>OX387658.1:4711524-5241671 GCA_947568875.1 Fissipunctia ypsillon | reverse complement strand
ACGCACAGCCGAAACTACTGGGACTAGGAACGTGAAATTTTGCACACGGCTTCCTTTTATAATGTAGGGGAGCACTAAGAAGGGGTTTTTGGAAATTCGACCTTTAAGGGGGTGAAAAGGGGGTATTTCGTTTGTATGAAAAATCTTATTCCTTGAGTTAATAAACTTGAAACTTGGCCCAAATACTTATCTTAATAAATTATGAACTTTGTAATTTTTGGTTTTTCTAAACTACCCCCACGAGGGGGATTGGGGGGTGTCAAAATTTGTATGGAAGAATTTTAACACGCAGTCCGATTAACTCGAAACTCAGTATTTATACTTAAGACCAAAAATAAAGAATAACCTGTATCAAGGTTTTTCGAAAATCTACCCCGAACGAGGTGAAAAGGGGTTGTCAATTTTACAGGGGAGGATTTTACTGCGTGGCTGATTAACTCGAAAATTGGTATAAATAATCTTTGAGTCAAGTTTTGGAAATATCATAACGATTTTTGTTTAAATTCCACCCCTGTGGGGGTGAAAAGCGGGGATATAGTTTAGGTGACAAATCTTATTCATTTGGTTAATAAACTTGAAACTTGGCACGAATATTTGCGTAAATAAGCAATAAAGTTACTTACTATTGGTTTTTCAAAACTGCCCCTGACGGGGTGAAAAGGGGTAATTAGATTTTTAAGAGGAGGATTTTACTGTGTGGCTTGATTAACTCAAAAATTGGTATATGAAATCTTTGAGTCAAGTTTTGGAAATATCCTAAACGATTTTTTAAAATTCCACCCCTGTGGGGTGAAAAGCGGGGATATAGTTTAGGTGAAAAATCTTATTCATTTGGTTAATAAACTTGAAACTTGGCACGAATATTTGCCTAAATAAGCAATAAAGTTTCTTACTATTGGTTTTTCAAAACTGCCCCTGACGGGATGAAAAGGGGTAATTAGATTTTTAAGAGTAGGATTTTACTGTGTGGCTTGATTAACTCAAAAATGCGTATAAGAAATCTTTGATTTCAGTTATGGAAATATCCAAAACGATTTTTCGAAATTCCACCCCCGTGGGGGTGAAAAGAGGGGATACAGATTATATGAAAAATCTTATTCTTTTGGTTAATACATTTGAAACTTTGCAATATTTGCCTCAGAAAATAATAAAAATTGTCACTTTTAGTTTTTTAAAACAAGTAAGGAACACTAGGACCCTAAGAACAGTAAGAAAAATTTTAACGCGCTGTCATATTAACTCGAAACTCGGTACTAATACTTTTTCGGAAGTCAGTGTCTTTGGATCTGTATTTTAGGTTTTTGCCACTGACTTCCGAAATTAAAGTTATTTTTCACTTTGTAGTGTTTGTTTTGGAAGTCGGTTGTTTTTATTTTTCACTTTTTAGTGGGTCTGTTTGTAATTTATCTGAGTTACAATAGCCTAATGACTACTGCTCATCAACTTTTACAAAACACTGCTTTTCCCGATGCAGGGACGTTAATTGTTGAGGAGTTCTCCTGGTACTTCACCATCAGCTCCACTTTACCATATGCATTGTGACGAGCTTCTATTGATTAGCAATAATTTTAAAGTAATGGAATCGCAACCCGTGAAATACTTATTATTGAGTTGTTCTGGTGGCCATCTTACCATCTGTGGTCTTCGTCATCAGTTCCACTTCACCAAACGTTGCTTTCCGAGAGCAAATGCACAAATTACTATAAAAAATACCAAAATCGCTATAGGTGTGCCTATATTGAAGAGTTCCCTCGATTTCTCCAGGATCCCATCATCAGATCCTGACCTGCTGACAATGGGACCACCTGGCAAGTATACCCTTTCAAACAAAAAGAATTTTCCAAATCGGTCCAGCCGTCTTCGAGTAATCGGGGAACCGCTTCGTCATAGTCGTTTAACTATCTTAATCGAGATATCTTATCACCACCCGTGAAATACTTATCATTGATGAGTTGTTGTGGCCATCTATGGTCTTTTTCGTCAGTTCCACTTCACCAAATCATACTTTCTGAATGCAAATGCTTGATTTGTTGACGAAAATACCAAAATCACTATGTGTTTGCCAATAATATTTGAGGAGTTCCCTCAATTCCTCATGAATCCTATCATCAGAACTGGATTTGGATAAAAATGGGACCAATCTGGAAGTCCAATCCTTTCAAATAAAAAAATAATTTTCCAAATCGGTTTATAAATGACGGAGTAACGGTAACAAATATTAAAAAAAACCATACAACCGAATTAATAACCTCCTCCTTTTTTTGAAGTCGGTTAAAAATAGTAACGAAGTCAGAACTGTGCATTGCATATTTGAAAAGAAGTGATTGAACGAGTCTGTTGCGCACAGTCGTCGTTTGTCCGTTTGTTGTTTGTCGGGATGTATATTCCGGATTGGCGCAAAAACGGTTGATTTAATTTAGAGGAAATTTGTCATACAGATGATTTAGCACCTGGATTAACACGTAGGGTAGGTACTAATTTGATACATTCCGACATACACGTGGGCGAAGCCGCGGGCAAAAGCTAGTTGTAGTATAGTTAGATATGTACGTACAAGATCTGTTTACAAGGTGGTTTAGCTTTGTTATGAATAGGTAGGAAACATTGATAGACAAAGGAAAATACCTGTTTAAATTGTATTATAGTATTTTTTGTTTTGGTGGGTACCTAATATGGACTAACTATAATTGAATATTATGTAAGTAGTAAACTTTTTAATGTAGGCAACAGACATTTTTATTTTCCCAATTACGTAGGTTGTACTTATTAATAAATAATGGAGACTAAATAAATTATAATTATAAAAATATAATAGACATAATTTTTGTAAGCTTTTCTTTGACCGTAGTAGGTACAGTTTCCTTTTAGGATACGATACGACACCAGTTCAGTAGGTATTGGTAAGTCGTTCACAAAAGTAGAGTAATAGTAATTAAATATTCAGATTAATTATTCTTTAAAAGAAGACAACCATACCGTAGTCAGAAGGTATATGAACGCAATAGAAAGAGAGGCAAGTTCTAGGTGAATATAACTGTAGGTAGTTAGCACTGTGTGACCTGCCGATCTATTCTGTAAACATCACACCGTGAGCACTTAGGTGAAGTGAGTTTGAAGTGAGCTCAATCCCTAGTAGAGTAAGGTGGGATGACAGTTCACATCACGCTCACTTCACCTAAATTTTCACGGTGGAATCTTTTTTTTTTAATTTTTTTTTTTTATTTGAGATAGGTTTGCTCTTGACTCTAGTCTAGGTCAGAGATGACAGAGACAAAGTCGACAATGGAGCGAGCTTATCCAGAAGAAGCCTGTAAACTCTCACTTTGAAGAGATCGGGGTTGTATGCGTTCGGAAACACAGACGCAGGCAGAAAGTTCCACTCATTTGCTGTTTGTTTTTTTGTTTTTGGGGAATGGCATCTCGCAGTTCAACCTATAGGAGGTTGTCGACTGCTTAACCGGGCTTTCCTGTGGATGCCTCAATAAATTAAGGCCTCCAGCCAGGCTTAAAACTATTGAGAGCATCCAAATAAGATTTATAAGATATTTATGTTACCACCAGAAAATTCCGTATCACTCAGAAAACTATCTTAATCTCTGCAAAAAATATCATATTCTTCCTCTAGCCAACCGCCGCGAGATTTCTGACTGTGTTCTGCTTTTGAAAATCTTTAACAATCACATTAACTGCTCCGATATTTTGTCAAAATTCTATTTCAACACTCCCAGGAGGTCTAAACGATATAATCCACCTTTACGTGTGCCATTTGCCGCAACAAAATATAGGCAGAACTCATACATCGTGCGTGCAAGCAAAAATTTAAACAAGCTTTGCAAGCAGCACGATTTGGATCCCTTCACAACTAGTGTGTCCTCAGCCAGGAGGTGCTTAAGCCGAAACTTTTTTCTATAAGTTGTTAAACATTGTTGATAGTTATAGTGATCGTTTTGCAGTGCGAGCAACTTTATATATATTATTGTTATATTACTGAATAACTTGGTGTCAATGTCCATAGAAATTACTTACTTCTTCTATTTTTTATAAGTGAAGACTTGTAATTGGCTGACAGTCTTATTTACTGAACTTGGCCTGTTTGTTTTAGCTGTAAGTCTTCCATACTGCTTAAATAAATAAATAAAACTAAAACTAAAAACTAAGCGACTGCATGATAAGGGCACCCTCTGTGGGGTACGGACCTCGGCTTAGGGCGTCGCTGGGAGAGGACAACAATGGGACATGCTGGATCGGATTAAACTCATTTGCTGTGCGCATCACAAAAGACATTTGGAAACGCTTAGTGCGAATGTAATTTAGGTGAAGTGAGCGTGATGTGAACTGTCATTCCACCTTACTCTACTAGGGATTGAGCTCACTTCAAACTCACTTCACCTAAGTGCTCACGGTGTGATCTTTACAGAATAGCACCACTGGTGCCATATTATGACGTTCTGCTTTATGAGACTTAGCTATACATGACCGATAACATCATCCCTTTTTCGAACTGGAATCATGATGGCTTTAATACTTCTTAATACGGCCCCTGAATTGCACTTTATTGTGTCGTAGCAAGAGTTGCTATTTATGATTTTGCGGAGTGAATCGTAGTTGTACTATAATATATTCTGTGGTAAAATATACATATCACAATTTGAAGTTATACATTGCCAATAGTGGAAAAATGCGAAGGCATTTCGCCGATCAAAATGGGAGGTGGGCGGATGGCACTCTGCTGTATTATATTTCTACTGCGAAAGACTGACAATGAAAAGGCTATTGACCTGACATTTTCAACATAAAGAATGTACTCTGCGATTTTCGTTATCATTTTCTTTTTCCTTTGCCTCCTTGAGTGCCTTTACTAGTCTATGGTATAATGAACCAGACTAAAAAAAGATTTTAAAACTCGTTTTTTTACTTCTGGCAGCATTCTACCCAGCTGTCAACAATCATTTTTGTCTATAGTCTCTTTTTCTTCCGGTTGTCAAGATGGTGAGTTTCGTTACCGTGAAAATAAAATAAATCTTTGAAAATCGTGATAAATATAAAGTGTGGTGTGAGATCATGGTGGTTTTTACTTAAAGCAGTGTTATCAATATGTGTTCCTTTACATATTTCAGGGTATCGACATCAACCATAAACACGACAGGAAAGTTAGGCGCACCGAAGTCAAGTCTCAGGATGTGTACCTGAGACTGCTTGTAAAAGTAAGTAGAACTTTATTACCATATCTTAACCAAGCTCAATTCTGTATCTATCAATTTGTAAAAAAATATCAGGATACTTAAAGCAACTTCAGTTTCTAACCTAAACTTGTTGTTGTTTCCAGCTATACAGATACTTGGCTAGGCGTACAGATGCCAAGTTCAACACGATTATTCTCCGTAGGCTATTCATGAGCCGCATCAACCGACCTCCGCTATCGCTGTCGCGGTTGGCTCGTCACATGAAGAAGCCCACTCGCGAGGGCATGATTGCCGTCGTGGTTGGTAGCATCACCAACGATGTCAGGCTCTACAAAGTGCCTAAGATGTCAGTCGCCGCTCTGCACGTCACTGAGAAGGCCCGTGCCCGCATCTTGGCTGCTGGAGGTATGTACTGTTGTTATTATTAATGATTGAGTTAGGTTAGGAAGCATGTAAGTAAATATAACAGTAACAATACATGGAATATCAGAGACATCAATTCTCTATTGTGACTTCTTGATTTAATATTCAGTCATTTAGGTCCATTTTCAACAAAAAACTTGCAGAATCTCATTTCTACAGAAATGTTGTTTGTACCGAACCATCCATTGCTGTTACACACCTGTGCAATGATGATGTGCAAATAGCTTCTGCTTCATACTTAGTTTCAATGACCAAATACATGTTACAAGATCAGGAAGGATTTAGGTCAAAATTTATTTATAACAAATTTACCAAATGCTACAACAATAATTGTTATCTTGTTTGATTACTTGAGAAGCAATGAGCCTTTTTGAATCAACATCATAATCATTCTCCTGCCTTTATTCCAATCTATTTGGTGTCGGCGCAATATGTCCATTTTCTTCCATACTTCTCTATTAGACCTCGGTAGTCCACGTACAATGGTCCACATGTAGGATTAAGTGCAGAAACCAAGTCCCGTAACATAGAACATAGACCTTGGTAGTCACCCCCTTTCCAGCCAGGTTCAGTCAGCATTTCTGTCCAAGAAGTTTTTTCAAAATCTGGGCTAAGCCAAAGTGGTTTGGTTGTTTCAATTAGATTTAACCCTTTAATCGCCTGCGCCGGATAAGTCCGACAAATATTTTCGTGTCCATTTCGCTTAAGTCGTATATTTACGACCAAATACCGTACGAATTCACTGTGCCGGGCGCTGGGGGCACGACAACTGATATGAAGACGGGCGGTTAAAAGGTTAACATTGAGGATCTATCACCAACAATCTCCAATTGGCACTTGTCCTATGTGAAGAATTAGGCCTACTTAACTTGCAGGGGAAGGACTATGTCTCAGTTTTGAGAATAGCTGTATATTAATGTCAATCAAAATATCCATATTGATCTGCTTTTACATAAACCTATTGTCTAGCCTATCTGTGAGCATGACAATCATTGACTGTCAGGACTTATAATAGTAACCAGTATAATAAAAATCTTAGCCACAGACTCAAAATGTTACATAAGTTGGTATTTGAATAATTTGTTGATAGCTTGGCAGTAGTAAGTTTTATTTTGGTTGATGTTACAGTCATCCGAGACAAAATATCTGTATTGAGATGCTTGTTTGTTATAAATAAGTTCTTTTTACAAATGTTACACTGACGGCTTCCCTAACTTCCAACTGGTCACAAGTGCATAACTTAAGCAATCTACTACGATTTTCTAAATAAGAAATTGATTTTAAACACAAACTTTGTAATTTCCAGGAGAGATCCTGACTTTCGATCAACTGGCTCTGCGCGCTCCAACCGGTGCCAAGACCGTACTTCTGCAGGGTCGCCGCAACGCGCGCGAGGCCGTCCGCCACTTCGGGCCCGCGCCGGGAGCCCCACGCTCGCACACGAAGCCCTACGTGCGCACAAAGGGACACGAGCGCGCGCGGCCTAGCCGTCGTTCTAACGTGTAATCTTTAAATATAAGGACTACAAATCTTAATTTGGTGGTGTTATTTCTAGATTGTAAGAAACCACAACCTGTTATTAACATAACAGTTTGTCATTTTGAGCCTAGAAGCTGAAACAGTCACCTGAACTCGTAAGTTCTAGTATGTTATGGTGTACCATAAAGATAATTCTATTTATCTGTAGGCACCAACTGCTAAGGAACAAAAGTAATGTTTTATGGTAGACACGAATTTTAAACAAGAATTACCACAAACATTTTTTCTTTACACTTATCATTGGTAATAGATAGGCAGATGTGAGTGGAAACGGTGGGAGGGGATGCCTTAGAAGGACAATTATGTCCTAAAATTAAATAATAAATCAATAATTGTGCTGTGTGTTAAAAAGGTCGTAGGTATTAATATACCTACGACCTTTTTGGTGGTCTTCAGAAAGGTCAGGTGCATAGTACTCTCAACCGGCGTGCGTGTGTGACCAGATTAATGCATGTAAGCAAAAAGGATCATAGCAGGTGGCATTCTGTAGTTTCTGTCTACCCCCATGGAGAAAAAGGCATAGGTTTATGTTTTATATAAGTACCTAATCATTGGTGGATGGATGGGATTGGATGAATCAACAACATTAATATTATCACAGATTTATCACTATTATAAAATACTACTATCTACATCTAGCTGCAAAATGCACTCATCCAGTAATTCAACAGAGGTTCATCATGCTGTGCTACTCCAAACACTTGCTTTAGTTTGGCCACAGCATCGGACCTAGATCCTGAGGAATCTATAGCTGCTTTCACTGCTTTTGATATTCTGTAACAAATAATGTATTTTATACACAGTGAGCTTTAGCTTGGAATAATGCCAAGTAAATTATAATAATAATAACACAAAAACAAGAAGTAGGTATTTGTTTTTCTGAAGATAGGGATGACCCCAAGTAACATTACAGGAAAAAGGTAGGCAGAAGAAGAAGAAACATTTCTATGGTTTTTTCTCATTTGCTAAGTTAATAACTTACTCACCCAAGCCACTCTAATTGTAACGATTTGACATGCTGATGAAAAACATCATCATTGAACTTATCATTATTCATTGAATTTTCTATTCTATTCATCAAAGTGGGGTCTGAAACAAAAATATTCTCATAGATAATGATGTTCTATAATAATGCATAACTAACAAACACGTTAACGTAAACGTTTTTAATACATTCATTTATCAAATAAACTCACATTTAGCAGGCAATGACCCTGTCCACTTGAAACAAAAATTACTATTTTCTGTTTCTTCTAAAAGGCATACAGTTGGTGGTAACTGCTCTTCACTTCTGCCTTTCCTTATTCTAGGGTTGTCAGTAACATTTCCTGGTAGTAGTCTAAACAAGCCATTTATAATGGTTGCTGTGTCAATATTGCTTGACTTTATAACAATCTGAAACAAAAGAGATTTTTCATTCAAATAATAATAATATTGTAGGTTGCTCAGAATAAAAATACATTCTTCATGCATCCTGAGTACTGCAAGAACTGAAGCACTGATAAAAAACTCAACAGTAGCTATACTTTGGTTGCTGTGCCTGTGCTTGGAGCACAAGTTTAGTGAGAAACAGGTCAATTGAATATCAAGATATTATGTCTGAAAAAAATCAAACTGGACCAGATTTCTTAAAGTGCAAATGATATTACTGTATTCCTGCTAACCCCTTTATCAGTTTTCACAGAATTCCACAAAAAAACATACAAATAAAAAGATCTGCAAGTGCAAACTTACATAAATGCCAGTCAAAGTACAATACATCAATTTCCTGAATACTGCTTTTGACAGTAACTTTTCCAAAAGCCTGAGAGATACACAATCCTTGTCACCAATCATGGAACAGGTTCCTGGTTCAAATATGGACTTCTTTACAGAATGCGGTTGCAACTTCTTGAGTAGATCCTGACTTGTGTACAATGTTTCTGAGTATGTGTGAGCACCGGCTTTTAGCATCCATGTGAAGTGGGAGTGTAGCCTTTTGAATACATTTTCGTCACCTGCAAATAAGTTAGTAAATTATAGAGAAACTCTTACGTAGCTAGATAATATATTGCGGTAATATCTTAGACTTTGATTGCTTTGTGACTAATTGTGACTTGACTTCAGGGAAATCAATTAATCAACTCAGCCTATCGCAGTCCATTGCTGGACATAGGCCTCTCCCAATCTGCGCCACAACACCCTGTCCTCCGCCTTCTGCATCCAGTCTGTCACAGCCACCTTCTTAAGGTCGTCGGGTCTATCTAGCTGGGGGGCGTCCCACACTATGCATACCAATGCGTGGTCTCCACTCCAGGACTCGCCTGCTCCACCGGCTTGATGGAAATTAATTGCCCACAATTGATTTCCATCATATCATTTGACTGTTTTAATTGAAATAGAACTGTTACAGCTCAAGCAGTAGGTAGATTCAATATAGCTGACTTACCAGTCAAGTGCATCAGTGATCTAGACTGAACAAAGTCATTTCTACCAGTCTTCAGTCTAAGAGCTCTCTGGGAACACACCTTTTGTTCAGCATCAAACACAACCTCAGCTAACTCTTGCAGTTCTTTTGATATTTTCTGAAAAACAAGAATATTATAAAAGAAAACAAAATATTTTTACTATGTCATAAACCTATGTATAATTTCTATGTTGAAGCACAATGCAGAGCTCAGTAGCAAATTATAACCATTGTATGAAAGTGAATATATTGACTGTGTTCTACTATGCAGTTTTAATATTCACCGTCACTGCTTAGTCTATGTACATATTAAAACCTGAGGGTTTCTGATAAGGACAAGTTTTCAATTAAAAATTAATTATTGTAAGCACAACCTGCATGTGTTCAGAGAGTAAAGGTGTTATATTCAACAGTAGCATTTTGTCCTTCATCAAGACAACTATTGAGAACCACCGCTTCAAGCCCCTGGCCCAGGTGTCTTTGACCTGGAAAGTGAGGCTCAAGACATGGCCATGCGTGTCATTGAAGTAAACTACTCCACCTTCTTTACTCCAATTTACCTGTAAATCAGTGATAATTAATCCATTATTACTTGGAATAAGTGTCCACTGTTATACATATAGTATTGATAGGATAATATGTAAAATTTTAGTTCATAAATGATAGCAAAGTTGTGTTCAACATCATACACTTCAACCATTGTCTGTTTCGTTCAATAGAATACAAATTATTGTAGAAAGAAAGCATATTAAGGTCTGACCTCACAAGTTATACTCCTGATAGCGGCTTGTCTCAAAAACAATGTGACATCAGCATTGGGAACTGATTCCCTGCTGCAGTATATTGTGCCATCATCCTCTCGTGACGCAAACACGGTTTCTGGACCCAGGGAAGTACAACCACTGCACTGAACACTGGCTCTTGAAGATTCCGTCGTATTCTTATCATTGTCCGTGGTGAAAGTGCAAAATAATGGCCGCGGGCCGTGGGCCTCGCAGAAATGGCACAAACCGACTATTGCGTTCATTTGATTACGATTTTGACTTTTAATAATTATTTTATGTTTGAATCGCAAGCAACAATATCAGCATCAGCTGTTCAGCTGTTCGATAAATTGACATTTGAATGCCAAAAATTAACATTGACAAGTTAGTAAAGTTGTCAATTTTGAGTACAGGTGTTGCCAGTTATTTCTAGGCTCAGAGGAGAAAGGAGAGGAAGATTACAAAATATACCTCCCAGCTGTTTTATGCTTACGTGCTACTGCTGCAACGATTCGAGGCCTCAAGCTTCTACGATAACGATAATAAAGCTATGGCTGCTAGAAGTAACTTAGTACTACGCCTTTGTATTTGACAAGGCGCCAACACGACTTAGGAACCTGCCGAACCTGTGTTACATACGGGAACGGGATTTCTATTTCATAACATCAATTTGGTGTTATGAAATAGAAATCCCGGACACTGATTTGTAGTCTATAAACCGACTCCCGTCCGCGTAACGTAACAGCAAAGTGGCTCCTTCTCTTTGTAAAATAGTAATACTAGCCAGTAATAGCAGACACGATGCTATTAGAATCGGCGATTTGGTGACACTTTCTGCTTCGGTTGTATCGAACTTGCGTTATGCGATTAAATCGCTGGTTGCCAATGTTAAAAGTTTCGTGTCAACTATTATGGCTCTTCGGGGGCGTTTGTGTTAACCGTTTTCGGACTATACTACAGGCTAGGGCTACGACAAGGTGAAGCTTCGATGAGTTGTTGGTAGCAGCTGGATGAGAATGGCCGAGTATCGAGCTATTTAAATGGCTATCAAGTCCAACAGTGGGTGGACTGCTATTGCCTGATGATGGGCAATAACCATCATGTATATTCCTCGAAGAGAAAGGAGGCAGTGGTGTTTAGCCATATTTATTGTAATTGGGGTTGAGCCTATTGACACTAGCCAAGGACAAATCCTGACTTCAGGCCGCTACTGAAAAACCCCAATGACACTGCCCAGATATCGAACCATGGCCAAGCAGTCACGCTTGCGACCGTATCCTGGAAAAATGCTCATTTCTTTCTTCAGACCTACAATCACTTGAGTTTTATAGGATACTAGCTTTCGCCTTCGGCTTCAACCGTGTGGAGGTCGAAAATTAACCCACTAGATTCATTAGAACATACTACCAGGAAGGATAACAAAGTACCGTATGTTCTAACACAGGTCATGGTCTACCCGGGTGCCTTTCACCCATTCAGCTGTGATAGGTAACAGTTATTTTCGCATTTGTAATATTAGTGTGAATTGCCTTTTGTTACTTTCGAACTTGGAAACTTTTTGTTTCTTATCAAATTTTTGTGAAATCGGGAATATTGGATTTGGGAATAAAGGAACGGAAGTAAATCTGAAATTAATTATTCAATAAAAAGGCCAATAACTCTCGATTTTCAATAACTCATTTATTCAACTGTACACTGATTCACAGTTATAACTTTAATGGAAAATCACAAGCACAGCTGTTATAATCGGATTACCTAACATTAAGTAATTTGACTGTGCTACATCATCTAACATACGCGATGACGAAATGCTCTATCAATCAATATTATTACACATAGTATCGCACCCGGCTCCCTCCGCCCTATTGTGCGTGTAAACCTTATACGTATGGTAACAGGTCACAGCGAAGCAACATGAAAATGAAACTTGAGGAAAGAAATAAACGCGATGAAATAAAAAATAAATTAGTTTAATATTATAATCAAATAACATGTTACTGTGCCTATAGAAAAAAAAATTGTCTAAAACGTTTGTTTATACTACTGTTTTTATGGTGGCAGTTTATTTCTTATAGACGGGTTTGTAGGCTAGTTTTCTAGACTTAAGTGTTGACCACTTGTGTCGTTTGAAGTAGTAGGCTACTACAGCAAGCATCGAGAACATGCCGATGGCCTTGATGGTCATGAGTCGGCGGTCGTCGAGCTCCGGCTCCGAGCACCATCGCAGGAACGTGGCCACGTCCTTGGCGAGCTGGGCCGCGGTCGCAGGCGTGCCGTCGCTGTATTCAGCCGCCTAGGAACAGTTATTTGTGGTCATTATTAGATATGACATAAGGCTCTTACAAAAATAGATCAGGAATGCTCTTATACCAGGTACAATATTAAATTAAAAAATCAATATTACACAAATAGTGGGGCGTCAAGCGATTCCGGACCAACTATACAGTGCTAGGGTAACGCTGTTGGTAAACATTTGTGAAATTGTTTCGTGTAAAGATTGAAAAAACAAGCAGCGGTAGTTCCAGTTTTGGTCATGCGCCAAAAGATCCTTCTACAGCTGTACTGTCAACTTGACTTGTCCCCCTGCACTCGAAACTACCCTGTGAATGATTACGGTAAGGGCGCTGATTGTTTAATTGAGTTTGCCAGCTATGGGGTCGAACTTGCGCCTATCGTGACGAAGCTTCGCACAGTGATACGATAGTTACGATACACGCAGATGTGACCCAATCATTATAATAAATGTGATGTTATCTTCGCGACAGTTCGGGCTGCATAGCACTTATCGCCCGGGTGGAGGTACATCAAAGGGTTTTAGCGCGCTTAGTAGCGTGGCGCGTGGTCGGACCAGCGTTATTCATTTCGACTGTTGTTTCCGGACTGTAGACGCCACAGAACACTATTACTCCTAGACGCTCTATCGCCTAAGTCGTCCGTCGTCCATTGTCAAAACAACTCAGTGATTATCTTCTCTCTGGTAAATGCCGTCTGGAATGGCCATCTTGGATTATTGCACAAATAATTCGTTAAAATTATGAAACCGCTAATGTGACCACCGCATTAGCGCGATAACTTTTTAACGAGCAAAACATACGAAGCTTCGGCACGCAATGTTTTGTCACGATAGATAGACGCAGGTGCATCCCCAGCATTAGATTAACCGTTTTGGACAAAAAACTCCACACATACCTCATCAAAAAGTACTTGTGCCATAGAGATGGCGCCACCAGGGAAGTACGGGTTGTAGTTCTGTCCCTCTCGCAGTACCACTCCGGCAGGGGCCTCCATGTAGCCGGTGAGGAGCGCAAATATGTAGTCCTCGCCGCCCTTGCGACCCAAGGAGATCAGCGATAGATCGGGCGGGTAGGCACCTGAACATCGAGTAATGTTTTATTGATTAGAACTGGCTTTTGTTTGTCGCATTAAATATTAGTTATAAGAAGGGTTTACTTTTAAGGTGATTCCTGCAATGTATCCCACGAAATTCAAGGTTTCTTATGTTTCTTGCAAATGGTAGAGCTGTTTTACGTTGTATGTTGATCAAAATTTAATTCACCGCAATTATGATAAAATAATTACTTACTAAATTAAAATCATCATATTGCTATCGAAATTGTACATAATTATTTGGTGTAAATCGTAATATTTTCAAGTCTTATTTTCATGAAAAATTAAATTTTGAATTTCACGGGCTACCTTGTGATCTGGCAGCACTGACTGCAGGCAAAGGCATTCTTGTTGTGCATATTACTCTTAGTAACTAATCAGACCGCTGGCCAGGTAGAATGTTATCTTCAACATTTTAGTCTCGAAGGATTGGGCCTTGTGGACTCTACACAAAAACACTAGCGAGTAATTAAAACAATTGAAACAAAATTTTTGCACAACCCTGCCTAATTGCGAGTTATTTATTTAAAATCTTGGCTTAGCAGAATTGGGAAACTATCAATATTGGTTTTCAAAATGCAGACTGTATGCATGTATTTGTCATATATATAATTTAGATAGTAGTATACTATGGTGTTGTGTGGCAATCTATACAAATAAATAAAATTGATGTGTCTGTAATGTCAAAATAATAGTTTTTTACTAAATGCATATGAAAGTATATGTATATGGTACCTATAACAAAAAAACTATTTTAAAATTTATTGTCTGTCTGTCTGTTTGTTCCAGCTAATCTCCGAAACGGCTGGCCCAATTTTGATGGGACTTTAACTGACAGATAGCTGATGTTACAAGGAGTACTTTAGGCTACTTTTATTTAAAAAAAGAATTAGGGTTCCGCGCAAAACAATTAAAACCCATGACATTCTTTTTGCATTTGATAGCCCAATTCTCGAGGATAGTTATAGGCTATTTAACATAACGCTATGACTCATAGGAGCCGAGCAAACCAAAAAAATCTGTAAGAACGCTAAACGAAAACGAATAGAGGGGAATGAACCGCGGCCGGTCGGGGGACGAGGGAGTTTTATTAAAATATGGCTGTTATTTTAGTATATTGTGTATCTTACGACTTCCACGCGAACAAAGTCATGGGGCACAGCTAGTTTAATGTATAGAAAGACAATTTTGACATAGACAAACATGCATCTATAGATAAATAGCCTGTACATTATGCCTATTTAAAAAGTTTAAGTGTTACCGTTGTTAGCTGCTCTCGCAGCATTTTCGTTGGGGTACGGCGATGGCAGGTAGTCAGACAGCTTGCCCGGCCGCTCGAAGAAGTTACCCGACTCATCAGGGCCATCCTTAATCATCACCTGTGTAAAAAAATAAATGTAATAAATTCTAGTTTATACAAAGTCAAATTGCTGTTGATACATCATGTCTGCGGAGTTTCGCTAGCTGAATTAATCTGACTCAGCATATACATTGTACTGTTTTGGTTTGATCTACTAAACTAGGATCAGGTGATTAGTGGTTTATATCACAACTATTATTGTTCGAAATATTGAGTTATTGGAATGAAACAAACAGTAATGTACTTCATCAAATTTGATAATAGGGTAGACTTTGCATCAACTAAGGGCGATTACAAAGAAAACGTTTGTTAGGGCGTGAATTCTTATTCTGAATTGGGGTCAATACATTGATACTATTTGGCAATACAACTAGATAAAATTGTCTGCAGTGCAATATAATGACTGCATTATTATGACACTGCTGGCGTCAAGGCCTAGTTTCCACCACAACAGTATGTCACATAAATGTACATAAGTGTATGTATTAAGTTTGTTGTTATTCTGGCTTGATGCCAGTATTTATCTGGTTCAGAGGATTTGCTATTGGGGTAGGCTAGTGGGGGCACGTGCTCTTGCAAAAATTCGCCATCGTTGTTACATAAGTTTTCGTGGAGAGCTTTGGAATTTATCGTAAGTCAATGGGGTTCTTTTATCAAAATCAACTATCTTCAATCAAGAATATCAACTAACGATATTTCACATATTGGACTTCTTGCTTTTTGAGGAAGGTTAAAAATTTTCCTTTAGAGAATGAAAAACTACACTTGACAACACAATCGCTCTTTTTCGCAACCGCGCGTGCAGATTTGCTCTATGTATTGCCATGCGGTCGATAACAGCAATTAGATTTACTACATAGATTAAAACTTCATAGGTTTTTTTTACAACACTTGATTGATTGATACATGGATTACCTATCAGGAAATGGGTGAGCAGTCATCCTTTCATTCTGTTAAACCTAATAAAAACTTTTGTTATTTGATACAGCCGTATTTATCACTTTTGTATTGTGGACATGTCATTTTTGATTTCGCCATTTACATTCTATTTTATGACAAGGTTAGAAGTTAGTATGATCATGGTCTTCGATGCTTGTAATACTCACGTCAGCAGCCTCGGCCTTCGCCTCTTCTTCAGTGTGGGTGACATTGACGAGGTTTCGGAAGGCGATGTACTGCAGCGAGTGGCAGGCCTTGCACACTTGCTTGTATACTTCGTAGCCACGACGTACACTGTTAGGGATGAAGAAATAATCATTGTATTATCCGAATGACAAGACTTATAGACTCGCTTATGGCAGATTTGCCAGAGAAGGCAAATACACATACAGGGAAGACTGGAAAGCTGTGGGCGAGACCTTTGCCTAGCAGTGGGACAAAGGGACCGATTTAAGCAAAAATGCTCCTACCTATATTGTAGGGGTTGTGGGTTGGATAATTTTTGCTTAAATCGGTCCAATTCAGACTTAAAAAATGACAATACCGATGGCTGATAAGAGATGTATGGAAGAAACAGACATGTTATCACAAGCCAAATGAATTGGGATAGTAAAAGGTAGGAGGATGATGATGACATAATACAGGGTGTAAGGGACAGCCCTCCGCAGACTGATGTCGTGAATTCAGTATATCAAACTAAGATGACCGGTACATGAAATTATTTCAGGAAGGTTATGGGAATCCAATTATTAACCTGTTTTAGTTTATTACCTCACGCGCAATGTATCGTTACCGTGGCAAAATACGCGTAGCGAACGGCAGCGCGGCGAGCCTTCGGCCATTGAGTATTTCAACATCCATTGCTGATTTTTTCATTTTAGCTGTTTTATTTACATAAATGGAGTGCAGCATACAGATAATGTAATTTTACATTGAAAGAAAGGAATAGTAACTGAAAAAACGAAAAAAAAATGAAAATATTCCTGAGAATATTTCCGGTGGAATATGATTCCAAATAAGGAGCTGAATGCACCCTGTTAGTTTGCAGAGGGTTGTCCATTACATCCTGTATAAAAGTATGAAAGAAAAATGTGCAGTAGCCTAGCTCCTAAGTTCTAACTGCAGTAAAGTGTAGGAGTCCTGTTATCTTTTCTTGATAACATAAATATTTACATTCGATAATTACAATAATTGAGTGATTTTTGTGTGTACACATAAATTGACACAACAGATGATCACTCACAGCTTACATCTTTTAGTACAATGTGATTATAATGACACACACGGTATCTGTGATTATAACAGATACCTTAATAATTAATACCTTACCTTGATGATAGTATAACAGTATTGAATGTGTATTGTATATTTTCACCATGTACTGTCAGAAATGAAAAACCATTAATCTCATTTTACACAAAATACATTTTAAAGTTGTGTGAAATCTGATAATAATAATTGAATTTCTACACTAAATTCAATTATTACAAATTTCAATACCAAATTCAAGAATTAATTCTTCTTTTTTACTTGACTGCTGCAAAGCCAAAAAAGGAGGGTTATTAGTAATAGTGAAATCATAAAAATGGTTCTACTTTCTTAAGAGCAATGGTAAGTAATTATTATGTATTATGTAAGTTCAAGTTTCACCATAAATTCTGGTTGAGTTACCTGGCAGAAAACTCCATACAAATTCTGTACGTTTTTTGAAATTATAAGGTAAACAGATTTTCTATCTGGACACATTCATTGGCCTTAAATTTAATGCCAGTTATAAACTCGACTTTGACTTGGCATGTGGTAATTTCATTTGCCTAACTGATCATTATTGGCTGAAAATCTTTAGTTATGAACTTACCTGGCATGGTCTAGTGACTTGAACCAGCCGTCGTGACTCCAAGGGTGGTGTGGTGCATGGGCTTCAGATCCTGAAGCCTGTACTGACTGTTCAAGGGCGAACAGGAGGGCTCCCACACCACCGCCGATCACTCCCAACGATGACAGCCACTGTACAAGAAACGAAATAAAAATTAGCACAGGAAAACTTTTAAAACAAAGAGGTAGGAGTATTTAGTGATAATTAATCATAAACTTAATATTGCAACAAGAATGATTAATTTACTTGTTATAATGATAATGTGGATAAATTGGCAAGGTTAAAAATGTATTCAAACATTTAAATACCATGCATTTAGGGGATGTCTGTGACTGCAATAATAACACAAAGAAGCAGCCATGAAATTAAGTTGTGCCAATACAACTATTGTTCTAATGTACTGTTATTATTACACAATACATTTTTTGGTTATTATTCGAGTGAGTTCTTGCCTAGTTTTTCTTTTATTATTAACTAATACCTACACATTTTAGAAAAAAGAAAAGTTTGTGTTCGAACTTGCTGGTGTTCCTGATACAACATTATAAAATCAATACTGGTAATTTCAAATGCGTGTCGAAGATTACGTGGGCACATTTTCAAAATATTTCATTTTGCTAAAAATAAAACCAAAAACTTACCATTTTTCTGTTCCTTGTCCATCCTTGAGCTCCGGTGGACAGCTGACAAACCTGCAAGGGACAGCCTCCATTAGATTTCTTATGTACTTGTTACATAATGCAGAATAGGTTATCACTTGCCCATGAAAATTTATTTTAAACACTCTTGCTAATATTTGCTCCAGAGGGTCCTGAACACCATATCATTGCATTTAACACGTTACGAGGCTCATAGTATGGCACAAATTCATAAAATACAGCAGTTTTCCTTGACACTTCGAACTTGAACTTCTCCGTCATTGGTAAGATATTGAACACGGTAAGGGTACCTACTAACAATTTAGACTACATTAACAATTTTTTTTAAACTATTTCCAGTACCTGGGGAGCAACTATGCCATTATTTCTTAAAAGACGTGCCCCACAAATCCTACCGACGGCGGCCGCCATTATAGAAAAACGTCGTAACGAGAGCTCAAACCGCTGACAACTACGAGTCATGCTGCCAATCGAAAATAAAAAATAATATTGTCAATGCAATAATTTGTTAAAAATGTTATAAAAAATATTATTCTAGATTTCTATTCTAATATATTCTAGATTTGTGGGAAATACACATAACATATTATTAGCTTGTTTACTTTTGAGCACAGCTTTTGAGTGACAACTCGCATCAAAACGGCTTACTATTGACATCAGCCCTCAAATAACTGGCCAGTGACCACAAATATATTTTTTATTAGAATAATTTACCCTAGCGTGACTACAAGTATCTACTAATTACCTAATAAATCACTAGATTCATGGGGTATCGATAGGCTATACACAATTATTAATAATTGTGTATAGAGAATATCCTCTTCAAAATTCATGAAAATATTTCTAATTCCGAACTGAAATGTCAATGTCACTATCAGTATCAGCATCAGTCAGAAAAAAAAAACAAAACAAACGAACTCTCGAGCTCTGAATTTTTAGGTTAATACCATACAATTATTTTGTTCTGTGCTCAATAATTTCAGCAAAGTTCTACTAAAAGTTGAAGATCATTGATGAAATAATGATATTATAAATGAGAACAATACATTTAGTCAGATTTAGTAATTTTTGTATAACTTATTCCGGGAAAAGGTATGTTTGAGAATAACTATTCTGACTCGTCGATTGTCGGCTTTTTCTCATATAATAAGTATAAAGTTTCCGTGTTTCAGGCTAAAAAGCTCCGTCTCGTCGAAGATGAAAGTTTTTACCCAAAAGAGAAACCCTATTACAGGGAGTACGGAGTGGGATGTTCAGGATGAGAACTATGATTTTCACCAGGAAATAGCGCGTTCTGGATTTGCCGATATGCTACACGATACTGAGAGGAATAAGAAGTATCAACGAGCTCTGCAACTTGCTATAGAAAAAATGCATAGTAACGGAAAGAAAGCAAATGTTTTGGATATAGGTTTGTACTTATTATGATTTTTATTTCATTTCTCTTGAATTTTAAAGATAGTTGCTTTATAATTTTCTTAAAATACTACATAGCTCTAGGTAATTAATAGACTAGCTGTTTAATTTCAGGCACAGGAACAGGTCTCCTATCAATAATGGCAGCTCGCGCTGGTGCCGACTCTGTAGTTGCTTGTGAAGCATTTAAACCAATGGCTGCGTGCTGTGCCCATATTCTCCATATAAACGGTGTTGCTGACAAGATAAAACTGATACCGAAGAGATCCACGGAACTCACTGTGGGGGAAGATGGTGATATGACGGAGAAAGCTAACATCTTAGTCACCGAAGTGTTTGATACTGAGTTGATTGGTGAAGGTAAAGAGTTTTTCTGTTAGAATATTTTTTCAAGTGATGGTAATTTGAACTACATAAATAAGCCTTTGGATACATTGATAAAACCTTGTCTATATGAATACTTTGTTACTTTTTGGGACGAGAAATTGTTGTTTGATTTGAAAATTACTGCATAACATTCTCATTAAAAGGAATAGCAGATTTCATCAATCATGAGGTCATTTCCCATATTCTTTCAGGTATTTTCTTGAATACTTCAGTCTCTATAATTTTTTTAATAGTATTTTTTATAACAGAAAGAAAAAGTCTTGGAAGAATACTAATAATCAATATGTTATGTCAGGGGCTCTGTCAACATTTGCACATGCTCACAAGTGCCTGCTAGATTCAGACTGCATAGTGGTGCCAGACTCTGCGGTCATATACGCACAGGTGGTGGAGTGTCCGACCTTGTGGAAGTGGAACAAACTCAACGATCTAGCTGATGCTGAACTGGATATTGTGTTAAAGACTCCACAAAAGGTACATATTTAGGTTTAAAGTTATTGCTAAGGTGCTTTCTAATGGCCGAACCCAATAACTTATTTTCAGTAAAAGACAGATTATTGATGGTAGACAGTATAATTCTATCTGTCCTTATGTCAGGCTGGTAAGATTCCATAATATCTTATAGATTATTGGGACGTTAAAACATAGATAGGTTTTTCTATCTCCAGTATGCCAAAATTGGTAATAGATAGGTTATTGGGCTCAGCCGTAACTTTCAACTGTTAAATTAAATTCACTGGTTAGTCCAGTGAATTCAATTTAACAGTTAGAAATCTAAGACCAGTGATATTTTTTTCAAAGTCTACTCAATTAAGTCTTTGCATGATGTTTGAACCCAATAGGTTCAGTCATTATTTACTAATTGTGTCTGAAATTACGACATGCGACAGGTTAAATATATTGTCATCAATCATCATCTAGTGACATTCTGCCAGAGTTTGGAAGAGGAATCAAAAGTACAGGTTCTATATCAGTACTTAGCAGTTCTTGCCATTTCCTGGGTACTGGTTCCAGACGGGTACCACTACTCCACCAACAAGTATTGGTACCAAATTCAGGTACCCGGCGAGTACCACTAATCTCACATCTGTGTGAGGATGGTTGGCAACCTTCGAAGTTATTTTTCTAATGTCTATTAACTATTCTTTTTACTTACTATATCAGTTTTCGTACTCTAACTTACGGAAATATTTGTTTGGTACCGGTACAGTCGGTACTGTACCGACCATTTAACCTGATCAGGGTGGGTTAAATGGTACTACAAATTGACATTTTTCATCAGAGTACAAATTCTCATCAAATACTTTGACACTGACTATAATCACATCAAATATCTTAAGATATGCCAGAAAATTAACTGATAATCAATAAGCTCCACATTTCTACCATCAGATGATTGACTGCCCCGGTTCTGCCGCTGTCCATGACCTCCAACTTTCCCAGTTACCTCGTCACACATTCCGTGAGCTGTCAGACCAGATCCCAGTGTTTTACTATGACTGGTCAGGACGTTCACCCATCATTATGAAGCGGACGGTAAAGCAAGACTTTACTGTCAGTGGTACGGGGAAGGCACAGGTTGTGTTCATGTGGTGGGAACTTAATATGGATACTGAAGGTGAGTTTGAAGGTGGTGATTTTGCAACAAAATTAATAAACGAAATAAAAATAGATTTGAAATAATAATATGGATACTGAAGGTTGTCCAAGGGGATGGCGAAGTAAACCGAGATGTAACGCACCAGATCAACTCAGGATGGATGAAATGGCGACAGGTCACAGGAACAACTTGAGACCCACGGATGCCCCTCAAATTAAAGGGAAAAATTTACAAGTCCGTGATAAGGCCTGTCGTACTGTATGGATCGGAATGCTGGGCCGTGAAGAAGACGGATGAAAAAAGATTGCATGCAGCAGAGATGAGAATGTTGAGATGGATGTGTGGAGTGACGAAAATGGATAAAGTAAAAAATGACTATACAGGGTAAGTTTAAAAAGAGTGCGGATATATTAGGAGGTAATCAGGTGCATAAAACTGAACAACTTTCCCCAAGGAACATAGGTCGAAATCAAAAAAATAAAATTCAACTTCTCATACAAAAGTAAGTCACGTGACCAGTCACTTTGTATGAAAAGTCGATTTTCAATTTTAAGATTTCGACCTATGTTCCTTGGGGAAAGTTGTCCAGTTTTATGTACCTGATTACCTCCTGAAATATTCGCACTCCTTTTAAAATTATCCTGTATAAGGGGAAGTTTGAAAGTAGCGCCAGTGACAGAAAAGTTGAAAGGAAATCGTTTGGCTTGGTATGGACATGTGAAGAGGAGGGAGGAAACGCATGTGACTAAAAGAGTGATGGATATAAATGTTGATGGATGGAGAGGGAGAGGAAGGCCAAAGAAAAGATGGACGGATTGTGTGAGGAATGATATGAAAGAGAAGGGAGTGAATGATAGCGTGACTTTTGACAGGGGAAAATGGAAAGAGAAAACGTGTTGCGCCGATCCCAAGTAACATGGGACAAGGACAGGAAGATGATGACTGAAGGTGAGTTTGAAAATATATGGATACTAGCTTTTGCCCGCGGCCTCGCCGTGTTTCCAACGTAAAACGTATCCTATGTCCTAACTCAGGGCATGGTCTACCTGTGTGCCTTTAAGTTAAATCCGTTCAAGCGGTTAAGGCGTAAAAAGGTAACAGGTAATCTATACAAATAAATAAAATTGAAGTGTCTGTAATGTCAAAATAATAGCTTTTTACTAATGCATATGAAAGTATAAACAGAACAAAAAAACAATAATATTTTTTTTGCCTGTCTGTCTGTTTGTTCCGGCTAATCTTTGAAACAGCTGGACCTATTTTGACGGGACTTCACTGGCTGATAGCTGATGTTATAAGGAGTAAATAAGGCTGCTTTTATTTTAGAAACAATTTAGGGTACCATGCAAAAAAATTAAAACCCATGAAATTGTGAACAAAATCCGATTCAAATAGGGAAGTATTGACATCCATGCGGGCGAAGCCGCGGGCAACAGCTAGTATTCAATATGATCCTTAAAATTTTGATTCCAGGTCGAATCTGCCTCAGCTGTGCACCTTGGTGGTGTCATCCTGACGCTAACACATCATCTGAACGACCACAAGACACTATACCTTGGCGCGACCACTGGATGCAAGCAGTCTACTACCTACCACAAGACTTTAACCTAGAGAAAGACTCGGAAGCAACCCTCATCTCGTGCCAAGATGAATACTCCCTTTGGTTCTACCTAGAAAATGAAAACAACAAACTAACAAATCACAAAAGACCTAACTGCGAATGTGGAGTCCACATGGCGTTATCAAGAACTCACGTATCGTACCTAAACGATGGAAAACGAAGTAAGAAGTTTCTAGAACAATTGAAAGAAGAAATCAGCAATGATTCCGTTGTTTTAGACTTAAATGGAAGCAGTTTCATGGGGTTAGCCGCATCGAAATTTGGTGCTAAGGCTGTTTATATACTTGAAAGTTTGAACTTGAATCTCGGGATTCTACAAGACTATATAGATACAAACGAACTTGAAAAAGTACACTTTATATCTGAAGTTACAGATGAAATCGTAAAAGAAGTGACGACTGTCATAGCTGATCCTAATTTCGCGAGTGCAATACTGCCGTGGGAGAATCTAAAGATTGCGTATGTTTTGTTTCAACATAAGACTAAACTGTATAACTGTGTGTCGATCATTCCTGAATGTTGTGAGATCTGGGCCATGCCGGTGGAGTTTCAAGACTTGCATAAGATCGCGGCACCGCTGGGGAAGTGTGAAGGAATCGATATGGCAGTGTTTGACGGATTAGTCGAGGTGGGTGTAGGTATATTTACTTATAATTTTACCTTTGTGCGATGTGCATGCCACAATTTTTGTGCATTCATCCGACTCGTTAGGTTTTTACAGTATGTGGGGCTCGACAACCTCGCGAGCCAAGTCAAGATACTTGATTTATTTATCTTTCTCGGCTTTCACGAGGTTCCCGTCATGTGGGACCTCACAAGGTTCCCGTCATGCGGGACCGTTATGTCAATAATCATTGCGCGCCGCTCTATTCGATCCACCACCACTATATCAGGCTTATTGGCAACTTATTGTTATTATCTTCAGAAATCGAGCACAATCAGCGACGCTGAGATAGAGGCCCAACCATTATGGGAGTATCCTTGTAAGAGCCGCGGGGAGCCGGTCAGACTGCTGTCGATAGTCTTCACCCAACTGAAGCCGACACACGCGGTCGACGGCGTCATTGAAGTGCTGTAAGTCAATGTATAGATAAAATTCATAAATAAAAGAGTAGCTTTTGTAGGAGGATCCTAGTTAGAGCCGCGGGGAGCTAATATATTCCCGTTGTCCCCGTTAACCGTGCGGTATTTTTAGTAATTTTATTCAATTATCGCTGTCCCCGTTAAATGGGCACATGGCCTACTAATAATGCTTTTACTTTATACTGTCTGACATATCTCGGGACCCTGGGGTCCCGGACTTTTGAAATGAGGCACCAACCGACGATTAGCCTGTATGCACTATGCAGGTGCACCCAAGGACAACCCCCGGTCGGTGTAGGACTATTACAGGATATGGAGACAAAGATATTGGACTACGGGTTTGAGTGGCTATAGTGGACTGTTTACCTAGAACTATGGAAGGACGATGGCCTCTGCCTGATCAATTTTTTTATATATACACGAATAAAATGGTAGGGGTGACTTGCACACTCAATAATAGGTCGCTGAAAACGGTCGCTAGCACATAGTGTCGTAGCGACAAGGGGGCAACATGTCCTGAGGTGCTTATGAGGAGTGGAGAGGTATTCCACGGCTATCAGAACAATCCCGGAGGTACGGCCAAGACCTCAGCATCTTACTGGAATAATTTACTTTACTTTTTACTTATTATTAATTCAATAATAATTTAATAAAATGACTAAAAATACCGTGACTGGGTCACGGTTAACGGGGACAACGGGAATACATCGGGGATCCGGTCAGACTGCTGTCGATCATCTTCACTTCGACGGCGTCATTTAATTGGTGTACGTCAATGTTATAACACTCAAATAGTACCCTTGTAAAAGTGGAATAGGAGGATCCTTGTAAGAGCCGCGGGGAGCCGGTCAGACTGCTGTCGATCATCTTCACTTCGACGCCGTCATTTAAGTGGTGTACGTCAATGTTATAACACTCAAATAGTAACCTTGTAAAAGTGGAATAGGAGGATCCTTGTAAGAGCCGCGGAGAGTCGGTCAGACTGCTGTCGATCATCTTCACTTCGACGGCGTCATTATAATGAAGCTTATTTATTCCATATTTTATTTTTCTGTAAATCAAATGTAGGTAGTATTAGTATTGTTAGTAATATTTTCTTACTACTAGTGTTAGATTTGTGTTAGTAAGTTGTAATTTTACCCTATATGGACCCCCTTTTTTGGGTAAAAGCATCCTCCATCCCGTGCCATTTTTCCCCGTCTTTGGCATTTTTCATCCAGTTTTTCTCAGCAACTTAAATAATTTAAGTTTTCTCGGTCTACCAATGTATCTTTTCCCTTGTGGTCCCAACCATTTCGTTGTTTCTAGTGTCCATTTCTTCTCTTTGTACCTAGAAATGTGACCGGCCATCTGTGAGTTTGGTCCTTTTCCTAATTTCCTCATTTCTGGATTTCTGTTTTTTCTTAGTACTACTTCTCTTCATAGAATGTTGACATGTTGCAATAAATTTTTTATTTTGTCCATATTTGGCTTCCATATGATAAAAGATATTTTATTTTGCAAATATGGGTACAGTTCATGGTGTTACAGGGGGTTCAGCCATATTTTATCAGTAGGCATGCGAAAGTTACACAATTATAATATGTCAAGCTTGGTAGAATACAGGTGCAGTGGCGCAGCTACAATCATCATTAGAGGGAAGCCGAAGAAAAAATTGTTCAGTTCTCATAAACTCGGACAAAACACTGTAGGTTTTTAATCTTATGATGTATTAACCTGGTATTTAAATATAATTATGTAATGTGATGTGATACACAGTTACACACGCAGGTGTACCGTATTATTTGGCAATAGTAGATATTAAGAAGAGTGGTTGTTTCGAAGGGAAGCCGATAGGAATCGGGTTGTATGTAGGCTATGCCTTTGACAGGTGTGCATTACTATTCTTTTTAGCGTTTGGTGGTAGTCTCCTTTTAGGATTTCTTTTTGCGCCCATAATTTCTCCCAGGTGCAGTTGATCCTTCTATCCACTTAATCTTCATTGTTATTTGTACCAAACGACATTTGTTTTCCAAGGTAGATAAGAAATTCATTCACAAATTCGATCTGGTTTCCCAATACATTTATTCGAGGTTATCTACGGTTCGTCATGACTTTGTTTTGTTTAATCTTATTTTCTTGTAATCTTACTTTTTTGCTTTCATTGTCCAAAATTTGCATCATTTGTTCTAACTCAGTTGTTGATTCCGGAAAGAGGACGATGTCGTCTAGATGTTGGTCGGGGTGTTTCTCCAATTAATCTCTTTAAATATTCCTTGTATCTAGCACAGCTATGAACAGTTTTGGTGACAAGGGCACGCCTTGTCGGACGCCCTTTCCTATTGTTATTTCGTCTTCCTTGTTTTCCAGTCTTACTCTGCTTATACTTTGTGAGTAGATAAATTCTTTATGATATTTATATATGTTCTGTTTACTTGTCATAATGTCAATGCTTTCCAGGTCGAGCTATGAGTTATGCTGTCAAATGCCTTGGAGTAATCAATAAAGGCTATGTATAAAAGTTGATTAAATTCTTTATACTTCTCAAGTATTTGGTCTAATGTGTGTGTGTGTGTGTGTATGATGGTATGATCTATAGTTGAGAAACCAGAACGGAAGCCGGCTTGTTCGATTGGTAGATTGTTATCTATTTTTGTTGTTATTCAGCTCAATATTATAGATGTGAAAAGTGTGTAGGCGTCATTGCAGTGGTGGAAGTCAATGTTATAACATTCTAATAGTGTTTTTTTAAGAGATCATCTTCACCTGGCTGAAGCGTTTGACGGCGTCATTAAAGTGGTATAAGTCAATGTATGGTTATAACACTCAGACCATTCCGTACATAAATTTTTCGCTAAGCGCACATTACATCCGCCGCATCGGGCCGCAGCGCATGCGTTCATACAAAATGTACGAAAGCGGAGTAGGAAGATTTTTGCAATGCGGTGCGGCGCGCCCAAATCTGCGTCAGCCTACGATTGGGGTCCCTTCAGTATCCAAGTGTTTTAAAATTGACATTTTTTTCTTTGTAATTGTCATTATGGATTTTAGTTAAAAAGTGTCAATAAACTTATTTTATTTTTTTAAATTGTTTTTGCTTATCTTCGATATTAAGGAATAGTTGGACTACACGCAGTTGAAAAAGTACAAATTAGAAAAATAAATTTTCGAAGGACAAAAAGTCATAGTTTCTAACTTGTTTTTTTTTTAATTTTTAGTAAACCGGAAGTAGAAGGGCAACAACTAATAAATGGTTTCGCACTATGGACGGTGTGGAAAGTCGGGGGGCAACAAAGTTCGGGGCCCATACAACCACCAGTAGTGGGAGAGAGAGTTGAATGGGACCCTCACACCAGACAGGCTGTCAAGATATTGGTGAGTATCATCATCATATAGTCATCATCACCTGCCTAGTCTTTTCCCAACTGTGTTGGGGTCGGCTTCCAGTCTAACCGGATGTAGCTGAATACCAGTATTTTACTTGAAGCGACTGCCTATCTGACTTCCATAACCCAGGTATACCGGGTAACACGATACCCCTTGGTAAGACTGGTTGTCAGACTTTCGGGCTGCTGACTACCTGTAACGACTGTCAAAGATCTACGAATAACAGCCGGGACAACGGCTTAACGTGCTTTCTGAGGCACGGAAGGGTCTCGGTATGTATTATCTATCATATAAATGTGAACATGACACAAACAGGACACAACAGGAATTTTAACATTTTTGCTACCTGCTTTCAAAACTAGTGAAAAAGTACCCAAATTACAAAACAAGTACAAACTAGTATTTACAAAATTTGCCAAACTAGCACAATAAAGTACGACTCACACTTGACTCGTTATTATTTGCACTATAGTCATATCAACGGAATACGTAATTACGATGTTTGCGTATTCATTTCAAATATTGGCTAATGTAATTAAACCCGCAACTAATAGCTTACTCAATAATGTAAGTCTGTAAACTACACTTAGCTAGAGATTTGTGGCGGCATCTACATCGTCACATGCGAACCACGCATCACACTGACGTCACGCAAAATCCTGCATCACGCAAGCAGAGTTTACCGCGTGACTAGCATTATTTTACATACTATATTCCTCATGCCCAGGGGTATCCGAAAAAGCACCTTGTATGTTCCACCATTTTTAATAGATTTCCGAGTTATCAACTCAACTGTCAAGTTATTGACATGTATTAATTATTTATTATCATGTATTTCTAAGAGCTGTTTTCACCAAGCGCCGTTTAGGTATTTAAACAGTTGGTTTGTCAAACTTCCTAAGGAAAGAACTGATCTAAACAGCTGTTTCAAAAGTCCGTGAACTTCGCCCTCCGTATTAATAGGATTGTTTCTTACTAAATATAACCTCAACATCTTTGTGTTCTTTTTATGTAAATATTTTCTGCAAGTTGTCCGTCATTAAACTTTGTCTTCATGGGCATATAGGTACTTGTAATTTAGAACACGCGAAGTAATTTTCCTTTGCTGTTGGCTCTGGGGCGAAAGATGTATGGATGCAAAACAATCTCCTTTCAACTTTATCGGTCCATTAGATTCGGAGCAAATTAGCTGTGACAGACGGACAGACAGACAGATAGAAAGACAGACAGGCACCCGAGTGATCCTATAAGGGTTCCGTTTTTTCCTTTGGAGGTTTTGGAGGTTGAACCCTGATTATTTATGATTATTTATTTGTATCACTCGAACGTAAATTCCTCCTTTTCGATCAAAATATCTGTATCTTGAATTAATGATTGCTCGCTGATTATTTTGTCTCAAATAATATTTCTTAAGAATGATAATTGCAAAAAAAGAAGAATATGAAAAAGCCGTGTAAAAATAAAGATACTTACTTATAATTTTTAATTATAACTCGAAAACTAACAAGAATCGCGGAATATACACGGGGTATTTTCGTATACCCCTGGGAATCAGGAATCTATTTTTTTTAATGACTTTTAATGACGTACTATTTGGGCCACCCTGTATGCAACGTCTCGACATCAATCGTCGTGCAGTAGCCCACCAGACACTATACCCGTCTGATCAGAGGATCCTCCCTTTTCTATGGAGGATGCATAAGCATAATCAGCTTATAATGGTCCCACTGCTGGGACACAGGCCTCCTCTAGGTGTAAACTTAAGTGAACATTAAACTATGTTCCTCATACCTCTATATATTAATGGATTAAAACCGTGTAGTCCCGAGCATAGATTGAATTACACAAGTTAAACTGCAGATTACCCATTAGTTATCCTTTCAATTGGTTTATGTTCAAAAGTTGTCATTGAAGTAAGCTTGGTTAACTTTTATGTTGGTGCGTTTAATTACACATAAATAGAACAACAATAAAAAAAAAATTAAAACAAATGTCGTAGTGAAATAAATAACCAACAACAATTTTTGAAAAATCGAAAAATTAAATCGATATGAAATGGGGCCGTTCGTTTGTTTGGGAGATACGATGCCACAGATAGGCAGACAGTTTGACGGTGGCAAATGTTTAATTCTATAATAAATCATGCATAAAAAATACACCTGCATCCTTATCACAAAAATGAACTAAAAACACCCTATATCCAATGTATGGAATCGAATTACCTAGTCACTAAAACTGAAATGAGCATTGTTTATCTACTTATTTAATTCTCTGTGCCGTACAATGACCCCTTAAGAGAATGCCCATGAATTCAAATTGCATCCTACGGGGTAATTGCATAACACACTTGCAGTAGGAATCGGTTTCATTTTGACAGTTCAACAACATTCATTGCGTTATTTACGTTGTTGAGCAGACAAATTTTTCGAACATTGAAGCAATGGATTAGATTAGCTGATTGACAGTGCGTTACGCGATTAGGGTGCTGTATATACTATACATTACTATACTTTCAAAAATCAGGATTATCTACCTGCGTACTTATCTGTCGTCATCTACACTCAAGTTACCTACCAGCATAACAACAAACACCTATTTAATACATTTATTTTACTCCACAGAAAAAGTCTTACGATGCAAGCAACTCCTACAAATGGCGGTACCAAGCAGCCTGCGACCTTGAGAAGGGACAGTTCAATGTTGACGTAAACCTATTGCAGGACTAGCGCATTGCTAATGGATTTATTTTATTATATTTTATATTATACGGACGTCGAATTGATTTGTTGTTTTGTTTATTGGTTGGTTGTTGGGAATGCAGTTTTTGACGTATGGGTTCTGTCGTTTGATTTCTATGGAAGAATTTGTTGTTGCACATGATATAAAATAAATACTAGAGATTTATGGTAGGTACGACGTGCGGCATTCAAAAGAGTAGGTACACTCGCGAACGTTCCCGATCGCCCACTTTTCGCTCTTATTTCCTTAGTAATAAGGTTGAAGAGTAGTCGACCGGGAACGTTCGCCTAGACTTCTAAAAGAAGAAAGAACAAGTTTATATATTAAGGAATTGTTTCACAGGACCCAGATGTGCATTATTTACCACATAATATTTGTGTGAAATGATCTGCCAGATAAGTTAGCCGGATAGATAAATAGAATATTCTCTATTGTACACCATAAAAATAGCCGGAACTTACTACAAGTTGTTGGAACAGACCATAAGCTATACCTAATGGGCATTCTCTGTGCTCTACCTTCCCGAGCTAAAAAATATGATATTACAATTTGAGTGACACGTAATGATTAACGCACGCACTTGTAAATAACTAAAATAAGTTATTAAGGACATTCACCAATATAAGAAACTTGATTGAAGCTTTCTGACCTCTAGTGGCTCCAGTATCAAAGGTCGTTATTATAAGCTTATGGATCAGTAGGTCAACGATGTGTTTTTAAACAGCAAGGTCGGTTTTTCTATTCTCTGTGTCAAATAAGATGCGTGGGTTATCGTACTCATTTATCAATTGCGAAACGTTTATGTTGATGTGCGTACGAGTTGATGGCGTAACCTAATTTGCCCTTTTTGGGTCCCTTGCCCTTGACAAGACAGAGCTGAGAGTTATGTCAGAATGTTACTTATATTATATACACATTCTTGGTGCTTCTAACTGCCTTATGCCAAAGGTTCTGGGATTAGGTTGTGAATTAAATGTTTCACTTTTATTTTAGCCTCTTCGTCTGGCGGGTCCCGTCGTCCCAAGGAAACCTCACTCGGAGCATAGTCCGACGTCTGGCCGTCTATTACCCGTCTTCACTTGTATATTTTCGAAAAATCATCGTGAGGAAACCGGCCATGTCTTAGAACCAAAAATACGAAGACATGGCATCCACCCGCACTGCGCCTGATGGATTACGTTAGGCCGTTAAAATAGCCCTTTTTAAGGCCTATTGCACATCACTGTACTCGGGGGCCCTGTGGTTCAGATATACCCAAAGGGCTGGCAATGCTCTGCGTATCCAATATAATAATGCGTTCAGGGTGTTGCTGGGACTGCCACGCTTCTGCAGTGCGTCGGCAATGTTTACCGACGCACGCACTGATAGCTTTGACGCAGTATGGCGCAAGAAATCTGCATCGTTACTTCGCAGGTTGCGTGACAGTCCCAACAGCATTCTGCACTCGATAGCCGCCCGGGCAGATAGCCCGCTTGTGTGGGCGTTAGCCGAGCGTACTAAATCTGTGCTAGTTATTAAGTACATAGGTTAAGTTTCTTACTAACACAATGCACCTTCTGTAGTCTGAATAAATAAATGATAATAATAATAATATGACCTTATTATTATTCTCCGGGCGTGCCTGTTACAGAAAACTCATCATCACCATGGTACAGTTTTCCACAAACTAATTGCATGCAAACAAATCAGACCGTCTGCTTCTTTATTCTTTAGGTCACATGAACTTGCAAAAAATATTTCCTTTTTGGTAGCAACCAGAATACCCTTGTGGCCGGTTTGACTATGAACATATTGTTGAAAAAAACTTTTTAATAATATAGTGCTTTATAGATAGGGAGATACTTATATAAAAAGCTGTCGAGCAGTTTTAAAGAGCACGTTCCAGTTGCTTGTATAAGCAAAAATTATCATCTATCATTACCATGGAATATTATAACTCGCATGTTCCAATGGGCACGGTATCGGCATGGGCATGGTATGGAATTAACGCGAGGAAATTGTTTCGGGGCCCTTTCGAAGCCCTGTAAGTTAAGTTCTAGCTACATCTTTTAGCTCAAATACCTACCTAGGGACTGCCTTCTTCCACGTAGGTACGCAGAAAGCAATGGTTTTTACCTATTTGCAAGTGCTGTGGTGGACTTACATAATAATTTTTTTATTCAATAAAAAGAGTCTGATAGCGATATCTTGCAGCTTGCTAGTCATCTGATTGTAGATTGATTTCAAATTAATTTGATTTACACCCCGGCCTTTCACGAACTTTGTAATGGCGAAACACCACACACAGTTTTTTTCCTCAACTCCATGTTAAACCTTTGCATAATACCGCTATAGTGAAGTTAATAAATATACCTAATAGGTGTGTGTATCCAAGTGTAGGAGTGATTTATGTTTCATTTACATGCGCCGCGTGGGGTTATAGCTTGGATGAAATTTAATACTTACTATGACAGAGTAAATTAAAGTACCTGCACTTTTGATTAAAGTGGCAACTTACGATCGTAATGTTAATTGAATAGATGACAAATTACACGTCTACGTTTTCAGAATTGGAAAGGACGGTGCGTGATAAATAATTCGGAATATAAATCGCTGGATATCTTTGACGCTGCTTATGCTTATTCAATATGAAACGTGAGAGTTGCTTTCTAGATATGCTAAGTAAAAGGCATAAAGGAGCTATCTGTAAGGCTTGCATACTGCCGATATTCAGAAATTCAAATGGAACCTTATTTTGGACAGCGAAGCTGCCCTTTCCCCCGGTACCTATCAGTCAAGCGCGTGTCGCAATATACGATTCGCCGATACGGTTACCTACATATTTACGAGTTGTGATTATCGTATTGCCTCACTCAGAACTCCCTGTTTTTAGAGGAAAAGTGGAACTCTATATGACCAGCTATGAATGATTAGCACCATAGTTCCTACTTTAGTGAGTTTTTATCGACCAGTACCTAGATACCTACTTGAACATAGGTACAGTAAGCGGTCATAAGTGCAGTAGCACGCTAAGGATTGTATTGCTGTGAACACGCGGTACAGGCCGTACCTACATCTGTGTGTTTAAGTGATGTATCAACACAGAACGCACACCTCAGAATTCACACACTGGCGGGCGTCGAACGAAACAAAAAACATAGGTACCGTCGCTTTTTCTCACACGCAGAGTAAGTAAGTACGTATGACTTGGGTCGGTTCATACGATTGCTAAAATTCGTATCGTCATATCAAGTTCTGATAGCTGGTAGCGTACTAAATTGGATTATGAATCACATAGGTCTGGGTTCCAATATCGAAATTGAGTTTTATATATTTTTCTTTTCAACAATAATCTTCATTCTGTTCTTTTATTATTCGATAAATTAATAAACTAGAATAATAATGCAAGAATTATTTTTATTATTATATTTTTATTGAAATGAAATACGGGGTTAAAAAAATTACAAAACTTCTAGTTAAAATTAAAACAGTTTTGCTCATAAAGAACAATTTATTGAAGTAAAGTAGATAATCAGTGAACTACGATAATCAGGGTTAAAATATTGTCTTAGTATTATAATACTTAATATTGTGCTGGGTACTCTAACAAACCACAACTAGCCAATCTACGCAATCATTCTAGCGTTCTATTTAGTCGCGGTGAATGAGTCGTAAGTTAACTGCATCTGTCTACTTTATAATTTATTTAGGTTCCTGTGGGTATAGTAATCATAAAGTTTTACGAGTTAAGTGGGGAAGCGCTAAGGTAGCCCGCGAAATTCAAATTTTCTTACGATTTTTGCAATTTGCAGCTTAGTGTCTGGCTGTACCTATGTTGATTAAAGTATGATTCGCGACCGCAACAAATATGTTTTTACATAATTATAATCTTTAGAATCAGTAATACAACTCCATAAGCTAGCATAATCCTCAAATGTCAAGATTTCATGAAATAATCATTCTTAGAATTACTTGGTCTTAGACTTTAATGATTAAAATTCTGTAAACAGATATTTGTTACGGTCGCGAATCACATTTTAATCAACATAAAATCCAATACTGACCTGCAAATTGCAAAAAACGTAAGAAAATTTGAATTTCGCGGACTACCCTGGCGCTTCGCCTTAAGTGAACAAGACGAACATAACAAGGAACTAGTAAATAGCGTGATTATTTGAGTAATTTTTAGAATATTAAAAAAAAACTATAACCCCGCGCGTGAGATGCGATGCGCGGCTCGCTACGCATATCGCGCTTACGATAACTGCTAAGCTACCATGTCATATACACTAATGGTTAAATTTGTTGTCATATACCTACACTAATGGTTGAATTTATGAAATACAATCAGTTGCTAACGAATGTGTGTGTATAGTATAGAAATTACTTATTATAAGAAGGTCGTAAGTTAAACCGAAGCGTCAAGCTATTGCTTTGTGAGATAGCTACTCCACTTATGACCGCTACTGTACATACTTACTTTGTACAACCATTAGGATACTACGAACAACTATTAGCAACCAAATAATTCTGCGGAACTGTAGGTACTAGGTAGGTTCCTACCACGCTTTTTGTATAGCAACGCAACACTCATTACACAGTTGCCAATGCTACTCAAACGATTAATTAATAATTAATGGCTTATTAGAAAATCAGTTAACCGTGTTCCGAGGTGCTTATCTAGGTAGGTACTGTTAGGTACTCTCAAGCTCCGTATCAGCACTAACTACACTTGACGTTTCCTAATTGCAGAACTGTAAACCAAAACATACTAATTCCATACTTTAAACTCAACGGCTTTTTTTTTTAAATTTAGAACTTGATTCAGTTTTTGTTGAAAATTCCTAGTTGATCCATGGAACTGGGTGGAATTCACTGTCGATTCGCGTTTCTTGCTTATCGAGCAATTGCCCGATTCGATCAACCTGAATAATAAATCTTATTACTTGAATTTAGTATATTGCAGCCTTTTTTTTTTTTTTTTGTGGATGGGAAATCATCAAATGACTTCTCCCGCTCTGGGCGGAGCGGGAGGGCGTGTCAGACTTTTACTGACTAAAACCCACCCGTGTTCCTTCTGTTGCCTGTGCCGGGGCCACGGTAACTCTTTCGAACATCCCGCAACCCTAGCTGGCATCGGCCCTAGCGGACCCCGTCAATAGTGCTGACATCTCTTTGAGGCGCGCGTGGAACACGACGCGCCGTCGACTCGGGCCTGGTCCTTACCGGACGGCGAGCTACCCATTGCTCGCCGTCCGCAAGCCCGCGCCTACGGTGGCCGGGAATCGGCTGCCGATTCCCGACGCCCAGGGCGTCTCCTGCGGCGACTAGGGGCGTGAGGGTGCAAAGCTTGCCTCTCCCTCACGCGTCCCGCCTCCTCCTTCACGAGCATTACTGCTTCGCAGAAGGAGGTAATGGCTTCCCATGCACTCTCTCTCCGTACCATGGCCTGGACCAGGGCCGGACGCGAGAGATCGCCGCCGCCGATCGGTACCGCGAGGACACGGCGGTGCTCCGCCCAAGCCGGGCAGACCTCCACCGTATGCTCCACCGTGTCCTCCGGGCGATCCACACAGTGGTGACACCCGGGCGTTTCCTCCCGCCTTATCCGGAACAGGTACCTCCCGAAGCACCCGTGTCCGGTGAGGACCTTTTTTTTTTTTTTTTTTTTTGTTTCGGGGTGGAAAATCCTCATGGATGTCCTCCGCCCTGGGGCGGGCGGAGGGGTCTGTCAGACTCTTACTGACTAAAAACCACCCCGGTGTTCCATCTCACACCTACGCCGAGGGTCGCGGGAACTTACGATCCTTCCGCAACCCCCGGCTGGTGCCGGCCCGCCACGGCAGGCCTCTCCTCGTGTCGAGGGGGGGAGTGAGGTGTTTGACTCCCCCCGCGACGTCTAAGAGGGGCGCGCGTGGAACACTACGCGCCGCCACCTCGGGTCCGATGTATGGGGGGGTGACGGACGTCCCCGAGTCCGTCGCCCCTGGACCCATTTAGGGGGGCTGGAAGAGGGCGTTGTCCGCCCTCCGCCGACGCCCAGTGCGCCTGCTGCGGGCTGGGTGAGAGGATGTGATCTCCCTCTCCCTTTCCGCAGCCTCCTTCTGCGAGATGACTGTCTCGCAGAAGGAAACCACCGCGTCCCAGGACTCCTCGCTGCCGACCATCGAATTAACGACAGCCGGCAGCGACAGGTCACTGCCTACTCTAGAGATGAGGGCACGGCGTGGCTCCTCCCAAGCGGCACACTCTGCCAGCGTATGCCGCGCCGTGTCCTCCCGACAGTCGACGCAGTGGTGACACCGGGCGTCTGGCTCTCTGGTTATGCGACACAGGTACTTCCCGAAGCAACCATGCCCCGAGAGCACCTGCGTCACCCGAAACGACAAGGAGCCGTGCCTCCTCCCGAGCCAAAGGTCGAGCACCGGCCGGACCGCCTCGATGGTGCCGAGGCCGGCGGTAGGGCGTGAGAGCCTGTCCCGCCATTCCGCCACCAGGACCTCGCGAAGCAGCAACCGACGCTGCTCCATTAGTCGCTGCATCGGTCGCTCACCTCGCGCCTGCATTTCCTCGCGCCACCGATACAATGACGCGAGTAATTTCGCCTCCAGGTCCCAGGGCGGGGATCCGGCCAGTGCACAAGCCGCCTCGTAGGAGAACGTGCGATACCCCCTGATGACTCTGACGGCCATCGCTCTCTGCGGCCTCCGCAGAACAGCAATGCTACCGGCCGTCAGGTCAGCCGCCCAGATCGGGGCCCCGTACAGGGCCATCGATCGCACGATCCCCACGTAGAGTCGCCTACAGGCGGCGCTCGGGCCCCCCAGATTGGGAAGCAGCGTTGACAGCGCCCCAGCCGCGCCCATCAACTTGGGCACCAGCCGCCGGAAGTGGGGTCCGAAGTCCCACCGGCTGTCGAGCACCAATCCCAGGTACTTCATGGTAGACTCGACAGCGATCCGGACCCCCCCGACCACTATGTGTGATCCGGGCGGCGGCGCCCGCCGGGGACCATGGAACACCATGGCCTCCGACTTGTTGAGGGCCACCTCCAGGCCGAGGCGCCGTATGCGGCCCACCACCTGTGAGATCGCAGCCGTCGCCAGCAACGCTGCCTCCCTGTGCGAACTCCCCCGGGCCGTGACCAGCGTGTCGTCCGCATAGCACGTCAGGTCCACGCCCGGCTGGAGTTCACCCCTCAGCACCCAGTCGTACCCGATGTTCCACAGGAGGGGGCCTACGACCGAGCCCTGTGGAACACCGCACGACATGAGGCGCTGGTTTGTGCCATCACATCCCACGTAGGTGACACACCTCTCCGACAGATAAGCCCCAATGAGGCGGCGGAGGTAGAGAGGCACCCGGTGATACCGCAGTGCCTGTCGGATACAACTCCAGGGCAGGGTGTTGAAGGCGTTGGAGATGTCCAACGACACCGCCATCATCACTCCGCCCCGGGACACCGTTTCCTCCGCCAGGACTCTCACCCGTGACACAGCGTGTATGGTGGAGCGCCCGTACCGAAACCCGAACTGACACTCGTCCAGGTCCGGCCCCTCTCCGCACAAGTGGCCGACGAGGCGGGCTGCGATAATCCGCTCAAACAGCTTACCCACCTCGTCGAGCAGCACTATGGGCCGATACGCTGACGGCGAATCGGCAGGGCGCCCCGCCTTCCTGAGCAGGACCAGACGACCAGCTTTCCACAGAGTGGGAAACTGGCCCCGCTCAAGGCACGCTGTGTAGAGACCTCTCAGCTGGGGCTCCAGCTCTTTCAGAGCGAGGGCTAATACTTGGCCGTGAATCCCGTCGGGCCCTGGAGCCACGTTCTTGGCTCGGAGCCGCATCACGGCCGCCCTCATCTCTGCCTGTGTCACCTCTGGGACGCTGATGGCGTTCTCATCTTCAGGCTCTGCGGCTGTGGGCAAATCCATCGGCGGCGGGGTATGCTCCGCTCTAGCCGGGAAGAGGGCTACGACTACCTCCTCCAGCAGCTCAGGTTGGAGACTCTCCGTGAGTGGGGGCGCCGCGGCTCTGAGTTTCCCCCGAACCGCACGATAAGGGCGCCCCCATGGATTCCCGTCTAGAGTCTCCAACATCTCCTCCCTGGCTCGCGTCTTCGCCTCGCCGATGGCCAGCCACAGAGCCTCCTTCGCCGCGCGGTACACCTCATACAGCGCGGCTTCTTCGTCAGGGACCCGACGACGTCTCCTCCGGTATCGGGTGTACCGGCGTCTAACCGTCACGCACGCGATGCGTAGCTGCGCAATCTCGGCAGACCACCAGTACACCTGGCGCCTTCCTGTCTGTGTGTGGACGCGGGGCATCGACGCGTCGCAAATTTGCGTCATCGCCCCGCGGAACCACAGCGCCTCCTGTTCGACGTCGACGGGTCCGGTCGTAGCCGACTCCCGGATCCAGGCCTGGACAATCGCGGCCTCCTCAAGAAGCTCCCTGTCGATGCGCTTGCGCGCCCAGCGCGGGCCGGTCGCTCGCGGGGCCGGTGGACTGCGGCCGCCGGCGGTCTGGGTGGAGACGTCGAAACGGATGTATCGGTGATCCGACAACGTCTCCACCTCCGCGGCGACACGCCAGTCGTAAATACGGCTCGCGGCAGCAGGGCTAGCGAACGAGACGTCCACTATGGACCCGCCCCGCTGCCGCACGCACGTGAGTACCGAGCCCCGGTTCAGGACGACCAGGCCAGTCGTGACCGCCCACTCCTCCAGCGCCTCACCCCTAGCATCAGTCACCGAGGATCCCCACGCCGCAGACTTGGCGTTGAGATCCCCGAGCAACAGCACGGGGCGAGGGTGGAGTCGGCCTACGACGGCACCCAACTCGACAAGGAAGTTCTCGAAGTCGGCGAGACTCTTGTTGGGCGAAAAATACGCACCAATCGTGCCAACGCCGTCCGCGAGAGCGGCCACCCAGCCGTGACCTCGGGACTGGCTGACGAGAGTCCCGCCGATGATGGCCACCAAGCCGTCCAGGTCGCCCACCCAGTTATTCCGGGGGGGGACAAAGTACGGCTCGGCGACCACAGCCACATGAATCGACCACTCCGCCATGCTCTGGAGCAAGAGATCCTGAGCTCTAGCAGAGTGGTTGAGATTGCCCTGGAGGAAATGGTAGAGCGCCATTATGCGCAATCCATTCCCTCCACACCATTCCTAGGCCGGGAGTCGGCCGAAGGGCAGCCAGGCTGACAGGGGGGTAAAGAGCCCCTGGCAGCCTTGGCCCCCTTATTCTTCTTTGCGGCGGGGGCGCCACATGCCTTTCCGCCCGCTCTGTGCCCGGCGGGCCTCCCTGCAGCTGTACAGAGGCTGCAGTTTGGCGCCGCGGAGCACTGGGCCGCCTTGTGGCCGGGCTGGCCACAGCGATAGCATTGCTCGCTGCGGTCCGTTTCGGCGGTGCACCGTGCCCGGACATGCCCAATGTCCAGACATCGGTAGCACCGCAAAGCCCTGGGCTGCAGCAGCTTGACCCTTGCCGCAGCCCACCCCACCACCAAACGCCTACCGTCGGCGACTTTATTCGCCGCCGCCACCGGGCACCGCACCCAAATCGTGCCGAGCCCGGAAGCGTCGGCGCGAATATCGCCCGTCCGCACGTCTTGGGGCGGACATCCGCCGGCTTTGGTGATGGCCGCCACGACCTCAGCCGGGGTCGTCGAGTCATCCAGGCCATCGACGCGCAGCTCTGCCGTCTTCATCGGCCTAGACACCCGGACGTCCTCCGGGTTGAGGACCTCCCTCAACTTGGCGGCCAGGATGTCCGCCTTTTCCCCGCTAGAGGCACCCGACACCTCAAGCAGCCGCGCCCCCGTCATTGCCGGCTTCATTCTGAAGCCGGACGGTGTGCCAAGGTCGGGGAACGCGACTTTGGCTTTAGCCTCCGCCAAGACCGCCTTGTATGTAACGCCCCTTTCGACGGCTCCGGGCTGCAGTGTTATCACTACAGCCGCGGAGCGTGGGGCTCTAACCTTAGGCGGTCCCTGTGCCTTCTGGGGTGCCGGTGCTCCAGCGGTTGCTAGTACTGACAGCGCCGTCTTTACCTTCTTGCGGCCCCTCTTGACGACCGTCGTCCAGGTATCCGTGCCAGGCCCAGGCACGGCCGCCGGAGGCACCGCTGGAGGTGCCGCTGTCCGTGAGGTGGCCGTCTGGGGCGCGGGTTTTTGGGCCACTCTCCCCCCAGATCGGCCCGGTTCAGCCGCCGTGGCCGCCGGGCCCCGTTTTTTGGACCCCTCTCTCCCACGAACGTCCCCAGCGAGCGGAGGGCGGACGGATTCTGCCGGGAGGAGCCTCGCCTCTATGGCCTCAAGGCGGGCACCCACCATGTCCCCGCACTGCATCATGCAGATGCGGACGATTTTTTCGACCTCCGCATCCACAAGTGCAGGCGTCGACGACGAGGCCGGCGATGGAGCCGACGACGGGGCCGCAACGGGAGAGGACTGAGCGGCCGCGGGAGCTGTCCTCTGGGCGGCAACCTGTCGCTTGAGGTCCTCTAACTCGGAACGGAGACGGCTGTTCTCCTCCCACAGCTTCGCCGTCTCCTCCGAGGTCGTGCGATTAAGGAGACTCTCCACCGCCTCCTTGATCCCTTCTGCCGCCTCTTTAAGGGCGCGCGTAAACGAGCCCTTCAGGTTGCCGGACTTAGTAGCCACCTTCAGGATAACGTCCACGCCGTCCAACACCTGGCGGTTTAGAGCCTCTGCAGTTAAGCTCTCCCCTGTAGCCGCCTGGGCAGACCGCCGTTCCCGAGCCTGACGGGCCATTTCGGCGACCTCGTCGGCCGCGACCGCTCTACTTTGAGCACGCTTCGCGGCGTTGGCCTCCGCCTTCGTGCCCACAAGTGATACGGTGACCCCTCCCTCCTCAGTTGAGACCCCGGATGAGACCCCGGGGTCACTCTCCCCGCCGATTCCCGGTGTATCAGGCCGCCTGAAGCGACCCCGAACGTCGCGCCCTGGCATCGGAGCGAAACCTCCACCCGCCACCGCGCGACCCCGGCCTCTTCTCGCTGTCGCCACTTTGGCAGCCGGCAGGTTCTCCTCACTTGAGGAAAACACCATCGACCCCGTTCGGTCCAAATCTTCTTCGTCGCGCGAACGCTTTCCAAAAAATTTGGAACGCCCGCGCGAGTCCTGGTCGGACATGCTTGTGTTCCCTAAGGAACGGGAGCCTCCTCGACTCTTGTTGCCGTCGCCGGCAAGCGGTACCTCCGCCAATAAACTTGGCACGTCACTCACTTTTTTGTTTTTGGGTTTGTTTTCCATTTTTGTTCCCACGAGTAGTGAGGAAATAAATGTCCGCCTAGGCAGAGCCTCTTGCACTAGGTAAGCCTATATACTGTAGAGTGCGGCAGGTATCTACAGGGGAAGCGCTAGCGACTGGTCCCCCACCAGCCACTCATCCTCTCGCCACGCTTCAAAGCTTAGGATTAGGTGGTTTTTTATCTTAGAGGTGTCCTTCCTCTGGGCCGGGCGGTTAAGCCAAGCCCCCGACGGTGGCATTAAGCATGCCTCCGTTTGCTGTCCGGCTAACCCGACTCAGCAAACCCGTCGAAAGTTCTCTCCTCAAGAATGCTCTTGAGGGAGAAACAATAGCCACGTTGGTGCGCCTGCACCGTGGTGGCAAGGTCACATCCAGTGTCAATCGACGAACGTCGATCGATCAGGAGTGACCCACCTCCCTTGTTCCTCCACTGTGCCCTCTGCTAATCAGAGGTACACGTGGAAGAACGACGTGGAGCATACTGCTCCCCCGCCCGCAGAAATTCGCCACTAACAATACTCTCTCCGAAAAACTCCTACACCTTTTTCAAGAAGAGATTATTGTCCATGCCCGGGGTGCACCGGCCCGACAACTGCTCTTCCCCTTGAACGTATCCATAAGGGACCAGCAAATATCAGGCACACGAGGAGGTTTTCTGCACGCACCCCGTCCGGTGAGGACCTGCGTCAGGCGGAAGGTGAGGACGCCGTGGCGCCTCTCCAGCCTCTCCTCAAAGAGGGGACTTATCGCCGCAATTGTGGCGTGCCCAATATATTGCAGCCTTGCAGGTCACATTCTTTGCTGAATCGATTTATCTTGCTTGTGAGCACTACCTACCAACAAACCGCGAATAGGTCTAAATTCTTGAGTAATCTAGTGTTAATTTTCACATGTCACTGAACATATTCAGATCTTCCTAGGAATGACCCCTCTAAAGAAACTCGGCTAACAATCGAAGTGGCTGAATGAAAATCGAACATTAACTTTGACCTTGCTGTTAATCATTCCCTTTATCAAAACCGTTTCGACATCGCTTAAAACGACGTATCGGTTACTATCGACGAAATTTTGAGGACCCAGCAGTTCTGTTTACTTAACATAGTTTTTAGTTATAACGACTATGGGCTATACCTAACAACCGTAATCAGACAGTCCCTTCGAAGTCGTTATAAACGGTTTTGACTGTTAACACCTTGGAAAAAAGAGCTGCCTCACCTAAATCCCTACTTCGGTAGGTATTCTCTTAACCAGTAGTCACACAATCCCTAAAAGCCCAACACACAAGAGAAAGATATAAATCCACGACAAAGCACATACCATACAAAGTATATGACACAAATTAACCATTTAAATTCAAACGCGTGTTCGCATTGAAGCCTACTCACCGCTCATGATTACTCGCTTCAACATCTAACGAATAATTTTCCAACAGAAATCGATGTTATTTATTCCCCCTTCTTATATGGTAATGCTAGTCAACTATGCCTCAATCCTGAGACGTTGTTACCGGCATAAATCTACGTGTAATGGTCTATTAGGCGACTTTAGCAGCCCATTGTTAGTTTTGATGAAAATGAATGTACATGATGCCATTAGCGAGGGTCTGCGAACATGGTATAGACAGGTGAACATCGGTTTAGAAGATAAAGTCATGTTTTTGTTACCGGTAATATGTATCTGGTTGTGTGCCGAAAAGGGTTTTGTTAGGTCGGGAGTCTGGATGCCAAAACATTGCAGTTTCCTACCTATGTAAAAGTAACTTTAAGTGAAAATCTACTTAGCCAATTAAAAAAGTACATAGGTTAAACCCGCGTTCAAGATGTACCTCATCACTAGGTTCTTGGTCTTCCATAAGATCATATCGAGTCAAGACTTCAAGGTATAAATTCTACTTGATTGCTCTACGAAACATCGATTACCTTAATGATTGTTAAATGTCATGTAAGTATGGCGTACTAATATCATAGCTCATCGTATTAACAGACGTTTGTCGGTCTCTAATGTCAAAGTTAATTCTCCGTTCATTCCTACTATTTCTGCGATAATGTAGGCATTGTTAGTGCAGACAATAACGCCAATTTGACGCCTATAGTCGGATAAGATCTTAGGACTTTGCTGTTAGATGGTGAATTATCGAGCTCCCAGCTCCCGTCGTAACATGACAACAAATGGCATCGCGAGACGGACTTGCTTGTGACAGCCTTACCGGCACTACTCACAACTTCGACAAACGGCACATCCAGTAAAAAGGTTTCCGCGAAGTGCATAACAACGTTTCCATAATCATCGGAGACTTAGTGCAGCCGATGCCAGAGCCGGTGCGTCGAGGCTGAGACGCTAATAGTCGCAATTTGTCATCTAATAGGTACGACATTGTTAGTTTTTCCGGTACTCCATATGCGGCTTGAGTCGGAGGCGAGGCGTTAAGGATCGTACGGTATAATGCGACAGCGGCGCGTGAGTTGTGCTGAATAATGCAGTTGTGCGCGTGATCACTGGCAGAATGCCGATGTGGCCGCGACGAGCGCCGCATACAACGCGCCGCGGATCTACACGCGCACGACCCTCGGCGGTCAACACTCTTAACGACAACTATATATTTAATGCCATTTAATGGAACCTTAATACTGCCTCTATACAACAGAAAAGTGCTTACTCAATTGTCTATTTTTCTGGTAAAACAGCGCTGTTCCGCGGATGATCGATCGTCGCGCGGCGGGGAGTCTGTCTGGAGCGGATGTTAAAAAATGTTCGGTGTAAGAGCGTACCATCTTTTACGACTCATTTATTGTCATCTAATTCATGCTTTTTGTTGGCAATGTGCTGACAGTTATGCGGTAGCGCGGGTAAAAACATGAAAATTATTACGCGGAATGGTAGGATTCCATTTATATTTAAAAGCTGACACCTGCACATTGCCCTTTTGTATATAAGAGGGCCGTAGTTATAGAATGTCCCCACCGTCAAAAGAAACAAACAATAATACACGAACGATCAGTCACACACAGTACAGCACAGAAAGTCGATAGCAATCAATCGTAGCGAAATATCGCAATAAATCTAATCGTGTTCAGATTTCAGTTTCTCAATAGTAGGGCGCCACGACACAATACCATGTGACGTGTTCAGCCGTGTTCCGATTAACCTTTGCCGCCGCCGCAGGCGCATCGACCTTATTCCATTTATGAGATTATAAATTGAATATCTGCCTTGCCCACCATGTGTTGAACCACCGTTAAATATCGTCGAGATTTTGTAATACCACGCTAATACGGTATTAAGTACTCAACTTATGCACGAATCGTGACAGTTATACTCGAATCATTATACCGATATGTCGGCCAAATGTTAATGTTTAACCAAATTAAGTCTTTTCGAAAAGCTTTGTCATAATCATGGATGCAAATATGGGTAGCGAACGAGAAACGAGAACAAAATTCACGATTTATTCAGTATTTCCATTACAAGGCGTGCTACAAAGTGCGCTTGCACACGAGCAGATAGATAAAATACTCCTATTTTAAAATCGTGATATATTTAATCAGGAACAATAAATCAGCTAGCAATTTAAATATTTCACGTTACCGATTTTATCAATGAAAAGCTTTTTTAAAAAAAAAAACAACCGACTTCCAAAAAAACACTACAGAGTGAAAAATAACTTTAATTTCGGAAGTCGGGGTCTTTGGATCTGTATTTTACTTTTTTGCCACCGACTTCCGAAATTAAAGTTATTTTTCACTCTGTACCTACTTAGTGTTTTTTTGAGTCGGTTGTTTTTTTTTTGGACATTTTTTTTTTCACTTTTTAGTAGGTGGTCAGTTTGTAATTTATCTAAGTTACAATAGCCTAATATCAACTGTACATCACCTTTTATAAAACATTGCTTTTCCCGATGCAGGGATGGTAAGAACCAGGAGAACTGGAGCTGAAGTTGAAGTCACCATCAGCTCCACTTCACCATGCATTGTGACGAGAATAAATTATTTAGCAACCATATTAAAGTAATCGAATCGCAATCCGTGAAATACTTATTACTGAGTAGTTCCGATGGTCATAGGATCCCCTCATCAGATTCTGACTTGATGACAATGGGACCACCTCGAGACCATATCCTTCACAACAAAAAAATAATTTTCGAAGGCGGTTCACAACTGACGGAGAAACATACATACATAAAATATACATACAGCCGAACATAATAACCGCCTCCTTTTTGGAAGTCGGTTAAAAATAAAATGCGACGATCGATTACACAGCTCTATGGCTTTAAACAAACATTCTATAATTAAAAGTAATACAAATAAAATGAAATGACTTCGTTAATAAAAACTATGCAATATTTATTGTTTCATAATAATTGATGCTGTCAAAATACATAATTTAAAATATTTCATTTTGAATCTTTGTTTCGACGCGTAAGAGGCGTTTGACTAATCGCTGTGCGCTTTAAAAACTCCCTCGACACGAAACTGTTGATCTTATCGATTCAAAATAAAATACAATTATAGATTATCATTGTAAATCAACCAGCACCTTTAAATCTTCTCTAGACTTTAACACAAAGCTGCCGATCGCGTTTGTATGTCTGTATGATCTGGATTATTTTTTAAATTGCTGGTTCGAATTTGTTGCGATTTTCGCATCTGAAAACTTAATGGAATTGGATAAAGACTAGGATGATTAACAGAAGATTAGCTCAGCACATGCATTCAAAGATTGGTTGTTTGGCAAATAGTTACGGGCGAATTTACATAAGTACCTATGCTCTTAGTACCTACACGGAAAAACACACCTAAGGCAATTGGGACACTGGCTTTGTAACTTAATTAAATTAAGTTGGCTCTGGCTGACAATAACTTATGCATTTGTTTGAAGGAATGTATGTAAATTAAATACAACGCATCAGACCATTTATTAATTTTATCACTATCACTACAATATTATAAAAGAAAGTCTCCCCGCCGCGTCTGTCTGTCTGAACGCGATCAACTCAAAAACTACCCAACAGAATTTCATACAGTTTTCACCAATGGACGGAGTGATTCATGAGGAAGGTTTAGGTGTATAATTAATTAAGGGCGCACCGAGCGTATGCCTTTGTCTCTGTCTTTTTCTTTACGTGTAAAGAGCAAAGAAAATAACCATACATTTTCAATTTCAATATTTTTCGTTGTTATTTTCATCATATTGCTCTTAAATAAAAAACTATCGTGTACAAACGCTGCAGTCATCTGCGAACTTTATTTTAGTAAATGAATTATAATATCAACCCCCCCCCCCCCAACCACTACCTCCCCCTACCACTTACCCCTCTGCCTAACCCTTCGGGGAAACAAGGCGTAATGTTATGTTATGTTATGTGAATTATAATATCAAATTAATTATTTATACTAACTTATAAAAAGTAGGGAAATAGACGAAAAACTGAAGCGAAAAGCGAACTTTGCGAATTTATTATATCGAGCCAACTTTTTCAAATCGTATTTCCATCGTGTGTACTGCCTAGTATATATCCGCAATAAAACCATTATATTCCCTAGATTTTAATTTAATTGTTTACTTCTTCAAACAAGGGTTATAAATATGTGTTTGTGTGTATAAAAAAAGCTCGGTGCGCTCTTAAGGTTTTGTGTACGATGTCTTAACAAGCGCTAAAAACGCAAGTTATTAATAAAAGTTGCTATATATTTTAATAATAATTAAAGTCTATGTGTGTCATTTCTTTTAAAACACAACAAGCATACCCGCGGATTAAAACAACCTATAATAAAACAATAAAAGGTAGTTGTTAACAAATATTTACTTTCGAACAATTTATTGCTTTGTTTTAATTGAAATACAATAGTAAATGTTAAGTGCTAGTTTAGCAAAAGGTCAGAGGAATCGATTAATAACTGTATTTAGCCGTAGCAGATAGCATCGTTGTAAAATCATAGGTATGAGCAGAAGTAACGGTGTATTATATACCTAGTTATTAGATATTGCGGTGCGGTGTGGGTGACGTGGATGTATGAACCTAAACGAGGCAAAATGAGTATGTAAGGATCGTAGCAGGTAGCGTTCTGTAGTTTCTGCCTACCCCCATGGAAGGAAGGCGTGAGTTTATGTAGGTATGTATGTACAGTTATTACTAGTGATGTAACTTGATTAATTATTAATTGATTAAAAGTATAAAATAAGTGCCGGCTTGGTTTAATGTCTTGCTTTTAATTCTTGGCCATGTCTCTTCATTTATGCCTCAGTCCGTTTGATGTAAAATTTATTATTTAAGTACCTATGCGACTCAATGCGAAATTGGTACACTATACGACTAAACGCCGACAGACACTACGCCGACAGACTGAATACCGACAAGACTTTACTTCGACGGGACTCTTCGCCAACAGGACACTTCGCTGACAGGGCAAGCATCCTTACTTCTGATTACTGACCCGAAAATCCTAACCTTAGACGTTCGAAGTCAGGGGCACCTCGAGGTTCGGTTTGGTTAGATTCCTTTTAACCCTGCAGACAGAAATAGGAGCCCCGCGTAGTGGGGCTCCGTTGACCTGCTGTCAGTCTGTCGGCGAGTCCCGTCGAAGTAAAGTCTTGTCGGTGTTAAGTCTGTCGGCGTAGTGTCTATCGACGTTTAGTCGTACATTTAAATTGGTAAGTTTGTAATGACTAAACTAGTGTACCGATTATAATGAAATACAACAGAAATAACTATAGCTACCTACCTAGATTTAATTATGTAAACTATAGTAAACGACAAGCTCTCTTTGTCTTTACAAGGCTATGATAACCATCCTTCCATTATTAGGTAGGTACTTAAATTTACTTTAGAACTAAAAGTACACAATTGCCTAACAAACACCTTCCCACTAATTAATATTTAACTATTAAAGGTCTGTGCCAATAACTAACATTCTAATCACGTAATTTCGATGATAATTGGAATTATTTAATATTTAAGTCATAGAGACCGTTAGTTGAAATGATGCCGATGGTCATTAATATTTCATGATTATGATGTTGTGTTGATGTTATATCGGTTGCATTAAAACACATGTGTAATTTTAGGTTCGTATAGGTATTATAGGTTAGTGATTCAGATCATCATTTTGATTGTGTGCCGTGCAGCAGAACAAGGGATAGGTTTCACTCCTATTCTATCGCGTGGATGTCGATAAAGACAACTAAATTACACTTTATATCGGTATATTGGTTGTTAAAAAACAAAAAATCCGACTGCGTAAAAAGTGAACTTTGATTTATTATAATTTTAATATTATACCCAGTGACACTCGCGCAATAAAGACTAATCTAACGCCATATCATTTATCAAAATCATCAGTTACGAGAGAACATAGGGACGGACATACATACTTAAAGGTCAAACACGTAACCCTCCTTTTTGGCTTCGCCGCAGTCGGGGAAAAACCGCTTTTACACGTGAAAGAAATAATAATATTTTAAAACTAGATAAGGTCGGTGTTCCCTAATCGACTACTCTGAGAAGATACACCGAAATAAACTCAGAGGTCACAGTCTCTTGTAAATTCCAGACGTTATCTAGGTGAGAAAGGGATACTCTCGAGAGATTGAACAACAGCTTCTTTGAGCAGTTGTCTGGAGACAAGTGAAAACCACGATCAGAAACGTAGCTTGGGACCAGTTAGATGGGCCAATGACCTTAATAAGGTGAACGGAAGAGGTGCTTTGCGGAAGCAAAAAACCGCGGCTGGTGTTAAGGCGCAACTTGGGAGAGTCCTATGTCCAGTACTGGACACTGCTCAAAATTGCCCGCAAAGTTCCCTACTAAAGATGCTGTGATTGTAAAGCAAGAGTGCGTCACGAATGCCCGAAGTTCAATTGTTTAAAGAACGTTTTCCCGAATGTTCGTTTGGTCAATGAAGTAACCGTTGGCAAAATCATGATGCTTTTTTATCTCATCTTCCTGACATAATCGTGGACAGTTTAGGTACCAGTCTCAAAGCCTCTAGGGGTGTATTGTTTGTCTTTGTTGTTGTCGGAGAACTTAACCACGAGAGGCATCATCATTCTCCCGTCCTTATCCCAATTAATTTGAGGTCGGCGCAACATGTCTTTTTCTTCCAATCTTCTCTATCAGTCGTCGTCTCAATAGTCACCCCCTTTCTAGCCATATCATTTTTCACACAGTAAACCCATCGTTTCTTTGGTCTTCCCCCACTCTTATAGCCCCAGCCACATTCATATTCATAACTTTCCTCACGAAATCTTCCTCATTGCTCCGCATCACATACCGGATACGAGAGGCATCTCAATTAATAAACAAATGAATCTCAGTGGCAACAAATCCAACAACCAACTCACTTCAGACGTAGCAACCGGTATTTAGGTTGTACTGTACAGTATCAATCATATATAAACGAAGCTATTAATAGTAAATGCAATAGTTATTCTCCAATAACGAGCCCGTAGAATGTGTTCGTGGGATGGGCTTGAGAACTGGGTCGGCTATAATTTGTACACTACTCAGTAAGGGTTTGGGCTGATTAGTGATTTGATCAGCTATAAAGCTGATCAAACGAGGTACTCCTGTGGACTTTGCATTGATCGGTTCTGTAATCCAGCTGTTTATTACGCACTGTACATAAATTGCCACTAATTAATTGCCAAAATTGTGGTGATGAAAGAAATATAGAAATTCAAGCAATTAAATCTTTGCCAGAACGGACAGCTCAAAAATCGCTAATTCGCAATGCAAATAAAACATAAATCTTTTGATAATAAATGTCAAAGATAGAAATGTGAATATGTTTTCAAAATACAGGAGTACAATCTAAATAGTCAACTCAAAGGAAAACTCGTTTGCTCTAAACATGTTCTTAGATCCAGAGTTGAGTATGGTGATTAAAGTCTTCAGTGAAATTGATCTCTACCGCTCTACCTAATATAGGAAGCATACGAGTAATTATACTATTTTTCATCATATTCCTTGCTTACAGTATACAATAGTTAACATACGTGTTTATTAACACGTTCATAATCTAGTCCTTTCATCTTTGACGCTCTCCATACCAATCTGGTTTCTATTATAATGCAATTTACAAAGCGTCTGCCATTCGAGAATTTTGTCCGTAGATTTATACATTGTTGATAGCTGTTTAATCGAACAGTTTGGTAAATTAATATGGTAGCCATTTTCGGCTATCGGCATAATCAGTGAAGTGATTATAATCTATCATTGTGTAGGAGCCCTTATGATAATATTAACATTCCAACCTTGGTTCTCTAATGCAATAATTAGTGTATTTTAGACGATATTATTATTGTGTGAATGTTGTTTAGAATCTGTAAATTGCTTTAAATGGTTGAGAGATACCTACTGCTAGACATGACATTCTTCAATAAGTTAGTGAGGATATTACTGATGATTTTAGTCATGATATTCCTTTATTGGACCAACGTGGTGATAAACTGTGGCTCTTGTCTTTGATTACAAATTTGTAGCATTTTTTTAATTCTGTTAAGATAGGTACCTATTCCTTGTTTTTGACAGAGATAATTCTGAATTGTTTCTAATTTGTGGCTGCAGGTATTGTCCTGCTAGCCTTCAGAAGCAAGCCCGTGACACATGTTCTCTCTCTTAATGTGTGTGAATGTCTACTGCCCATAAATGCGCAGCCGTAGTAGCAATAGCAATATAGCTAGTATAGCTAAGCTGTACCGCTATTCCAAGCTCAAAATCTTCAATTATTCAGTAATCGCTGATCGAATGCATAGATTAAACATAACAGTCCGTCGAACCACTCATTCATTCTCTATGCTCCAATAAATATTATCTGTGCTATTATTCTAAACGGGCCATCTTGTTAATACCCACTAGTTGCTGGTCGCACCTCTAGTCGGTGTTGCCAGCCTCATTAGCATGAAATTTACTGTCCAATATCAATATTTCAATGCGATTAGAGTTGTGCTATAAATACCTTGGCTGAAAGGTCAGGTGGATATTTATTGCGGTGTACTGGAACGTGAGCTTTACTATGAAGTGATAACATTAAATTAGTATGATAGAGAGTAACTACTGGTCTGTATCTTAGTAAGGATATGTTGTGAGCTATTATGACCTCATGAAGGTGCTATTAAGGATGTCAGGTTTTCCGTTCCCATGATTATGTGTGAGCTGTGAAATTTTGATTTGCATAACTTGTCGTAATAGTTGATTACAGATATTGATGGTGTGCAGGTGCAGAACAGTTTCATTGAATACAGACTCTAGCCACATTTCGGTTAAGTGATGAATAAGAAACATAATGCATGATTTTGTTTTCCACTTTGTCTTACGTCCCTTATTTTAAGTTTAGTCATTATACAAAATGTCTCGGAATTAAATGCACAACCTCTTAAGGGGTCATTGTATTCATCATTATGAACAACTTTTACTATGGGACCAGACCGAAATCGCGAAAAAAAATCAGCTGTTCCATACATTTATGTTTGCATAACTCGTCAAAATGTAGGGAATGGCTGTTTTTTTTCGCGATTTTAGTTTTGGTCCCATAGTAAAAGTTGTTCATAATGATGAGTACAATGACCCCTTAAGAGGTTGTGCGTTAATTCTAGAACATGTTGTAAAGCCAATCGTAAATAAGACTGTATCTCTCTTCAAGGTCTTGCGGATCTATCTATCCACTTGGGTATCTATTTTCCCACCAATTTTTGAGACTCTTCGGTCTGAAGCGAATGTGTTGTAGGTTGACCTGATAATATTTTTTCCTACATCATTTAGCTCTTGCGACAATAGATACCTACACCATTTCTTCCCAAGGGAATCCACGTGATACAAAATTAAATAATACCTGAAGCCTGGAGTTATTTCCAAAACCAGCATCATGTCAGGACAAAATAAAAGGGACATAAAACCTTTTGTACGAGCTCGCTGTGACTAATTTAATGTGACTCCTTACGTCTTATTTACAGACGTCCATTTTCACAGCCCATAAATTATTCTATTCCTAATATTTTACTGGTTTTATTGTCGAGAATTCTATTTTAGTGAGCCCAAAAATAGTTTGGATATCGAGCGATGCAACTATTCGGGCCATAAATATGGCTGTATCGAGTAGAGACAATAATATCGCCTCAGCTGTCGATCGACCGGCTAGTGGTCGGTAACAATAGAAATTCAATTGTGTCTCATAATGTGACAGTTGAAGGTATATAGATATCTTGATGTGACCGTATATGAGGTATAGTTGTCGGCAAACTAAGGGTAGGGATTATACGATTTAGACGATTTTTAAATATTGTGATGATGTGAAATAAAAGGGCTGTTAGCAAGTAACAGCTAAAAAAAAGTTTTTAAAAAGTTCAATCATTATGTACTTATTGATCGTAATAGTTAGTTTAATACCGGGCAATTAAAAAAAAAACATTCACGAGGTAAATAGAGACCAAAAATAAAATGGCAATACCTCTTGAAAGGTGTACCGTAAAAACATCAGAATGGTGTTGAAACGACGTTGGTATGCGCTTTCATTAACCAGGCATTTTACGAAAGGAGATTTTGAAAGATAACCGTTTATGGTCTGAAGTACCTAGTTTAAAGTCAGAATCAGCTGCGTGTGAATAACGGCTGCAATATAAGCAATCTACCTGTGTTTACTTTGGCCGCGAACGCTTGACGAGAATGATTTAATACATTGCTCAGTTAAAACACTTTATGTGTAATTTGAAAATGCATTATTTTATCTCTATCCTACTTCGCTAGCTAGATATTTATCTTTGCTACTATCCTGTAATTCTTCGGTTTGACCGGTACCTATCGCTAATTGATTAATTATAGCTAATTAATTAATATATTTCTTAGAAGCAGGGGCTAGGGCAGTGCCGGATTAGTCAGCGTGGGGTCTGTAGCAAATCCTACCAAGGGGCCCCCTACGGTAGAAATTGGAAATTGTCTTGAATATTTTAGCACCTGGATAGGTTAGGTTTTCTTTTGACAATTCATACTGAAATAGGAGGTACTTTGTTGATTTACGCAGAAAAGATGAATAACCAAAGGAAATTAAAATGCAAGAGCGAGCTTGAAAATTTATAGCATCCCGCCTCGGAGAGTTAGATTTCTTTTGACTGTTCATACAATTTTGGACGTACCAAGACAACAACAACACTTTATTACAACAACAAAGACAACAAGACTTTATTAGACTTGCTTTTTTATATGTCCAAAGCGCGGGGCCTGTCGCATTTGCTGCACCTGCTACGTGGCTAATCCGGCCCTGCGCAAGAGGCTTATTTACTCATTCTTAACTAGGAAGTTCTTAACGTCCGGCGAATTTTAAGGACTTGAAGTTTAACCATTATGCAATGTTTACCACTTGAAGATAGAGGGTAGTTATTGGAAATGACATATTATTGGACTTTTCAAAATCTTTTAGCTCCACAAAGTACATATTACCAATCATCTTTGAAACCACCTTATTCAAGAAAAGGCGCTTGCAGTTAAAACATAATCCATAGAGATTAGAGTAGGTACGAGTACCTATATATGAAAATATTTGTTACTAGCTGTGGCCCGCGACTTCGTTCGTGTAGAGGTTATAAGATATACATCAGCTATCTGTCAGTGATAGTCCCGTCAAAATCGGTCCAGCCGTTTCGGAGATTAGCCGGAACAAACAGACAGACAGACAAACATTTTAAAAATTGTTTTTTAGTTATAAGTACCGGATTTACTTTCATATGCATTTAGTAAGAAGCTTTGGTTTTGACACTATAATTTTATTTATTTATTTGAATAATGTATATCGATACCTAACAGCCAAAAAGGTATAAGCAACATTTTTTTGCGAAATCGACATAAATATATCGATGCTTTACAGCCAAAAAGCCGATTCTAACCATATATATTACAATACGATTTCGCAAAAAATGTCGCTTACTTACCTTTTTGGCTGTTAAATAGATTTTTCTAAAAAGAAGCTACTCTATACAGGTACCAACGTACCTCCTACTTAGACACTTAATACCCAGGAATGGAAGTAAACATATACCTACCTCTGGACGTCCAAACACAAATTAAAATAAGTGACAACTAGTCGGGAGATCGCTCAGTGTCCCCTCGAGACTTTGCAAATGACCATGTTTTATACGTAAGACTTCGGGCTAGGAATACGTCCGTTTTAAATTATAGGACGTGGGCAAATGAATAACTTGTCGCTACAGATGAACATATTATATCTGTTGAGATTTTAACGGCGACGAGTTTTGCTTGCTTTGAAGATGTTGGTGGTACTGGAAAGGGCAGTGACTATTGATGTGTACTGAAGATGAAGCTTGTGTACTAATTATTGGTATGTGCAAAGGAATATTGAAGAGGGAATCCATATAAACTTGCAGCTTATAAATACATATGTAGATGCAATGCTTTATGCTTCTTCTTGACAAAATATCCAAGGCATAGAAACATATAAAGAGTCGTTTCTTAGGCCCAGTAGATAGGCCAAGGGGCCAATAGATGGGATTAATTCGGAATGTTTTAATAGAGAGAGCCCTGGCTCCCATAACACAAGTTTAATCTTAGCTCGGAGGCCAGTGGAGATACTCATAGTCAGTGATTCATGCAATTTAAAAACAATTTTTTTATTTGAGATAGGTTTGCTCTTGACTCTAGTCTAGGGCAGAGATGACAGAGAGAGATACTATTGTCATAGTATTAACCTATCGCCGTTATGTAAATTGTAAATTTGGAAATACAGTTATTACATTTTTTCTCTTTAGATGCAATGTTTGTATGAGTCCGATATATGTTTCTTCTTGTTCAAAAGATTACAATCATGTTATATTAAATTGTAGCCATTTTTTACTGTAATTACGGTGGGAAGTTTGAACTTGGAACGCACACGTCTAGGCGCTTGTTCACGTTAACTCGCGGGTGCGGTGGCGGGCGCGGTCACGAAATATCAAACACATAACATAATATGCAAGTGTTCCGGTACAAAACGCAGGTGCGGTGGAATTAGCGGGCAAGCTCGCGACTGGCGCTCGCGACAATATCAAACGTGTGAAGTTGCTTGTGTGTGTTCACGTCGAACTAGCGGCTGCCCGCGCGGTTCACGCGCAACGTCAGGTAAGATCAACCATTTTGAACTTGCACAGCCGCGCAAGCGCCTGGCGGCCAATGTGAACACGAGCTCGCCTTGACCACCGCACCCGCGTGTTCTACGTGAACAAGCACTAGGAACGAACCAATTAAAACTTTCGTTACCTTATTTCCCGATTTACGTCAATATACCTACGCGCAGAATTACCACCCAGGCCGTGTCCTGCCAAACGAATCTAGGTCCGTAATGTTATTCTTAGTGCAAATAACTGGAATAAGTAATTGCAGAAGTAATAATGTGGTTGCAACTGCGATGAAAACGATTGGAAAAAGTAGCAGTGTTGAAAGCTGTTTAAAACAAAAAAGGTTATAATAATACGTTATGGATACTCCATGGGAATAAGTAAATTGATTTCTATTGAAGTGTATTGTTTTTACACAAACCTGTGTGTGGGGTATAATAATAGGGTTTAAAACGGAAGACGTAGAAATTGAAAAAACACCCGCAAAAGTTGATGTATTCTCATATTCTCCTTGAGGTGTGAAAATACTTTTAATGTCATTGTGCTGGGTTTACGACCATATTAATGTAGGTATTATTTTGATGTTTGACTTAATTACTTCGGAATTAAGCATCGTCGATCGACGTCTAGCACTCTACATGAGCTTCTTTAAGTATCCCAAGGCACACAAACTCTCATCAAACGGATGGGACCATTGATTTCAGAATGTTGATGAATGATTCTGCTACCCATTTTTTTACCCAGATTTTTACTTACAACACTCTTGGTACAAGATGCTGGTGCCTACCTTTACGGCAAATCTCTTAAATTTAAATTGTCCTTTACGACACCCGATGAAAACGAATCGTAGCCAATTCTTTAAAGGGAAACACCAATTCATGAAATCGTATTCAGAAAACCACAAGAACCTGTTAATGTCTGTCTAGACGCCTAGGTAAGGGATTAGGTAGTGTCTATAAGCCATCCAGGTTGATACAAGCCCAAGAAGACACAACTCCGTTAAAACAAATGATGATTATCTGTATACCCTTATTGCACCCTAATTGTGTACACTCAATCACACTGCACACTGCACTGTGCACTTTCAATCACAATCTGAATGATTATGACGGATATTGCTAATCCATTGCTTCATATGTTCCAAAAGTTTGTTTTCTCAACAACGTAAATAACGCAATGAATGTTGTTGAACTGTCAAAATGAAAGCCATTGCTACTGTTAGTGTGTTACGCAATCACCCCGCAGTTTCTACTTTCAAGCAGCGGGTAAGTTGAGAACTATCGCATTAGTCATGTCAAAGATCGCAATAGTAATACCTATTGTGTGATAATATCGATAACATTGTCACGCTTATGTCGATCGTCGAAGTACCTGTGTTGTGGCGGACAATATCGTTAGTTCAATAAATATTAGTTTATGGAGTTTTTATACTTATGGCTATGTTAAACGGTTCACGCATGCCTTTCAATTTGGATTATATTGGATATAGCAAATAAATTGGATCGTTTGGGTAGGAAAAATTAAAAGTGTTTCATTCAATGTCGGCAATTTCTGCGTCTTTCTTCAATCAAAGTGAATTGGATGATATTTTTAATAAGGAATTATAGATTCTTATGCTGCATTTGAAAATGTGCAAATTGCCTTGTAAATCTGCTTCAATTAAAGTATTTCCAAGTTAGACTACTTCGCAAATATTAGATAAGTGTTTTATTCCTTGAGCATCATCTGGGGTCCTAAAAGATTTGCCCAAAATGTTTCACGTACTTATTCAGCCATTCCCAATTTCCGAATGTCTGCCGAAGTTAGCTACTTAATCAACATATTACTATGCTAGATACGTAACTGTGTTATGCCTTCGCAAAAAACTTTAAACCATAAACAACAGTGACTGATGCCCTCTATTATGGGTAAATCAATAACGCATTGGTATTTAACAGCCTAAAGCTGCACCTAATTCGATGTTTACGATAATTGGCATATTGATTGGTAGATTGCATCAGCTAAATTTATCTCTCAAAATAGGTTATGCTAGCGATTGTACGCGATGAACAAAACCTGTTTATTAACATAGTGCTGTCATGTTTTAAGTTAATAAAGTAGTAAATCATTTTGTAATTATGGAACAGTGCGAGAGGTGAAGCAAGCATCTGCTATATTTTACCGGAGGCCAGCTTAATCTTATCTATGACTAACAGAAATGTTGTATTGGTTTGCCAAGCTGGAAAAATAACAGCCATCACAGACTTTCAACTGCCGTTGGGTGAAGAGAAAGCAATGGTGAATGCCACTTTCTCAGATTTTTGCTAAACGAACTTGATGCGTGGTTATTCATAATTTGTAAGTATCTTTTCTATTTACGATGAGTCTATAACTCTTATAATTGCTAATTATAGTTATATTCATTCGAAAGTTCAAAACTTGGTCCCAATCAACCGTAGACATACTTAATTTAATTACCCATTAAATTTAAGCTTCTCCGGGCTTCAGAACAGCACACAGTAGCCATTAGATTTATATCACAATATGACAAATTGCTAATAAATATTCCGTTAAAAGCTTAACCGATAAATAAAGGCTGCAGCACACAAACGCATACATCAATCTAATGCAATATGTATTTGCATAAGCGAATCCTCGACGCGGGCCATCCATCACGGCTTTGCGGAATAATTAGCTATTGGCTTTCGCAATCATCGGAAAACGTTTCTAAATGGCTCCGACAGCTTCCTTACAGGCTGCGATTAAGTACTGATAGCCGGCAGCGTAGCCATTTGTCGTGGGACTGACAGCTAGACGCATGCGCTCCATAGTCTGGAAAAAGCGATGAGCGATGCTGTTTTGTTCCTAGATGTGATGATTGTCAAGAAGATTTTACTGACAATATTTTTGGTGAAAGTTGTGAATGATATTATGATTATTTTGGTAATGGATTAGCTACAAGCTAATCAAATGACTACGGTGTCCAGCTGCCTATCTGACCTGTAGTTTCGACAGTAATCCTACGTCTTGTCAATCGTCAAGGCCTTGTCTGTTGGTTTACCATGTACCATGGGTCATGTACGGCAATGGAAGTTTACTGCTCATGATGATAGATATATTCGAAAAAGGTTGAGAGAACGCCGTTTGTAGAAAATGCTGACGTTGAAAACTTGAAAAGCCAAGATTTTGTGCATTTCGGTGTTTAAAAGTACAGGCGGAGGCGGGTCCTAAGAACTCTGTCCAAGAATTACGATCTCATTTGTCCAGGAGTGGCACAAATCATTCAAGCTACGAAGTGAACTAAATGCTCCAGACTATTCTAAATGGCCTGGACAGCTTCCTTACGGCTTGCGATTAAGAACAGATAGCCGTTGGCACAGTTATTTGTCGCTTTCTGACTGGCTCCTACACTAGGAAGATTAGTTGCGCTTGCGCCGGTTGCCGATCAAGAGCCGTACTGTTAGGTTTGCGGATAGTTCGATTGTCGGTTATGAAATCGTTCAAGTGAAGATTGATTGTGGTGATTGACTTGGATTGTGTTTTGTTTTGTTGAGGTCGTTCTTATTTTGTTTTGTTGAGGTCGTTCTTATTTTGTTTTGTTGGCCTTTGTTGTTTATGATGTTGGTGATTTTGGCTTAGATAGAGTGGTTTACTTTATTTTACAATCCAGAGTAAACTAGCTTAGAAACTTTACCTCCTTTTTGGGGAGGAATAGCTACGTGCACGTATGCGCACGGCGATGTCACCTTTTCTGCAAACCTCGTGAGACCAACCGTACTTTTCATTTACATACTTAAATGATATTCACACGGTCATCACGTTACATTACTTGAGATTACCCGTTTTCACTAATTGGATTCTATCGCCAAAGAAAGTGCTTTTATTGCTCAAACGGGAAAGCAATCTACGAGAAAACTAGTGTGAAATTTAAAAATACGTATCTAATGGAATGCAAGGAGATTCACACACTCACGTAGGAGCCAGTTCATCCATCCATGTTCGAGCACGTCTTTAATCGACATACTTATCCGACTATTTTCTCAAGAAAAAGAAGTTAGTTTAGATCCATTAGGCCAGTAGCAGTAGATTTTCCCGTAATTGCGACGGACGCATCACAAGGCGACCGTCGCGTGCACAAATCGAAGCTTCTCAAGTAATCAAGTAGTACTTTTTGTAATTTATTTAGCGGAAATTCTTCGCGTACCATTCACTCAGTAACGGATTCCCCACACTTCCTTTTCGCACATGGAACGCAATAACCACCTCCCTTTGGACATGTCGCGATAACACGTGCGCCGGTAGGCCAAGCGACCGGTTCCCAAATTACTTCTCGTTAATGATTACCTCTCCATTTAGTGTGATCTTATGCATTCTCACCCAGCTCGTTACCTCTCAGCGGCTGATGCAATCGCCCTCTACTTTACGACGTCACATCTTGGCTTCATTTATTATTTGCTCAAAACTTATGAAGTTTATTTTGCATTTCCCTTTCGACCAGACAATAGAGCTTTCTAAAGCTAACAGCAAAAAAGGTACTATAAACACACACGAAGCGTTGTTGCGTGTCTGTATGTTTGTTCGTTTGTCTGTTTAATGAACGGGCCTGCTCCCGTCACGGACATTAACTTCCCAACGTTTACAAACTTAGTTTTTCTTGTACTTACATCAAAGTTTCTAATGCACAAAGTCGAGAATGGCGGGTGGAGCATTAGAGTTGGTATCATTTGTTTGCGGTCCAAGTTCCGAGTCGATAGACTGATCAAATAGAAAGGTTACGACTGGTGGGCGTGACCTTTACGACTTGTGATTTTGAGCCCTACGAGAATGCGAGGTTGAGAAACATCGGGCGTGTCAGCGTGTGCGTCCTACAATCGATCACCGGCTTATAATAGCTGTTCAACCTAGTAACAATGATCGAGGGCAGAATTTCTCGGTACAAAACCTATGTCGTGATATTTTTGACGTACAAAGCGGAGTTGGTGTCGTGATTACGTTTTGTCGTAAAGACATGACTCCCCCGTTCAAAGGTTAAACATTGACAGAACGACTGTAAAATGAATATTATCTACGAGTTTAGTGATCGATGCATTGCATGGCTTTTTGACCATATTTGTTTAAAGGTTATGGAACACGATATTTCAATCGGTTGGGATCTATCAATTTGTTTATTGCACGACTGAATGCTATTGTTGCAAACCAACTTTGGGAGTTTATCGATTGAAGCTAGAGAGAGTAATAATGTACTGTTACTTTAAGATGTTGTTCTTGTTACTGAAAACAGTAAATTCTGACAAATAATTACCTGCTGACATTACACGCGTCGTCAAATGAAACATCAAACGTAAACTGTCGTTATTATAACTAAATGTCATTTCAAAATGTCAATAAAACGTTTTACTATCCGTCTGATTTGGTGTTTATTGCACTTCTTAATTATTTTCTTAACGGCGCACCGAGCTTTTTATACACACAAACACGTTTTTATAAACCTTGTTTGCAGTAGTAAACGGTTAGATTAAAATCTAGGGAAATATATTGGTATTATTGGGGATATATACTAGGCAGTATACACAATGGAAACACGATTTGATAAAGTTGGTTCGATAGAATAAATTCACAAAGTTACCTCTTTTCGAGACATTTTTTACTCTTTTTTCCTACTTTTTAAAATAAATAATTATTCCGATATTATGATTCATTTCCTAAAATAAAGTTCATAGATGACTGGAGCGTTTATATACGATAGTTTTTTATTTAAGAACAATATCATGAAAATAAAAACAAAAAACTGAAAAGTGTGGTTATTTTCTTTACTCTTTACACGTAAAGAAAAAGACAGACACAAAGGCAACATCTCGGTGCGCTCTTAAGTCAAGTAACAACTGTGGCGGTATGCCCAAAGTTATTTCATATCTGAACAGTATAGGTTACAAAAACGGGATCCCTATATTATATATATATATATTTTTGTTAGCCAGAGTATTCAAGTCTAGCTGTTAATATTTACTAAAGCAATGTACCTATAATGACATAATATATGTATATGTTGAACGTTAGCAGTAGGTAAATAATAATAGGTGTTATTGTGCAATGGCGGTAAAAAAACGTAATGGTTTGAGTTTGTGAAAGTAAATTAGGTGTGTTTCTAACGGGGAAAATAATATCAATTAAACCGATGGCTGTGAAGTGGGCGCGGGTCGAGGGGTGAGCGGGCTAATCAGGTCATGGAAGGGAGATATTTGTTTTGTTTGAAAAAGTATGGAATATATATTATAGAACTAGCTGTGCCCCGCGACTTCGTTCGCGTGGAAGTTGTAAGATACAAAATATACAAAAATTACGGCCACATTTTAATAAAACTCCCTCGACCCCCGACCCGCCGCGTTGCAACGCTCGCCCGCGCATTACTTCGTTTTCGCTTAGCCTTCTTTCTGACTTTTTTTCTTTTGGCTCAGCTTCTAAGGTTCGTAGCGTGATATTAAATAGTCTATAACCATCCTCGGGAATCGGGCTACCAAATGCAAAACGAATTTTTGAAATCCTCTTCAGCTTTATTATTTTTGTTCACAATTTCATGGGTTTTAATTGTTTTTTCGTGGAACCATAATCCTTTTCTAAAATAAAAGTAGCCTATGTTACTCATTATAACATCAGCTATCAGTCCATCCGTTTCGGAGATTAGCCGGAACAAACAAATAGACAGACAGACAAAAATTATTAAAATTGTTTTTTTGTTATAAGTACCGTATATTATTATTTATTAAAAAGCTGTTATTTTGACATTACAAACAGACACTTAATTTTTATTTATTTGTATAGATGTATAGATATGCTCACTAATTGTAGCCGTGGAGACTTTTTGTTTTTTTGGACAGGGTAGCGAGAGATCCAGGTAGTCAATGGATAAAGGTAAAATCGTAAAACAAAAAGATTACAATTATACAGGGCCCCTGACATGGTAGCAAGAGGAAACATTGACTAGGAGTCCGATATAACCCTGCTTTGTCTCCAGACTGAGGATAGCCATGAAGATTTCCCCACAGAAATAAAGATAGGATCGAAAGAGAACCTCTTTTTGTAAGTTTGTTTGGTACGCTGTCACTGCTAAACTACTGAAGCGACTATGACGAAACTTAGCACATAGATAGCTTGGTACTTGAACAATGACATAAGGCACCTAACATCTACAAAGCTAAGAAAATTTTCACACGTAAGCAAAGTTTAGAAACGTATATCTTACAATAGTGATGGCGTCGTAATGAATTACACCGTTGTTTTGAATTACGGGCAAAACATTATACAGCATGGATTGTATCTCTGAGTTATAGCGAGACATAAAATCGTCTTCGACACTCCAAGCAGATACTTGTGAGATATGTGATTTGGTAACTGTTGTTCTATACGTTTAAGTTAAACCCAGCATGGTTAAATTTAACTCTAGTATCTTGGAAACAGTGACGTGCAGCTCAAGCTTTACGTTTTTTGTAAATTTTTGATCTACCAGGCTAGGCTCAAGCTAAGTCGAGCGACGACCCTCCCAGTGTGGCTTGAGAGTTGCCGAAGGTCGAGTTGAATGGGGTGCGTGCAGAAAACCTCCTCGTGTGCCTGATATTTGCTGGTCCCTTATGGATACGTTCAAGGGGAAGAGCAGTTGTCGGGCCGGTGCACCCTGGGCATGGACAATAATCTCTTCTTGAAAAAGGTGTAGGAGTTTTTCGGAGAGAGTATTGTTAGTGGCGAATTTCTGCGGGCGGGGGAGCAGTATGCTCCACGTCGTTCTTCCACGTGTACCTCTGATTAGCAGAGGGCACAGTGGAGGAACAAGGGAGGTGGGTCGCTCCTGATCGATCGACGTTCGTCGATTGACACTGGATGTGACCTTGCCACCACGGTGCACGCGCGCCCCTCTTAGACGTCTTAGACGTCTCGGCGTAGGTGTGAGATGGAACACCGGGGTGGTTTTTAGTCAGTAAGAGTCTGACAGACCCCTCCGCCCGCCCCAGGGCGGAGGACATCCATGAGGATTTTCCACCCCGAAACAAAAAAAAAAAAAAGGTCGAGTTGAATGGAGTAAGAATGAAGAAGAATGAAGTAGCTAATGATTATGATGGATCCGTCTTTAATGTTTACGGGTTTACTCACAGGTTTGTCCGACTAGTTTTAAACTTTAACGAAACTATTAGTCATGAGCTCATCACGCAGTGAAGTCGCAAACCCATATGAAAGTTATATCATGTTACTATTTATACTGGAGCCATTCCCATCTTTCTGTGTCCTGTATCGGATCAGTCCTCGATTATAGAGCCGACGAATAATAGAAACCTGTCATTGGTAGAATCCGTTGAATAACCAGGGGTTTTCATCGATCAAACGCTGATGACAATGCACCAGACAGTGACAGGTTGGAAAACCGTTGACGATCTACAATTAACCCTTTGTCGCCTAAGCGTTAACACCTTTATAATATGTATAACCCGTACATTTCGCTATGTCATATAAATTGTTCCATCGGTGACAATTACTGGAGTATTTTAACTTTTTAAGGTCACAATGGGTAGGTAGGTACTTTCGACCGATGTAATTGTTCACTTGACGAAGGTCTGACGGACCAACCCGTAGCCTGCCGGTGGCGGCGTTTGAGGGTTGATCGCGACTGCCACTCTTTTTGTTCAATGTTCAATTAGCACTGTTTGTAGCGCCATTCCTGTAATTATGCTCCGAAGCTAATGTAGTTACGTTTGATAGCTGACTGAAGTGTTGGACTTTGTTTAAAAATTTAGTCGATGTCGGTAGCGTGCTTGTTTGTGAAGTGTGATGGCGATCCCCCTGTTGGACGACAAAAAAGAAAATGGGCAATGTATTTTTTCATTAATGCTGCTAAAAGCATCTCATATCCTCAATTGAAATTATTGTCCCTTTTGCATCGGCAAGTGCGAGTAATGACATTATTTTTCTAAGGGAGCATTTTACCAATTGACATCTATCAGTTTTTATGTGTATAGAAACCCGCAAAAAGAAAAAAACCTTTATTCCTCGGGTAAGACATCTGGAGTTGATAAAATTAGCCCGAAGCCGTTTTGATATCAAATTGTCTTTCAAGATATCCGCACACCCAATAACAAGATGTGAGGTGTCTGTCTACACCACAGTTAAACTTACCAAAATTAAATAATTTTCTCAAATATGCTTGGAAATTCTAGCATTATTTTGAAAACCTTCGAGATAAATCGAAAATACATGCGAGAAGCGGCCGGCAATGTTAGTATGAAAATCCATTCTGTCCTGTTTAGAATAAATTATTAGGTCCTTACATATGAAATTGGCGTTTTGTACGGGAGGAATATAAAGTCAATTTTTTTTTTTGTAAAATATATTTAATTAATCAAAGTATGCACCGTTGTTATTTATGCACTTTTGCCATCTCATAGGTAGTTCATTGATCCCTTTACTAAAAAAACCTTGGGGGCGAGAATCAATAAACTCTTTGAAGGCGGTTTGGACTGCTGCATCAGAGTTGAATTTTTTTCCTTGTAAGAAGTTGTCCAAATTCCGGAAAAAATGGTAATCTGTTGGAGCAAGGTCCGGGGAGTACGGTGGATGTCGCAGACATTCCAATTGTAGCTCATCTAACTTAGTGGTTGTTTGTTGTGCAGTGTGTGGTCTTGCGTTGTCGTGAAGCAGCAGTCGCCTAGAGCGATTGACCAATCTCGGTTGTTTAGCAGCTAGTTCTTCCTTCATGGTTTGCAGTTGCTGACAATAGATATCTGCCGTAATCGTTTGGCCAGATTTCAGAAAGCTGTAGTGAACGACACCGGCGCTAGTCCACCAAACACTCACAAGTAACTTTTTCTGAGTCAATTTTCGTTTAGAGCAGGATTTGACTGGGTCTCAAGGGTTCAGCCATTGCGACGAGCGCTTCTGATTATCGTACAGTATCCACTTTTCATCACAAGTAATGATTCGATTTAAAATCCCTTCATTATTGTGTCGGTTGAGCAAAGTAACACAGCAGTCGACGCGTGTTTGCAAGTTCGATTCATTCAATTCATGAGGTACCCATCGTTTAAGTTTTTTTACTTTCCCGATTTGCTTCAAGTGGATTAATACAGTTTTATCACTTACCCCGAAGCCTGCAGCTATCTCTGAAGTGCTTTGTGATGGATCCGCTTCCACAATAGCCTTTAATTCTTCATTTTCCACTTTGGTCTCCGGCCGTCCACGGGGTTGGTTCTGAAGGTCGAAATTTCCAGAACGAAAACGTTGAAACCAAAAACGTACCGTGCTTTCTTTTGCGACATCAGCGCCGTACACATCATTAATCCTTAGAGCTGTTTCTGCAGCACTGGTGCCACGGTAGAACTCGTACTCGTAAATATACCGATATTTCATGTTTTCCATTGTGCGGTAATAAGCGACGCCAAAGAAAAAAATAATGAGGAAAAAACAAATGAATGACTGTTTTCAAAACTCAAAAGTACCAGCTAAATTAATTTATTAATTTGAATTTGGAATTCTTAACCAAAGAGGAGATATTTCATATCAAAGTGGTCAGTACGACAAAACGCTAATTTCATAATGTAAGGACCTAATATTATAAAAACTCGTATCTGTCGTGTAATTTAAAAATGGAACGAACTTTTTACTTCGACACATGGCAACCAAGGAGGTAGGTAATCTTATCTAAGATATTATTTAAATCTAGAACTACAAATTAACATATTGGCGCGTGAAAAATTATTGTTGTTCGTCATTGGTTCTGGATTGCCGCGCATTATTTGAGAAAAGAACAATACAAGCCTTGACAGCAACGCTGTCGGCAGCTGCAGTAATGTATGTAGGTACTATACATTCCAATTAACTTCCACCACAGATAATCTTAACAAGTAAAACGTTACCAAGCTCTAATAACATCTATCTCGGCCTATCAGATCCACCCACTGGGTCGCGTCCATTTCGAAGCGGCCAGGAAGTCACGCGTGTTGATGACATCAGGGCACGAACCTTCGACGTGCGTCGGTGCCCTGATAGGCTGATTGGTTGATATGTAATGAGTAGGTACAGGTGGGTAGTGGGTAGCAATGATAATGGGGCTTATGGTTGTGTAACTAATTGTTGAAGCAAGCAATGGTTAATTTTCTTTCTACTTAAGGCGAAAGCGCCAGAGTAGCCCGCGAAATTAAATTTTTCTTACGTTTTTTGCAATTTGCAGGTCAGTATTAGGTTGTATGTTGCTTAAAATATGACTCGCGACCGTAACAAATATGTATTTACAGATATATAATCAATGAAGTCAATACAACTCTCTAAGACCAAGTAATCCTGTTGAATTACTATTTCATGAAATCTTGACATTTGAGAATTATATTAACATAAGGAGTTATATTACTGATTTTAATAATTATAATTTTGTAAACACATAATTGTTACGGTCTCAAATAATACTTTAATCAACATACACCCAGACACTGAGCTGCACATTGCAAAAATCGTAAGAAAAATTTAATTTCGCGGGCTACCTTAGCCCTTCACCTAAAGAAGAAATAACTTACATAGGGCGAGATTGCTAACACGTAAACTCAGGCAAAGCAACGGTACGAGATAAATACATAATATTGCAACTTATACAAATACTTAACCTCAAGTTATCTAAGTTTATTTTTGAATGAAAAACCTATCGATAAACGTCACAAAATATTTTTAGTTGCTATGGAAACTGAATCATACGCAATTAAGTTAAAGTTTTTAATCCCAAAGCATGAAATTTATCTCGTCTCGTTGGCTTTACTATAGGTACAATGCTACAAGGTTCTTTTGGCTCGTGACCAAAATGGGAACTGACATCATCTGGTTTTGTCAATACAATTTCTTTGGCTTGTACCAACAACCCAGGCCACTTCGCCATTCAGGCAACTTTGGCAATGCATTATTCCTGTCACTGTCGCACTACTGTCAAATTACTCGTGCAAAATGAAGACGGGGATATCTAAGTCATATCACGTGCTAAGACACGTTTATAAATCTCGGCCATAGTGTGCATTACAAAACTATCGCATCGTTACTCGTCACACTTGAGATCTTCTTCTATTTAGGCATTTCACACACACATACACACCCGTATATTGCACTCTTTCATCACGAACCAAACAGAAAAAGCGCGGTATATGGTCAACATCACCAACGGGTGGTGCTGAAGGTGGCCTGTTTTCTGCCATACATGTATCCTACTGTAGATCTTTACAAACACTTTAAAGTCTTGTCAGTGAGGCAACTTTTTGTTTTATACACTGTTCTCAAAAAGCACTCCTCCTTAATTTTTGATCCCTCCTCTATCTCGGGAAAACGCAGAAAATATGCTGTCTGCGTTACTGCTAAAGGTTTAAGAACGAGCTTCTCTCAAAGATTTTATACTTTCTTGGGTTCCCACTTATATAATAAAATAAATCGTATTACCACGATCTATCACCTAACATCAAAGGCTTGTAAAAGTGCTCTGGTTGCATGGCTCCAGAACTTAGATTATAAAGCAACTGAGGAATTACTAACATTTCCAAAATAGTCCATACCGCTAATTTCCCTACACATAATACATCACTCATTTTTCCACTTTATTACTTCTATTCTGTTTATTGTTTTTATTCTGTTGAGTTTATAATTGATTTTTATATTATACCCTATCTCTTCACATTTACTAAATAAATGATCATGTTTTCATACCGTGTGCTGGGACCCTGGTGATCTGCTATACAGGTATTCCTAGTGCAGACACCAGTCTCTCACAAACTTGTGTTACTCAGTTTTTAAACTCGTCTAATCCCATAAGATGCTATTGTTTGTGATGAGAAAATAAATTATTTGAATTTGAATTTGACGTCTCCTTGACTGCATTGATAATAACGGAGGTCACACTAAATATTAATAAAAAAATAAAAATAATATTAAATGTTATCAGGGGAATTCAGGGGACACACTGGCCATAATAGTAATAAGTTAGTGATCGTAAGATTGTAGGATTGAGGTTTAGTTTCAATCTTATTTTCCTTGAGAAAATGAATAAATTAAGCTATAACCTCAATAAACCAAAAACATCCCATTTTAGTAGCAACCAAAAATGATTTACGAACAAATTAGGTACTTTATTAATTTAAAAGTTTGGAATATGTCTATGTTTTAAAGGTTGCTAGCAAGCTAAGGTTGGTAACATCAATATTAATGTTCCTATGAAAAATAGTGTTTTTTAAAATTAAATTGTCTATTATACTTTATTTTTACACTCTATACCCTATTGTCATTGTATTAACGAAACTCAATAAATAATTGAGCTCTGACACGAAAGCGAAAAAACAAAAAGACTCGAAAGCAATAAAAAACAAAAGGCATGGGCTAAATGGAAGAAATATGGCAACATTGCAGATTATGAAAAATTCTCGCAGCATAGAGCCTTTTTTAAGGAAAATTGTAATAAATGCTTCTCTAAATACATACAGTCGATTGAGGATAGTATACATAAAAATATTAAGGATTTCTGGATATACATTTCCAACCGCAAAGACCAACCCGGTATACCGGCAAAACTTCAATATAAAAACGATGTATCCAACGATCCTCAATCGATTTGCAACATGTTCTCTGACTTCTTTTCTTCTGTGTATGAACCTGCTTCATCTACACTCTCTCAATGGGAGTTACCTTCTGAAACAATGACTAACGACATTGTTGTTTCTAGCCTACACTAAAGTGTAGGGAGGAATCGGTACTGGCTGAACTGAAATCCCTTGATCCATCTAAGGGACCAGGTCCTGATGGGCTTTCCGTGTTTTTTCTTAAAAATACTGCTACTTCCATGTGTAGGCCCCTAACTATAATCTACAATAAACGTATCACAGAAGGTGTTATGCCACGGTGTGGAAGCAGGCTAATATCACACCTGTACACAAAAGTGGATCGAAGCGTTGTGTCGAGCAGTACCGACCTATTTCTATTTTGTCTGTCTTGTCGAAGATTTTTGAGAGGCTGATACATAACGAAGTGTACCCTGTCCTTCATAATACTATTATACAGCAACAACATGGTTTTGTGAAAAAGCGATCCACGACAACTAATTTATTGGAATTTACTAGTGACCTATTTAACAACATCGACAATCGTATACAGGTTGACGCAGTGTACACGGACTTTCAGAAGGCCTTTGACAAGGTGGACCATAAATTGTTGCTGAGCCGAATAGCTTTCAATGGTATTCGTGGTAACTTGTTGCGATGGTTCATTTCGTACATCACTAACCGATGTCAACGGGTTGTTATTAATGGATACCACTCTCATACTACTCGTGTTACATCTGGTGTTCCACAAGGGTCTATTCTCGGTCCTCTTTTGTTCATTATCTTTATAAATAATATTGGTAACTGTTTTCATCATTCCAAATTTTTGTTATACGCCGATCATTGAGATCATCTCAAAGTATACAGACCTATTCATAGCATTCAGGATTGCTATCTTCTCCAAGAGGACTTGGACCGACTGACGGACTATTGTTACTCTAGTAAGCTCCACCTGAGCATTCCCAAGTGCAACTACCTAAATTTTACCAAAAATAAAAACATCATAAGGTTTTCATACTCATTGTGTGGTGCTTTATTGAATAAAGTGAGTTCGATTCGTGAACTTGGCGTATTGCTCGACTCCAAACTCTGCTTTGATTTGCATATCGACCAAATCGTAAATAAAGCATATAAAATGTATGGGTTTATTATGAGATCCACTCATGACTTTAAGCGGACCTCTTCGTACCTCTGCCTGTATAAAACACTAGTCCGTCCCCAGCTCGAAAATATGCTGTTTCCATCTGGAACCCGTACTATGGCAAGTACACTGACATGATAGAAAACGTCCAACGTAGATATCTTCGTGCAATGCACTACAGGTGTCACAAAACTTATTTAGAGTATAATCAGTTACTCAGTAAATACAGACTTTTGACACTGAGTTCTAGACGTAGGCAATTAGAGGCAATAACATTGTATAAAATTGTTAATGGCAATTTCGACTGTATAGCTTTAAATAATGTATTGTGCTATGCAGTTCCCAGAACTGTCCATAGAAGGCGGGTGCGTGCGGGCAAACTCTTTGCAGTAGGTACTTGCCGATCAAACACTGGTCTCCGTTCACCAATTCGGCGAATGGCAGCAACCTATAACGAAGCATTCGAACACGTAGACATATTTGCATGCACTTTGAAAAGGTTTCGTAGTCTTTTGTATGAGGCACTTGAACTCAAAGACTAAATTTTTAAACTTTTGTTATTGTTTTTAAATACAATTTTTTTATCGCTTTCGTAACATTAGTGTAACTGTCACGCATGAGCAGTTCACCTCCTAGTGACTGTAAGGTTTTATTTATTAATGGTAATCTGTGGACAGCGCTGTGGGCTACATTATTACTTAAATTATTATGTTTTTCTGCTTGTAAAATTACATTTTGTAGCTGTTTGTTGTTCCTATCTAATAAAATAAAATAAAATAAAGCGCGCACTGAGGTTCGAACCTTCTCCACTTCGCGCATACACAATAACAGCCACCCACTCGTGTGAACCTGCCATCGCTGCTTATAATTTTCACTTCGAATTTTAGCATTGCTTTTAAATAGGCGCTGTGGTCGATAATTTATTAAGAAAAAAACAAGTATATAAGTAGGTAGTTGTAGGTATCTGTATTTAGTGTTGACCACACATGCATCTGACCAACCAACAACGCGCTTTCGTAGTTATATTGTGGGCGCGTTACTTCATTAAAATATTACACACAGAGATAGACGCAGATCTGACGTGCAGTCCAAAATGATCATTCCGATGGCAGTCCACTTAAAACCTTTATTTGTACCAAAGCTTTGTATGGAGCTCTTTTCCTTCTATCATATTTTGGTAAATAATCGATGATATAAAAGACAATTTACTTACATTCCAGGAACTTAATGTTCATTGCCGCTGATTCAGAAACGGAATTCAGATTTTAAATCGCAATATGATAAGAACCTAAAAGGGTTCTAGAAGCTTCATGATGGAAAAGTTACAGTTCTCATAAATTAACTGCTTTCGGTCATCAGGACGTCCCGAGACAATTTTTTATACCATTTCATCATTTATATTAATACAAAAAACATATGCTTGCTTAAAATTCGTTGATGTCTTTTCTATGGTTTTTATATCTGCTTCCTAATCTAAAAGTAAACTAAGCACACTATGGTTATTTCTTAGAAATTCGTTTAATCGCAAAATAGCGATCAACCCGTTACGTGCTACAGACACAAATGACCATCGAATTCCAGCATCATCACACAATGGTCCATTGTGTGTACTTGCACAGCACAGGTCGCTACACACTTTATTAATGACTTAAATTAGTCAAAGGAGACGTTTCCTACGCCTGTCTTGAGAGAACTAGCGAAGTAGTGACTAATCTTAGGACTAACTTAGCATTGCTTTATTAATCGCTACAAAACAGGTTGTGTTTCTTCCAAGGTGTTAGTGAACTTCCCGAGTGGCTTAAAGTTCGAAGACTGAAATATATACTCAAAAGACGGGGGTCTACCATGAAGATTACCACATAAAAAAATATCCTCAACTGTCCGCTGTCCTCTTACCAATATTCTGAAGTTCTTAGGTGCAAAAAAATGAGAATTCCTGCATACAAGGATGCATTCCTTTCTACTTATTTCTTCAAAATTATGTGGCGCCAGTGACTGACAAGGCCGGGACTACACTTGTATTCAATCATCATCTTCGAAGGAGACCACAACTGCGCATAGTTGTCGTCGAACTTTATTTACAGCTAAGTTCGTTTGACTATTCAATTATCATCGCCATAATATACGTTTAGTACACTTTATCAGCACGTTAGAAAATGTACAGAGATTCCGTTAGGCTCACTTGGTGAGAATGGACCCAAGTCTCATGTACCTTTTACACTATCAAATGAATCCTAACCCTCGCCTCTTCCTTCGTTAATCATCATTATTATCACCACATGGCTATAACTGCGCCATTATCGCCGGCACAAGTTGCCATTGAGTTTTTCCGTCAAGGAACGCGCGACCATTGTGTGTGTGTACGCAGATCGAAGATAAGCCTTTATTACGGCCCGTTAGTGAATAATGCACGTATAAGGACCGTGCATGTAATGTATTCATTGAAATATTCGCGTATCTAGCTGTCAGACATCGCAAGGTGTGGTCAGGGTTACCCACTGGTTTTGGGAGGGCTGGGTCGTTTTTGTGAGACGTAAAAATTGAGATACGGTTCGATAATTTTGAGAGAGAATGTGAGCGTTTTTGTTGGTTTAATATGTTTTAGGACTGAAATAATTGTACTGATTTAGACGAAATTGGCGGAGAATGTTTGGTACTTAAAAATATAAGGTGTTTTTCTTCATATATCACATTTATCTCAGCAGGCGAAGCTGTACGTTTCTATGAAAGTTGTGCACCTGCATATTAAACTAAAGTTAATGGGCTGGGCTCAACATTAAATCAAATCGAAATTCAATGAAATCAACAGACACTTTTCATTGCAGTCAACGGTAAAGGCCATGTATATTGAATAGATAATAATTTAAATAGAAGTATTTGATCTGCGTCCGCGTATTTACCGAGTAGCATTTGAACAGTTGCTAATTGGAATAAATGGGGATTAGAAGGAATTTAGAGTCAATATCATCTGTTCGTCGAGTGGTGAAGGAAATCATGGTTTTAATGCAATCACTGCCGATTGGAACTGTGACCTTTCAATGAGTGTTTGCTTAATAAACTGTGTATTATTCGTAATGAGACACGTTAAAGGAATTATGTTGTGATTGCATGGGAAATACATTTGCAGTGAAGGTATTTGACTTTTGATGTGATAGACAGGTAGATAAACGATTTATATTTTAATTGTGTAAGAGAGTTTAGCTACTCAATAAGTGAGGCCGCACACCGGCGCCACACGCTACATGCAGCCTACATTTACGTCGCCACAATAACTGCGCTACTCGTTAGCTCGGAGCAAATGCATCGTGTACACGCACATCGGACGCACAGTTGTGGCGCAGCTTCCAGAATGTCGACATCATCGTCCGACGATACAGATTTCTTGATGGGGCAATTAATGAGAAAAAAAAGACGTTATTTGGTTCAACCGTTAAAGGCGTTAAAACCGTTAGGCACCATGCTGGGTGACACCACCTTCCGGCTCGCTACTTGTCTGCGTCTGGGCGCTCCCTGCGTGGCTCCGCATCGCTGCCAATGCGGTGTCAGTGTCGACTGCCTCGGACAACATGGCCTATCCTGCAGTAAGAGCGCAGGCCGGATAGCACGGCACGCCAGCATCAATGACATCATCCGTCGTGCTCTTGTCACCGCCGGGGTGCCAGCTGTTTTAGAACCCAATGGCTTAGCACGCGACGATGGAAAGAGACCAGACGGAATGACCATAATGCCTTGGAAGGTAGGTAGGCCTTTGGTGTGGGATGCAACGTGTGTCGACACCCTTGCGCCATCCCATCTTCCTAGCACGGCAGGCTGTGCTGGAGCGGCTGCTGCGGGTGCGGAAAACCTCAAACGGCGCAAATACTCCAGTCTTATTGGGACTTATATGTTCGAGCCGTTTGGGGTTGAAACACTTGGGCCATGGGGTCCGAGTGCCCACTTAGTTTTTCGAGACATCGCCAGGCGGTTGGTCGACTCCACACGTGACCAGAGGGCTGGCCTATTTTTTGGCCAAAGAATCAGCATTGCTATACAACGTGGCAATGCTGCCAGCCTTCTGGGCACTTTTCCTGTTGACAGCGATGCGGATGAATTTTTTGATGCCCTCTGATTATTTACCCCCTCCCTTTTTATATACTTGTACATATTATTATTATTATGTTAGTAATTGTATAGTGTATTTAAGATTTGAAAAAATAAAAGATATTACCGTTAAATGAAGATACCGACTACAATTTAAGGCAATTTCTAACCATGTCCTTTCCCAAGATTTACGGTTCGACGAAGAAATCCGTCTGTTGCTATAATCAGCGAGACCATGGTTGTATAATATAGGGTTTTTTTCAACCTCTGCAAAAACTCAAAGGAAAAATCAATGTCGTCTTTCATTTTTGTAAATCACCGCGCTACAAAATATGAACGTGTTCGATCTTGAATTCGTGTAGCGCGGCGGACGTCTCGCCACAAATTGCACGGACCCACATGTGTCCTTGATGTGAGTGCTTGCGCGCAGACATATTACAACTAATCAACATATTACTATGTTAGATACTTAGCTGTGTTGTGCTTTCGCAAAAAACTTTAACCGTAAATGTGTGGGGCGTTAAATGTGTGGCGACACAATTGTCGTAATACAAGTGTATGTCTGGTGTGCGGCCTGCCTTAGATTTCGCATAGGCTACATCTATACTTTTCAAGTTCACCTATTTTTAGCTAGAAGCAGGGCTTGGAATAGATACCAAAAGTACAGGTTCTGTATCGGTACTTAGTGGTTCCTGCCATTTCGGTAGCTGGGTACCGGTTCCAGACGGGTACCGGTACCAAATTCAGGTAGGGGCGCACCACAAATCTCATATTTGTACGAGGAACCTCGTACGGTTGGAAACCTTGAAGTAATTTTTCTAATGCCTATTAACTATCCTTTTTACTTACGGAAATATTTGTTTGGTACCGGTACAGTACCGATACTGATTAGAAATACTAATAGTACAGGTACTACGTCTGGTACCTGTACGCATAGTACAGGTACTACTCTGGTACCAGTATCACACCAAGCTCAATGGTATCGGTTCCCAAAAATACCATTATTTGAAGCCCTGGCTAGAAGTAAGTAGCTAAGTATTAGAGTACTTTACTATAGAGCTCTAACTCTCTTGCTCTCTTACATAGTGGAATTCTTTTAGAAAGTTCTGGTGACAAGCAGATTTACTGTAAAGGCTCCTGCAAACAGGCGTGACACGCTACTTGGATCGCGTGCGACACACAGGCACCGCTTGTCGGTCGCGTGTCGCGCCTGTTTGCAGGAGCCTTAAACCAATTAGTCCCGATATTGCTGGAACTAATCTTATGTGGAGGCTTTTTGAGACTTTTTTCCTGATGCAATTCCATGAAAAGCAATCAGCACAAGTGACCTACGAGTACTGTCAGGTCATCAACCCGAATATTTTCTAAAAACTCTCGAGTTTTTTTCTAACCTTTTTTTTCTTCTTTTTTCTCTCTCAGTTTTAATCATAGTCTGGCAGTTTGAGTAAATTATGCGGCCTATTCAAATGTCCTTTCTTTGGTATTGTTCGTCGAATCGTTGAGCTCCTTAAGTTTTGACTTGAGCTGTACGATTACTGACAGATGCGTGCACTGACTGGACAGGTCCACTCAATCTGTGTGGTTCTTTCCTCAAAAGACCATTTCAGACAACAATCTACATGGTCTTCACATGATCTGACCAAGATTATGTCTGGACTTTAAAAGAGACTGTGACCTCTGAGTTTGTTTCGGCCTTTCTTTTCAGAGTAGTCAGATAGGAAACGCCGGCCTCATCTAGTTTAAAAAAAAATGACGTGTAAAAGTGTTTGTATAAACCTACTTACAGAAAAAAACCCATACGCTGCACTCCCGGCCTCGTAGACCGTCTCGACAAAGCCCCACTATCACTCATCTCGCATATTTCCACGTTACTCGTATTGTTCTACACACAGTTATGTTTAAATTAACGGGCCGCGTTTACGCCCATGTTTATCTAGAACATCTTATTGCATAGTAATCAAGCGAAATAAAAATGTCCAGAAGGTCCACTACTTTCGAAGTGCGTATGAGAAATATTTTGTTTATTTTCGGCTGAAAATGCTGTCAGCCCTCATCATCATAGCGCTGTGGTCCTACTATAGTTGAATTTACTTTTGCGGGTTGATAAAGAAGAATCGACAGGCGATATTATCCTGACGTTTCGTCTCATTTTTAATTTACCCTTAACGGTTATTTGTCTATCTCTATCTCTTTCTTTTTATTTTTATTTACTTTTCTTTTAGTAAAAGAAGAACGTAGCAAACAGTCGAACCCCGGCTCGTGACGTTGTTTTCTTCACCCCTGCTTTGATGTGCTTTTCACGAAGAGTTTCTTAACTACAACATGTCCTCGAATTAACGCACAACATCTTAAGGGGTCATTGTACTCATCATTATGAACAATTTTTACTATGGGACCAAATCAGAAATCGAGAAAAAAAATCAACTGTTCCCTACATTTTGACGAACTATGCGAACTTAAATATAAGGAGCAGCAGATTTTTTTTTCGCGATTTTAGGTAGTAAAAATTGTTCATAATTATGAGTACAAAGACCCCTTAAGAGGTTGTGCGTTAGTTCCAGGACATGTTGTACATTTCCTATGTCTAATGCCTGTACTACTAACGTAATTAGACATTGTAAATGAATCCCGAAAAAGCCAACTTAAAGGTTAACTGAACCTTCTGCACTTTCTTGTACCGTAATGCTACGCAACGAAGGTGTGGTGATGACCAGTTGTTCCCTTCAATCGAAGCGCTGACCGCTAAGCATAATGCTATCGTATAATGCTTGGTTGTGGTTTATTAGAGGCTCGAGTACCTATACCCTTTAAGTACGGTTATCATCGCCGTCTAGGATTAAAGATAGAAATGTTATAGAAGTTTTCGATTACGGTTCATATACCTACATAAGTAGATTTGTTCGGTTTTGATTGAACTGGGCAAGAGATTAGATAGTTTTTGTTAAGTCAATATTATGTACACAATGAAATCTAAGAAGCGTGTATTGTTTGTCTAATAAATACGTTTAGCTTTTTTAAATACAGAACCTGTTTTTCTTTATTTTTGTACTTTCCTTCTTATGTAAATTATCAGCCAATTAGACAGAAATAACCACAAATTAATATCCAAGAAACGTAACCACATATATTTTACAGAAAATAAATTGTTATCTTACCTACAAATAATTGTTGAGTCAATAGGGTAATCAATTACCTTTTCTAATCGTAAAACCAGTGTATTTCTTCTAGGCAAACGATCAACTATCTAATGAATGCTTTAAAACTACAAAGTTTATGGTCTTAGCGGTTACCGTAGAAGTCGATACTGCATTTTTCTTGTAATTCCTTAGATTTGCATGAAAACTAAGCTTAATATCGGTGGATGAAGCAATTATTTCGTGCATAATTAAGGAAACATATTACAAATCGATGCACGGCTCTAAATTAAGTGCATGAACTAATTGAAGCGGGCAAAGCCGTGAGCAACAACTAGTAGTCATGGATAAGGCGTGGTGCACATCTGCGTCGGTGATTTGTGACATTGCGATTAAGTATATTGTTTCATCGTTGATTTTTCATCGTAACTCTACAGTAACAGAGCGATGCTGCTGCTTCTTTTGTAAAATTCTAAGTAGTATTGTTTTCTTAGCAACTTTTACAAAGAAGCCCATGAGCTAGAAATCGGATGATCTCACTTTTGAATGTTGTCCGAGGTCTTTGATAAGCAGTTCGCTCGTTCAATTTGTTTTCAGTGACTGCATACTGCTCCTATTGACAGCATTTTACGTTCCCTGAAATCATGAAATATCGTTTTTGATGAACGTTCCTGGCTAAATTGTTGATCGAAGTTTGTGAAAACGGCGAAAGGATGGAGTTATGGTCCATACTTTGAACATTGTCGATATACCGAAAGATGGGCAGTAAGTAGCCATTTCTCGCAATCGAGCGATCGTCCTCCTCTACGCTGTCGATCGACCTCCCAGAGGTCGGTAACAATAGAAATTTTATTGTGTCTCGTAACCTGACAGTTGAACCCATAGGTCTCGATGAAGGCTGATGCATGCACCCGTATTAAATTTATTGTTTGAAGATTAGTAGTTGATTGTTTTATTGTACTAGCATTTTGATTTATTTTAATATTTTGGTCCTTGTCAAACTTATTGTACTGTCACTGGCATTTGTGGTTAACGATTTTTCAACCTTATTGCTTAGTAATAAGGTCGAACAAGATGAACCAGTTTTCAACTTTATTGCCTTAGTAAGAAGGCCGAAAAGTGGTCCGCGATGGTATCTACCTAAATTATAAGTGAATGATGTGGTCACCTATAATTTAGATGCTACTATGTGTCCCTGTTCTTATGAACTTGCATGTAATTGTATAGCCTCTGTTGGAGATCCAATAAACAAATAAATAAGACGTTCAGTCGCTGCTTCCGTCGATTGCGATTAACCGTATCATGTGCACACCGCCTAAGGGCAAACAGGTCTGTACATCCGGATCCACAATAAATTACAGATTAGAAGCTAATGCAATTACATGCTGCGAGTTATTAATGTTTCAAGCACTTAGAGTTTCTGCTCATGGGCTGCAACCAATAACTGCAATGGCTGCTTCATACAAAGGATTTGGAGTTTGTCTGTTATCTGTGGAACGGGATGTTTTACTGAGAATAATAATGCGAACCTTTAAAATTAGTAAGGGTGAATTTAAACATTGCTGTAGGTACGTGAAGGGGTCTGTCGGCTATCGTACCTCTCTAGATATTTTAAATTAGATAGAATCGTTCTACGTAGATATATTTCAAGCTATACATTTCCAGTTTAAGCTGATCTCGCATTGTACTGGAAACGTATAGCTTGATATGTAGCTGTGTGTACAGACAAAACACTTTATAGAGAAAAATACGTAAAGATTAAGAGTTCAAAAGTAGTGCTTCTTTCAACAATCTTCCAGTAGACTTGCGACGGGAGATTTGGATGAGAATCGAAGACACAGAATGTATAAACTTTTTACACACTGTGTCTTCGATTACTTCTTCTCTAAATCGATCTTTTTACTACAGACAGCACAGGACGGAATAGGAAAATTATAGAGATTACCAATCGGAAAAATAAAATTCAAGTTATTGTTGAAAGCGTTTTCAGTGTGTTTTGTAAACATTAGACATTTAAGTAACATGTTAGCTAGTTTTGAAGTAATCATTACGTTCCAACCGACATTTAGCGCAACAATAAACTTTATCAGTAGGTTAATTGTAAGTAGTTTTAACAACAAACAACAAAAAAAAAAAAAAAAACAACTAGTGAAGTCGGTAAAAATAGCATGTATGTTCGTACTACTAAGTGTGTAATAATTAATAATAGGTGGTGACCTATCACTTACTCACCACTTTTGTTTTTTTTGATGCCCGTACTTATGTACAGTCGGCCAAGAAAGATGTTTACAATATTACCCTTTGATAACATGTTATTGAAGTTATATTGGTTCCGTCTAATTTGCACTATACTTTGTACTTAAGTAACTATACGCGAGTGAACAAAGAAAAAGTTCACTTTTTCACACTTCTAGCTGGGGTGTAATAAAATTACAGGCGTAAAAGGAACCTTATCACCTAAAGTAACACTGTGGAAAGTAACAAATTATATTGTGAAAAGTAATGAGTATTGCACACGAGTCTCTTTTGTCACGATTTCAGGATTGCAGGCTTTTCACATTATTATCCCCATTAACGACTTTAACGTATCTGTTACACCTTTCATCTCATTCTAGGCTTCCTACGATAATTGTACAATCAGGGAAATTAATTCAAAGAATGACAGTTGTGCTGTTCTTTTTGTGAATGTTGTTCATTGAATAAACGAACAATTTAAGTTGGTAGCCAATTTGCTTATCAAATGATTTCCTAGAAGGATGTACCTACCTATTTAAACATACCTAGATATTACTTATTTTTATGTTACACGTGGAATTGATGACCTTTGATGGTATTCCAATCACACGCTAACAGTTCGATTTATAGCTTATGGGTTTATAGTAGATGACATAAAGCTATGTAATGGCCGCTGATGTTCATAGCTATTTACGTAATTTGGATGTTCCACTCGCTTCCCAGACTACGAGGGAAAGATACATGAATAGATTCTGTTTGGTATTACTTATATTCCCACGTAAAAACTCGTAAAATTCGGCTGTGGGAAAGTAATATATTTTCTGATGCTCATTGATCAGTCGACGGGCTAAATTAATAAAATGTATTATGGTGTCGTAACGTAACACGTATAGTTTATTATTTATTACTGTCATTTAATAAAAAAATGGACCGACAAAGTTGGTTCTGTATTCAGCAGCTTTTAAATATGTTTAGCATGTTTCTAAAACCAAATGTAAGTACAATCTAAGAATCCATTTATAATGTTCTACAAACAACTACGGTATTTGAAAAATAAAATAAAAACCGCGACTGCACGTTAAGCCATTCGTCCCGGCTGTCATTCGTGGATTTCTGACAGTCGATAAGGTCGTCAGAAGCGCGAAAGTCTGACAACCAGTGTTACCAAGGAGTAACGTATTACCCAGTTACTGGGTTGTGGAGGTTAGATAGGCAGTCGCTTCATGTAAAATACTGGTATTCAGCTGCATCCAGTTAGACTGGAAGCCGATCCCAACATAGTTGGGAAAAGGTTACGCAGATTGATTGATTCGTCAGATTCCGCTTTTGAATGATGTATTCGGCCAATTTCTCAGTCATTGATTTTTTCTTTACTATCCCTTAGTTCCTTGTGTATCACCATTGATGTTCCACAGAGGTCATCTATCGCCAAAACACATGATAAAAGGAAATTGCGTGAAAAACTCTTTCGAACACGTTTGGCTTGGGAAAGGCTGGGTAGATTTATTGAAAAAATCCCGACTGCAACCAAAAAGTTCAATATAAGCTCACCTTTCAACATGTCTGATGCAGGTGGTGGCGACAAATTGCTTGAAAAATGAGCTTGTTTTGAACTATTTAGTTGCTTTTTTTTAAAACCTTTTAGTGTGTTACAAACTCAACTCAAACTCAGCATTTATTTCAAATAAGTAAACCAATTACAGGCACTTTTGAATTGTCAAGGGGTCAGTCAGTCAGAAATATGAAACTAGTTGCCCATTCCAAAGCGTAGTAGGTTCCTATGGAGAAGAACGGGCAAGAAACTCCATGGACACTCTTTTAAATCAAAATGTTGGTTACATCATTCATGTTGAAATTATACATGTGAGAACGATGCAGAGCATTAAAAGCAGCCGTAATAAAAAGATGAAAACAATTCAAAAATTAAATTAAAATAAGCCGTGGCAGCTAAGAGATGACCAGTCCCTACTGACGGCGCGCGTTCACGAACATGACGCATGGATCAGCACCATTCAGCTCAACCATTTTGAAGGGAGCAAAATGATCCAACACACACGCCACCACCAGCGAGACATTTGAGTGAGCATAACATACTCTCAGGCGCCATCGCCAGAGCACATTCAAGTCAATGAAAGACGTACCCAGTAAATGGTAGCTTTATATTAAGTACATAGTACTCACACATGTGCTATCCAAATATACAATAATCATCATCTGCCTAGCCTTTTCCCAACTACCTTGGGGTCGGCTTCCAGTTTAACCGGATTCAGCTGAATACAAGTATTTTACATGGAGCGACTGCCTGTCGGACCTCCACAACCCAGTAACTGGGTAACACGATACCCCTTGGTAAGACTGGTTGTCACACTTTCAGGCTTCTGACGACCCGTAACGACTGTCAAAGATCCAAGAATGACAGCCGGGACGGACGGCTTAACGTGCTTTCCGAGACACAGAAGAGTTTCGATATGTAAAGATGGTCACCCATTCACGGACCGACAGCGGCAAGCGTAGCTTAACCTGATCGATTGACCCGTGCGGCCATTATTATTTAGTTACGAGCCCCTCTTATACAATAATAAGAGATTGAATTTATACAGTGCTAACATAGTTTTTTTAAAATCTTCAGCAGTACATATTACATTTTTGGAATCGTCTCCTCAAGCCCTTTATTTTAATAACCCACCTATAGTCACAGTACCTAGCCTATAAGCCTCAAGGTCGCTTCATGCTTATATTTAGACGAGTCGATAAACACTTCATGTAGGTATTAAAATCCATCCAGCCGTTAGGACTCCTGCAAACAGGCGTGACACGCGAAGCGGCTCAAAGGCACCACGTGTCGCGCGACGAGCGGTGCCTTTGTATCACGCGCGATTCGCGTCGCGTGTCGCGCCTGTTCTCAGGAGCCTTTACGATGCTTCGTGGATAGGTGTAATGAATCCGACATACAAAGTTACAAACTGTATAAAGATAGATAGCAGGGGCGTAGCCTTCATACAACCCGCTTTCTATCGGCTTCCCTTAGGAACAATTACTCTTCTTATTGCCAAATGATTGAATTCACATGTGTGTAACTGTATATCACATCACATCACATTACACAATTATATTTAATATCAGTTTAATACATCATAAGATTAAAAAGCTACAGTTTTTTGGCTGAGTTTATAAGAACTGAACAATTTTTTCTTCGGCTTCCCTCTAATAACAATTGGAATTGCGCCGCCGATAGATAGGTACGCTTGTAAAACATAACTATGTCTTTCCTGTCGCGCAGTCGGGTAAAAATATGTTAATTTTATAACTCAGATAAAATGGGATCATTATAGCGTCTTACTTGGAGCAATTTTATGTAAATAGGCATTGTAAACCTAGCTTTATAGTAACAGCAATAAGTATTTGATAAAGCGCAGTTTTATGGTAAGAGCCACTAAGTACTAAAAGAGGATTTAGTATTGTTGCTTTAAGTTTAAGCTATGCAATTAACTTATCACTACTTATAAACTAACTTAACACTCACACTTTCTCACATTTAAGTAGAACTAGAAAACTCTTTGAACGAGCTTTCTCGATGCTAAGTTCATAAATTAACGAGGTTAATGACGCCATTATAAAGGAGAAACAATAAATATCTATCAAGCGAGGCTCGCTCACATCTATGGTCCCAACATAACTCATCCTACTGGCCACGACTCATAAAGATGCGACCTCTGACTGCGAGGTTGCGGGTTCCCTTCTCCGTCGCATAAAGCACGAACATCGTAAGGTGCCATCTATAAATTACGTCACACAAATTTTATGGTTTTTGGAGCCCCCCCCCCCACCTCTTCACAGTCATTTGTGTGTCCCCTCGTGTGTCGTTATATATTTTGCAATTTTCTCTTCTCCTAATTATATTGATAGAGTTAGTAATATTTTAAAGTTTTTCGTTAGAGTTTCAATTCTTTAGTCACATGTGTAAATACACATGTGACGTTACGAAGCTTATGACTCTGTTGTCACACGATGTCACACTTTCTTGACGCTCCCCCTTAACATGTGACGTAATTTATGAATGGGCCGCATAAGTTGAAACTGCAGTTTTATGCCTATTGTTCCGTCGCCTCTGAGAGGCTGATTGCTTTCATGGTTTGCAAGTTTGACATAAATTCAGTGATGTTGACATTCAATTAAGTTCGTAGTGGTTATCTTCACGAGATAAATACTAAGCGTCACCGCAGTATAAATGAAATAGGGAAGCTGGAAAATAAACAATTCTCGCTAGATTATTTTCTAAGATTAAACGTAGGTTTTTGTTGGAAGATGGAGACATCTATGTGGAATGCAAAGTTATTGTAGCTGTTAGGACTTTACTTAAAAGATAAAATTCTGAGGGGCGATTACCGTAATTTTAAGAACGTTCACAGTCTGAAGCCCAATTCTCGTAATTAAAAACCTTTAAAATCTAGTCGCAATCTCATCTCAGCGCCAATCAATGTCAAAATCTTGGCAAAAATGTAGGGAGATTATAGGTATTTTTGACATATTGAGACTGAGATCAGACTGTGAACGTTCTTAAAATTACGAGGATTGCCCCTCTGATATAAAAGTAAAAATGGTAGAAATGGATACCTCATAGATGACTCTATGTGCAAAGGTTCGAATTTTGAAAAATTTACTTTGTTTCTATCATAATTTTAATGTTCATGTGGCCCGCGGCTGTCGTAATTATTCATTCAACACGTCTGTATCTTATTAATGCCAGAGTGTACAATATTTACTTAGCACATAGTATCTCCATGTAAAATAAATTCAAGAAGCACAAATGGCACAGATGTTTCTTGCTGTAAGTATTTTACATTTGAATGTACCTTTACTAACAGAAACCATTTAGATGACATCTAAGTTTAAATAACAGCCTTTTGCAGTAAATATATTGCAAATAAACGTGAATTATTATTACAAGATTCTACAACAAATAGAAGTCGAAACAGGTACAAGAAATTATTATCCTGATCATTAAATTATTGTTTGAAGATAAACTATCAATGGTGAAAGCCAAAATATAGGCTAATTTTCCTACCTACTTCTTTGGTTCCACTTAGGTGCGGTACACACTGGACGCAACAGTGTTGGCAACATTGCGGACGATAATTTCGAACAATTATTTATTGTCTTAGATGCAGTTAATTTCTCGGCCACCAGTGTACTTACCGTTGCGAATCGATAAGTTGCAACGCAGCGAGATAAGTGTGTACTAGGCTCAGGGGTGTCATTTGGTAGATGGGTCTCATTGTGCAACTGTGTTTCTTGACTAATCTTTAGACTTTTTATTGTAACAATGTACTATTTGTATGCCAAATACTCAATTAAATAACTGTACATATTAAGTAAAAAATAAAAATAATAAAATATCCTATACCCGAATCGCTTTAGCGCGGCAATAGCGGTCATTGCCCTTTCCCCAATATATCTCCGTAGGAACCCAAACAATAAACTATGTATGGTTTTTCGTTATAGAAACATGTTGAAGATCACGATAGATTCACGATTCAGGACGTTAACGGACTTTATTTCCGTTTTTAAATGAAGATTGCTAGAATAATGTAGGTGGGTCAATGACCTCTATTGCCACGCTAAAGTGATTCGGGTATAACGATAAACCTAGCAACAAACTAAAATATGGCGTCGAAAAATTCCTCCGCATCGCTGTCGACTGGTAATGTACCCAAGAGACTGGCGGCATTGCCACGTTGTATGGCAATGCTCATTTATTCCTACTTATTCCTGAAACACTATTCAATAAAACCCGTAGTATAATCAGCCTATAATGTTCCCACTGTTGAGACACAGGCCTCCTCTCTTCGAGAGGGAGTGGGCTGTAATATACCATGCGTGCCCAGTGCGGGGTGGTGAACGTCACATGTCTTCGAATTTTTGGTTCTCTGGAAATCACTGTGCAGCGATTTAATTGTATTTCTGACAACCAGTCAGTGACTACAGCTATTATGATTTGGCTTTGACAACGAAGATACTTTTGATCAGTCGTGTAGGAACTGGAAGTACATACGTGTTTAAACATGAAATTCAACTAAATTCGTCAGCTGCAGATGACAGCCCTTTGGTCTCTACCAGTGTTTCTTTTGACGTATTCGAGTCTACCCACTTTTCATAGAGCTCATCTGCCATGCCGCCGTACATATTGCTGGTAGACCTTCCACGAGGGCTCGCGGCATCTCAAATGCTATACAGGCAACCCTTCAGAAGGGCTGTTAAAAGTGAGATTGACCAACAAATTCTTTATAACAAAAATCCCAATTCCCAATATGCAAGTTTTTCCCAGTTTATAGGTATCATTCTACAAGGTCCTCTCTTGTACAATGTTTTGACATTTTACGATTTGCTTTCAAGCGGTGTCATGTACCTACACTTGTTTAGGCTCTACAATATTACCTTTGTCAGTGTTACAAGTTAGCACTTTATTGTGAACAAGGGAATTAACTCACAGTCTCTCTGCCTTTGGTTACAAGCTTTGAGTATAATTGAATGGGTTTATGGATTACATGAAATAACATAACGTCTGTATTCTCCGAAAGGTTGCGCTGAGGTGGTACTAGTTTCATTGAAGCGTTTGCCACACGGTCGCCAACCGCGTCCCGACAGAGGTGACCATGGTGGTTTACGACCAAACATTGAAACAGCTCTGCCAGTCGCCAACCAATGTCACCTCTCGTGGTTGGCGACCGTGTAGCTCATGTAGGTACTTGGGTACTTGATGTAGGGCGATAGGTATACTAGTCTTTTGCTGTTAATCACGTTAGTAAAATTTTGCCCGAACTGGCGATCAAACCCAGGCCCCCACGCTCAACAATCGAGCCCGCCACTACTAGATGAAGCACGCATGTCTGTTGTTGCTTATAAGCTTGAACTGTGAGCAATTTATTTTTGTTCCCACAACTTTTGCACGGCAGGTAACCCTACACGCGTTATTATTTATGTGTTAAAGTGGAAATAGCGGTTATTTAATATAGCTACGTTACGTTATAACAGTAACGGATCGTTTCGCAGATACTTAGGGCTTTTTCACATGTGGTCGCCGTTCAAACTGTGTTGTAATCCGACGCAAAAACGCGTAGAAGAAAGTAATCGGATAGCTTTGTTTGTACGTGAGTGAAACGTGGGTGTAACATGTGTTATGTGCTAGTGTTTTGTTAGTGAATGGGATGTATGACGAAAGAAAAGTTAGTCTGCTATGGGGACACCATCTGCCTAGCCTTTTCCCAACTATATTGGGGCCGGCTTACAGTCAAACCGGATGCAGCTGAATACCAGAATTTTACATGGAGCGACTGTCTGCTATGGGGACATGGGGTATTAAAATAATCGCTGTCGTAGCCGAGAATCTGCCTTTGTCTGTTACGGGTTTTCTAATTAAATTAGTTATTTATATGTGACTTGATATAATTATTTGTGATCTGAATGATAACCTTTGCACTGTTATTAACAACTTATGAAATCGGAGGTCAGGTGTGCGAAAGAGTTACTGTGGCCCCGGCACAGGCAACTGAAGGAACACGGGTGGGTTTTAGTCAGTAAAAGTCTGACACACCCTCCCACTCCGCCCAGAGCGGGAGAAGTCATTTTATGATTTCTCATCCAAAAAAAAAAAAAGAAAAAAAAAGGTGTGTAGTACTCGCAACCCGCGTGCGTGTATGACCAGATGTATAAACGAGGCAAAAGGAGTATGTAAGGATCGTAGCAGGTGGCGTTCTGTAGTTTCTGCCCACCCCCATGGGAAGAAGGCGTGAGTTCATGTACCTATGATAAGTGTATGAAATTGGAAATCACCTGTCCCAGAACACCGATTCGGGCAATTAGTTAACCCCAAATCTGACAACCAGTGTTTCCTCGTATGATCGAAAGATTTCAGAGTGTCTCACCTCGAGTAACCTCGTTTAGATAAGGTTAGTTAGTGCTGGTGATGATCGTAGAATTATTGGTATTTATAAAAAAAAAAAATAACTCCACGTTAGATTTTCGTCTACTCGCACCCAGTTTCTAATACGAAAATTATCGACGGGTCAAAATTAAACGCAAGTCAAGTGATCCGATTAGCTGTTGATAATTCAGCTAACCAATCACAGCAGCACCCTAATTGAAGAATACAGTATCAGTCACATTGCTAATCCATTGCTTCATTTGTTCGAATAATTTGTCTGCTCAATAACGTAAATAACGCAATGAATGTGGTTGAACTGGCCAACAATTACCTCGCAGTTAATAGTGCTTGACAATTTTGTTAGCTAATTCTTGTGTTGATTTTCGTTCCAGAAACCGGATGTAAGTCCTAAAGGTTGATTAGCCGACTGTCCTTTCAAGATCTACACTAGCACCATTTCCGCAATCACTAACGAGAACACGACCACTCTCCAAACCTCACAATAAGACCGTGGGACACACAAGAATTAACAGCAGCATCACATTACAATACTGTTTACACTACGGCTTAAATTAACGCAATACAAAGCGGTTACTGTACAAACACGTAGTTAATCTCGGCGGCTCCTTAAGGAGGACATTGGTGCGGTGTATAAAGGCGGTATAGGTACAGACAGCGGCAAAAATGTTGGGATGAACAGCTCGTGAAGCATGACCACTGTGAAATAGAAGAAACGAAAGACAGATGACAGATTGTAGAAAGATTTCTTTGTGTGATGTGTCAAAAAAGAAGAAAAAAAATGTCACTGTCTCTTCGTAACGTAGAGATAGAGGTCATGTAGCATGACCACTGAAACGTTAACATCTTCTGTCGGTGCAAATCTATTAAAATTATCAGGAACGGAGGTTACCTTACCATACATGCTTTAGCAGGTCAATATTAGTCAAAACGGAAGTGTAAAGAAGTCAAAACCGATGTATTTTTCAACATTTGCGGTTCAATTAATGGACTTGCCTGCAAATCAACTATCCTGCAATGATTAAGGTATTAAGTACGGCCCTAGAAATTAAACTTTAACAAAGCAACCAAAATTAAACTTTATCTCAAGGATAAAAGAGAGCAGAGAGAGAGAGGGGGGAGAGAAATCTATCTATACATACATATAAATAAAATTGAACTGTCTATTTGTAATATCAAAATTACAACGTTTTACTAAATGCATAAGAAAGTATATACGGTACTTATAACAAAAAACAATTTTTTAAAATTTATCTCCCTAATCCCTATCCTAATTAGTCTGTCTGTTTGTTCCGGCTAATCTCCGAAACGGCTCGACCGATTTTGACGGGACTTTTACTGCCAGCTGATGTTACGGTGGGTAACTTAGGCTACTTTTATTTTAGAAAAATAATTAGGGCTCCGCGCAAAAAAATTAAAACCCATGAAATTATGAACAAAAAGTCCGATTTGAGAAATTCTTTTTGTATTTGGTAGCCCAATTTTCGAGGATAGGTATAGGCTATTTAACATCACAACCCTTAGGAGCCGAGCAAAAAGAAAAAAGTCAGGAAGAACACTAAGCGAAAACGAAGTAATAGCGTTGGCGGGCGATTCAACGCGATGGGTCGGGGGACGAGGGAGTTTTAATAATAATAATAATAATAATAATATAATAATAAAAATCTTTATTTCCAGCTTTACAATTTACATGTACCATTTAGTATACATTCCATATGTATCCTATAAATTGTAGGTTTATACAGAGTTAAAACCTCCGACACCCAAGCTAAGATTAAACTTGTGTTATGGGTGTCAGGGCTCTCAAGTTGCCACAAGGTAGACAATTATGAATTCAGAGTTTTATGTTTCAGGAACTGTAGACAGAAAAATAAAAATAAAAACTAAAAACAAACATTTTAAGCAAAAACAAAATAAACTAATCAAGGAGAAAACCATCTGTATAGTGTCACTGCATGTGTTGTGTTGTGTTGTGCATTGTTGTACGGTGTTTTGTTATGTAGTAGTGTTGTATTGTATTGTATAGTGTAGTGTATTGTTGTATTGTGATGTGTTGGAAAGGCGGATATATTTAGTGATGTGTCGGACGGGGTACTGTTTGAGTGAAAAGGGATATCGACAAAGCTACGTATTAAGGATTTTTTCAACCTCGTCATAGCTAAGGGTTATGATCCATTTACAGACCTTACCTTTACAATCAAATTTGTTTAACGTGTAAATGTTACATTGTTTATTAACAAAGTTGTACAAGCGACTACCAAGGATTCTAAAATGTCGTTCTGCGAGTTTCGTTCTTCGCCTCTCTATGGGACACACGTCCGTGGTCCTACGTTTTTTTAAGCGATTGAGATCCAACTGCAAGGAAGTATGCCTGCGCAACGTACAGTTCAGCACAAAGAGCTGCCTCACGGTCAAGACCTGACAATCTTTGTACAATTGAGCTGTACTATACCGATAGTGTTTGAATGTCATGACCTTGAGGACAGCTCTCTGCGCTCTTTCCAGCTGTATCATACTTGTCTTCGAAGCACCCCCCCAAACCGTTATGCCAAAAGTTAATATTGATTGGCAGAGAGAGAGATAAACCATACGTAAGGTATCTACGTCAGCACTATACCGCAGGCTTTTAAACACGGTAATTAGCTTTCTAACTCTGCCCGACAATGCCCCAATTTGGGCATTCCAAGATAAGAGGTTGTCTATTAGTATGCCAAGGTATTTGACACTAGTTTTTCTAGTCAGGGGAAGACAGGAGCATTGATGTGAGTAAGAATTACAATTAATATGAGCTTTAACTGAAAATGTGTTGTCAGGTTGCGAAGTCGATTTGAGGGAGAAAGTAATAAAGTTGGTTTTATCCACGTTTAGAGTTAGACTATTCGTCGATAGCCAAGACATAACAATGCCAAGTACAGATTCTGCCCTCTTTCGAGCTTCGCCCCAACTTTCAGCATGCACTAGAAGGGCCGTATCATCGGCATATGTGTAGATGGAACAATATATGAACAAATATGGCTGTTATTTTAGTATATTCAGTATCTTACGACATCCACGCGAACGAAGTCGCGGGGCACAGCTAGTCTTCTATAAAATTCTTAACAGAATGACAGCCAGGCTCAGTGTTAATTTTGAAACTTCATGTTGTGTCATTGGAATTTTTGAGCCGTCTGTCCTTCCCAATACGTTTGCATCTGACTGTACAGTAACGATCTTGTGTAACACTGCCCTTTGACCCGTCGCTAACGAAGCCCCGGTGTTGCCACGTTATTTGTTTAGCTTCACATGTAATACAGGATTTATGCTTCAGGAATTGTACAATTGGAAGTTCTCAGTAGCAGAATTTGTGTTTGATTATTGGCAATAGGCTTGTCCGCTGTTACATGATTCCCAGGTCAGGGAGTGTTATTGTCTTTTCTATAAGGAATTTCTAAATTGCGGCCACCACATCTAGGTTTGTGATCCTAATGACCATTTATTATCAGAAAGTAATGTATGTCTGAAGTTATCTCTCACTCCATTTATTTTACTGCACAAATACCTGCACTTTATTTGCATTATTATACACGTGAACCGTCCGGAATATATTCTCTAAATGATGCTTGAAAACCGCATCAAAATCCGTTCCGAAGTTTAGAAGAACAACACTGTCACACAGACAGACACAAAAAGTGATTTTAATTTAAAATAATACGTATATGTACTTAGGTATAGATTATTTATTCAAAAATCGTTTTTCCTTTTATGTATTTACTTTTCCATTTCTATCTTTAGTTTAGCTTATTTATTTCTACAGAATCCTGCTTTACGCGTGGGCAGTCGGCAGGTTTAATATTATGTTGGTGATATTTCACAGAGAACCGGGAGCAGGTCCTACAGCGGCTTCAGCTTATTAAATAAATATTTACGGAACTATCTTTGTGATTAACTCTTTCTTGCCCGTTCTCCTCCATAGGAACCTACTACGCTTTGGAATGGGCAACTAGCTTCATCTTTCTGACTGACTGGCCCCTTGACAATTCGAAAGTGCCTGTAATTGGTTTATTTGAAATAAATCATTTAAGTCTAAGTTGAGTTTGACAAACCTCATACAGTACCTACCCGGCACATCGTTTTTTAGAAAAAGTTCAGCTTTGTCGTTTTTCAGTGCGTCGCGTCGTTCACGTTCTTCGTCACTCATATCTGCGTGATAGTCTCATTCTAAAGATATTATGAGTCATATTTATGCATGGGTACTTACCAAGGGCCAAACAAACTGACTGATAACACAAATCACAAAGAACAATTTTTTTTACAGTTCCTTAGTCAGTCTTCGAAGAATGCCCCTTGTTTAGTGCTAGACTTTTACGGTGTTTATGATATGTGTGTGTGCCATGTGTGTTGCCAATAAAATAAATAGTAAATACAGGATGCCAGTGGCTACCTACGCTGTCGACTCTTACCGATAATTAACACTACCATATTAATATATAAACATCTGTTTGTCCGTTGATTGCAAATGTTTTGGTGACAATTATTTTTGATTAGATTTAATGTTGTGTGGAAAGTGCGGGCCATTAGTGTAAATAGGTAGGTACCAATTAAAGAATTATGTGTTTATATTTGTCAAAGTTATTATGGGATATTGATTGGTTTTCAAACCACGTCATTCATTTCGTACCCAATAATTAAAGTGAGAGAGCCAGAGTAAAAAAATGCTGTTTTCTTATGGGAAATAACATCTTGAACCTTTATAATATAACAACGAAAGTCTACAATTAATTGTATACTCTCGTTGGAATAGTAAAAAATGTTGAGGGTATTATTTGCCATAAGAAAACCGTATTGTTTTTTTTTTCTGGCCGGCACTTTAATTAATGGGTATAAAATGTTCGAAACCGGAATGATGTCCTTTTATGACTGTTTACAAAATATTAATTCCTGACTTCAGTCAATATGTCAATTTCTGCAGTGCCGTAATAATCAGGTAATACTACGTTACGTATTTTTGGAACGCAGTTCTTTTAAGCGGTTTGTGGTAGGAGTAAACTGTACCTAAATCTAAATGTCAATCCAAGATGGCGGTGGCAAAAATGTTCAAATTTTTCGTCATGGCTGTCCTTTTCATAGTTTTCGGGGGTGCTAAAGCCGATAGTGACGTCAAAATGTAAATCCAAAATGGCGGCTGCAAAGATTTTATTTTTTTTTTTCATGGGTGTCGTTTTCATAGTTTTCGGGGGTGCTAAAACCGATAGTGACGTCAAAATGTAAATACAAGATGGCGGCTGCGAAAATTCATTTTTTTTTAAGTCATACGTGAGAAGGAACTCCGTTCCTGACGGGGGTCCCCCCACCGTACACGTTTTCTAGTTGGGAATCAAGTAATTTCGCAAAAATCATTACTTAACCGCATCATCACCATTGCTTACCTCTGCCTAACCCTTCGGGGAAACAAGGCGTGATTGTTTGTTTGTAATTGTTATCATTGCTTATTGTTTCCACAACTGTTTCATATGGTTGTCGATTTATCTGGAGAACCTTAGCAATAAGCTTCATGTAACACATAAGCTTTCTAGGAATTTACTTCAATTTTATTTTAGCCCGATCCACCTAAGGCATTACGTAAGTTTCAAACGAAGAGTAATGTAATAGCGCAGGCGCAGTAAGTGGTAAAACATTTTTTCCACAGCAACACATTTGTCGTCGACCCGTCAATTAGTAGATATCAAAAAAGGAAGTTGTTCTCATTGTTTTAAATTCTCAAATGAAATAAAGTCAACGTTGAAATACGCAGCGAAGCCGTGGGGCGTGTCACTAGTATAAAACTACACTAGTTTGTCATTCTTCACGCATATGCCGACGGTAGTCGCTACCGCAATTGCTTGGTGCGCGTACGTCGATAAAATATATAATTCGCAATTTAAATTATCCAACGGCCGTTCCTCCTACAATTGAATTTAAACATTGTTTAGTAGTTTGTAAGGTCGGTATTTTATCGTATTGTCGGTGAATGTAAGATGTTTTGTATAAATCATGTGTTTTGATCGGTTCTGCGCGCACCTGCTCAGGCTGACTGATCGCGGTTACGTGCGGAAACTTATAGGACGATGAAATAATCCTATGCCACGCTTATAATTGACCAGCTGCATTTAAAATCGGACTATATTTTAGTTTATTTATACCCCCATTTGATGTTTTATTTCGAGACAGTCGTATTTGTTTCATATTCTGAACAAATACGCGTTTTAAATTTCTTATGGGCAAGCTGGATTTTTTTATTTATCATGGTGCGTAATGATACGTTTTTATTTAACGACGGCCTGTCAACGGTTCGCCATTTTGCACCAAAATAATCGTCTTTCATCATGTCTCTATCCAAATAATTTATTAAGTAAATTGGTCATATTTTACTGGCTCGCCCCCTATAACGTGAGACTTAAACATAACCTTACCTAACCTTTCGGGGTATACAGGTGTGATGTTTTGTTAGTACTTATTTTTTAGTTTTACGCTATTCCTGATACACGAAATACCAAAAACCACTAAAAATAAATAACCTACCTTTTATACTAGAAATAAATTTTACTTTAAATTGTGGTACCAATTAAAACTGCGTTGCTAATAACCTAAAGACCATATTTTTTTTCGCAGAACACAGATAAATGGAGATTACACGCGTTTACAAGATCGTGTGCGGATAACCCAAGCTGATCGTTTGATAATCACATCTAGAGGCGAAAATAAATGCAAAATTCAGTTAAATGTATATGTGGGTCGGTCGGCGTGCACCTTGCATGCCATTCCGAACGAGTCCTGAGGTGTAATATACTGGACAAAGAAAGCAACTCTTACGCATGACCGACCATCTTTATTCATGAGCCTTATCAATTTGTTGGCAGCCGGGCTTACAATACAGTGTGAGTCTTTATAATGTGCACATATCGAAATGAGGGAATCTATGCTTAATTTTATCGACGGAAAAAATGTTAAAAAAAATCTAAATATTTATTTATATTTTTTATGGATTTTTAAAAAAAATTGTTTGCTTTTGTGACCCCAGTGTATACAAAACTGTGTAACTTTTAAACTAAACGATTTATCACGATGAAACAAACTCCATAATGTTTGGAAGTAATTAGGTGTCGTCATAAAATAAAAATTATGGAAAAAAAATAGCCATAATCAAATATAAACATTTTTTTTTGGCAAAAATCTGATTTTTTTTCATTAATTTTTACAAAAATTGTAAAATTTCTCAATAACATGCCCCATCACCTTCTTTTTTTATAACTTTAAGTTATTCTTCATTGTATTAGGAACCTAACGGTAAAAATTGCATGTTTTTAACTCAACCCCAACATTTTTTATCAAATGTCAAAGAAAGGCCCAACGCATAGCTACGCACATTGTTTAGCAGGTAGATAAACTTTTTTTTGTTAACTTTGTTGTGAATGCGCGCGGGTCGTTTCAAAGATGGCACTCCGAACGCGGAATCGTATTGTTCTCATAAGGGTGGTTTGTTTGGGATGATAATTAATGCAAAAGAGTTCAATTGAAACCCATTTATTATTAAATACAAAATTTAATGCATCAGGTTCTCAAAATGTCCACCTCGTTGTTGTAAACACAAAGCCGCGCGAATTAGAATTTGGTGTGTCGCTCTCCTTATCATTTCGGGATCATTGCGAATATCATTCGCACAGTTTATTATGCGGTCACGCAAATCGGCCTCACTGTTGATGGGGGTACTGTAGACGCGTTGCTTCATGGTCCCCCATAGGAAATAATCAAGGGGCGTCAAATCGGGTGAACGCGCAGGCCACCCTACAGGTCCTTGCCGGCCGATCCATTTGTCATGATAATTTTCGTTTAAAAATCTTCTTACATTTGTAGCGTAATGGGCAGGACATCCGTCCATCTGAAGAAACATCCTTTGACGCACAGCCAGTGGGACATCTTCCAATAACTGAGGCATATCATCTCTCAATAGACTTAAAAATCTTTCACCAGTCAACGTTCTCGGCAATATGACTGGTCCAATCAACATGTTATCGATAAGACCAGCCCAAACATTTATCGAAAATCTTACTTGGAAAGTAGATGACCGTTTCAGTTTCGGGTTTTCACCTGCGCGGCACCATCTGTGTAAATTTCGACAGTTAGTAATACCGTCTCTAGTGAATGTCGCTTCGTCCATCCATAGTATTTTTCTTGGAAAGTTTGGGTTTGCTCTGGTTTTTCTTTGAATCCATGTGGACATCACACACCTTGGACGCCAGTCTACGTCTTCATGTAGATGTTGCACCCTTTGATAGTGATAAGGATGCAATCCTTCTTTCTTTAAAATACGCCACACTGATTTTTGGGATATTCCGTGACGAAGAGCCAGTCGTCTAGTACTTATGGATGGATCAGCAAACAAATCACTTAATACTGCTTGTTCAGTAGCCGCATCAATAATTACTTGAGGTGGCTCGCGACGATCTCTACTTGATCCAAGTCCAGTGATCGACAACCTTCTGTGAACTTCCTGGAAGTTTCGGGCAGATGGCACTGGTTGCCTGTTAGGATACGCAGCTATGTAAGCCGCGCGCGCAGCTCTGGCACTTCCTTGTCCCACTCCATAATAAAAATGTATGTCGGCGATGTGTGCCGGGGAAAATTCACTTAAACGCGGCATCATGTAGCAGCGAACGAAAGTTATGAAAGTCCAGCGAACGAAAGTACTGAAACACATGTAGCAGCGGCGAATAATTCGGAGCGACTGCCAGTCTGACATCTGTCATAATTCAAGTTCCTTTGGCTGGCCCTACCTCCCCGACCTGCGCACATTCAAAAGAAAGTTTATCTACCTGCTAAACAATAGCTATGCGTTGGGCCTTTCTTTGACAGTTGATAAAAAATGTTGGGGTTGAGTTAAAAACATGCAATTTTTACCGTTAGGTTCCTAATACAATGAAGAATAACTTAAAGTTATAAAAAAAGAAGGTGATGGGGGCATGTTATTGAGAAATTTTACAATTTTTGTAAAAATTAATGAAAAAAAATCAGATTTTTGCCAAACAAAAATGTTTATTTTTAAATGTCGCTATTTTTTTCCATAATTTTTATTTTATGACGACACCTAATTACTTCCAAACATTATAGAGTTTGTTTCATCGTGATAAATCGTTTAGTTTAAAAGTTACACAGTTTTGTATACACTGGGGTCACAAAAGCAAACAATTTTTTTTAAAAATCCATAAAAAATATAAATAAATATTTAGATTTTTTTTAACATTTTTTCCGTCGATAAAATTAAGCATAGATTCCCTCATTTCGATATGTGCACATTATAAAGACTCACACTGTATAATACTCGGTTACCAGTGTTGCCACTACATAATTACCTGGAGAATATTAAAACGAAGTAAAACCTGTGACGTCTTACCATTTTTTTTCTTTTACATAATTGTACCTACATTTAAACCTAGGTCGGTTTAAATTCAAAAGCTCAAAACTTTTAAGTGACCTTTTCGTGCGCTCCAATTAAAATGGACAAGACGAATTTAAAGATTAAAATCTAATTATCATTTAGATTTAAAAGCTGTAATTTGGTTGCGAAAAATTTTCTCCTTTACGGTCAGTGGGAGATATTGAGCAAAATATTGGATTATCTATCATTTGATAGATCGAATTAAGGCTCCTGTAAACAGGCGCGATACGCGACGCGAATCGAACGCGACACAAAGGCACCACGTGCCACGCGACGAGCGGTGCCTTAGTGTCGCGCGCGATCGCGCCTGTTTGAAGGATCCTTTATGCTTTCGAAATACATATATGTTTTTGGTACATTATTTCTGAGAGCCTGGAGTATAAAACGTCAACCTACTACTGTGAGAGCAGTTAGTACAACATTTAGGTGTATGATATTCCTTTGAGAACACAACAAAGCTCAATATTCTCATCTGAAAAATTATGAAAGACTTTTGATGATAAACCTTTAACTCCCTTTTCTCTGATAACGGCGAACGGGTTTAACGGCCGTCCATTCCATATCCTCCACACAAAAACCAACAGAGCCTTCTACCCAAAACTGGAAACTGGCGGATATTGAGGCACACTAAAGGAGCTAAGTGCAGCCCAATTATCGTTAGGTTTGAACGAATCGGCGGTAACCACAGGCCGGACGGTGCTACAATGAATTATTGTATTTCAACGTTCGCCCCCGGCGTTATTACCATGGGTAATTGCACGCCGCCTGCGCGTACGCAGGGCGCTTCCCCGTAACTTATTTGGTGTGAAATGAGAACAATTTGACTCCGTGAAGATTTATGACCGGAGATAATGACGTTCTAGGTAGTCGGAAGGCTAAATTGTTTTCCTTTGCGTTTTTTCAATGCTCCTTTTTGGCGATTTGTGATGCGATTATGTTTGCATCGAAAGTAAACTACCGGTGTTCTTTTGTTTTGTTACTTTTCTTGCTTTATTATTGGTCCCCGAAACGATCATATGCATTTGTCAAGTTTTATGTGATTGATACACATGCATTGATGCGCAAATTGATCGTCTACCAAATGCAATTGAAGTGATTGACAATACTACTGCAATAGAAATTAATAGCAATTGATCGTTTCGGAGGCCGCTTACGGCGAGATGTTTTTGAATGGGCTCATCAAATGTTAATTTAGTGGAATCCAATTCCTTTGTCTATTCAGAAAGCAGTTATTTCTTTGTAATTAAGAATGATTCGTTTAGTTCCCATACAATTTATCATACAACAACGTTTGTGGGTCGAATTACAAACAGAGTTTAATTAAAACCTCAGAGTACATCTAAAGTTAAAGACGCGAAGCCAAGGACACACCTAGTGAAAAAATATTCAAATATAAATAATTGTCGAGCAATTTACATGCAACATACTTAGTTGTTAGCATAAAAGGTGCAGACAACGTCAATGGCGATTGAAATACTTTATTATTATGCAGAACATACGTTGGATGCGAGGCCATCAATCTTGATGATTCAGCTATGATCTTAGTTGCATTATTGCGTGGTGCCTCATAGTCCTCAGGGCGTTGCCGGCGCGATACTCATCGGCCTCCCTACTCAATGTCACAGGTTAGTTGTCTATTAACCCTCAAGGTACACTAGGTGCCGGTTATACGGATTTATCGGACTTAGATCGCCGTATAATGGGTCATATTTACGCTATGTGTTGCTGTGAAAATGATCCATTATGAGGTCAAAAGCCAAAGGTGTGAGGTCACTATCCGTGCTTATATTGAATGTTGTATTATCATTTAATACTTATTGCAGTTGGAAATGAGTATTTAATAATCGAAAATCGTTTTACCCGATGCCCAATTGCAATTCACCTTCTTTACATTCGGAAACGTGACCAATTTTTTGGGAATTTTAATATTTTTTAATGACCATATAATTTTGAAATGAATATGTAATAATAAATGAGAAATAATTGTCTGGCTACCAGCACCCTAATTGCTTAACACTCTATCAATCGCAATCTGAATGATTTTGAAGCAAATTGCTAATCCATCGCTTCATATGTTCGGAAAATTGGTCTGCTCAAAAACATTATTAACGCAATGAATGTTGTTGAACTGTCAAAATGAAACCGATTCCTATTGTAAGTGTGTAACGTGATTGCCCTGCTGGCTACGATAATTATGTAGAAGTTGACGCATTCCATTACCGCTTCGATTCTATGAAAATGATAGATAACAATCGCGCGGCCGACGTCGCCTCCGGCGCGGTTTGATTGCGGCCTATAACGTAACTAAGTATTGAAGCATTGTTGCTCTCGGTGTACCTCGAGACTTATCTGTGTACATGGTGTTGCTTAATGAGTGAGGGTCGATGGCTGTCGGGCCGCTGTCACGGGGCGTGAGGACTTCAATCATTTTGATATACAAACACCTTTAGTAAATATCAAAGTTGTAGCTTGCAATAATATCATTGTAGGCTGTTATTTTAATATGGTAATAGGGCATTCGTTGTGGGTAGGTTATAAATGGTTTTGGGTTTTCTTGGGAAGGCGTAGACAAAGGTTTTAGTTTTTACCGTTTTAACATATACTAATAGGGTTAAGGCCGGTAAAGCACGTTAAGCAGTTGGTCCCGGCTGTCATTCGTAGACAGTCGTTACGGGTAGTCGAAGCCCAAAAGTCTGACAACAGTCTTACCAAGGGGTATCGTGTCACCCAGTCACTGGGTTGTGGAGGTCAGATAGGCCGTCGCTCCATGTAAAATACTTGTATTCAGCTGTGAAATGATACTTACACTTTTTCAGAACGAACATTGCTGTACTTATATTCTCACACACATACCAACGTGGTACTACTTACTACTCAACAGAATATACTTTAGACTTCTTAAAGATAACCTTTAGGTTCCGAGGCTCTAAGAGAACTAACTTAGCAAAACAGGCGCCACGCTCCAAACAGCATGTTTCCATTCCCTTTCGTTAAAAAACCAGTACTTTTACGGTAACTGTCAAATTGAGATACTTTTAAACTCCCTGACTACATTGATATAAAAGTCATTCGAGGCAAATCACATACTTTCAATTTTATATGATATTTAGTATTTAAAATCACTACAATTCTTATAAATACTTGGAAATCATAACAGTTGCATCCGGTTAGACTGAAAGCTGACCCCAACATAGTTGGGAAAAAGCTAGGCAGATTTTTAATAGCGTTCTTCGCATACTCGTAGGGGTCGTCCAAAACGAAACGGAAATATCCACCGTAGCTGAAGTCAGCATGGAATGTATATTATAATTTAGGTTTACATTTCTCGGGACCTTGGGGTTCCGGACCTTCGGAAGGCGCACGAGGGGCCGAAGCCAACTCGCAGAGGCCTCTTAGTCAATTATTATTATTATAGGGTTCCTGACGATAGGTCAGAAACATTCAGTTGGTATCTACGTAATACCTACATGCAAGGTGATTTATTTGACAGAAAGCTTACCAGTATTCTAGTGGCTGGTTATTAGTAATATTGCTTGGAGACGTTTGATTTATGGGGATATAGGTAAACTTAGCTGGTAGGTATGTGAAGGAAAATGATGACTACCTGTCAACATTTTCATATGCAGATGTTTAGAATTTCCTTCTTTCACATAAGTAAGAACCTCCTCCTTTTTTTCGTCGGTTAAAATTATTTTTAACCGACGAAAAAAGGAGGAGGTTCTCAAGTCGACGCATTTTTTTTAGGAGTAGTCCGATTTGAACGATTCTTGTTTTATTGGGAAGGATATAATCTCGAAGTTGGTCTTGTGTAAAATTTATTAACTTTGCTTGGGTGGTTTTTGAGTTAGCTAAATAATACGTATTTTTCCCACTTAGTCTATGTGGATGATGTTCTAATAACTTCCTGTCACTGTAATTTACATATTTATCAGGCAGTGGTATTCGAAGTTATGTGGGGTAGGTACCACAACTAAAAAGTGAAAAATAAAATTACAAAAAAAAATAAAAAATAGAAGGGATTTCCAAAGAAAACCCTATACAGTGAAAAATTGCTTTGATTTCGGAAGTCGGTGGCGAAAAACGAACATACAAAACCAAAGACACTGGTAATATTTCACTTTGTAGTGTTTTTTTAGGAAGTCGGTATTACTTTTTGGAAAAAAGAATTTTGTGTTTTTAATTTTCAAACAGCCTCCATACCAGCTACGAAAGAAGCTGCTAAAAAAATCAGTTTACGATATCAGCAGATGCATATGTCTCACACAATCCATAGTAACTAACAAAAATAATACATGAACTACCACAGCTAAGAAAACAATGACTACTCCTAAAGAGAAAGCCTCGGTGTCGCAAGCGCAGCTTTAGTGTTAGGTCCACACCTGCAAACCGACATGGTATTATGAGCGCTTATCTCAACCTATCATTGACCAGGGGTCGGCAGCTAGTGAATACTTGTTTACATAAATACTGTATTCCATGAGTCTAGGGCTGTGCTGAAAATATTCAGAAATATTAGGAATTGTGACTTAGAAGCATAATCAGCCTATAATGTTCCCACTGCTGGGACACACGCCTCCTACCGGTGAGAGGGAGTGGGCCGTAATCCACCACGCGGGCCCAGTGCGGGTTGGTAGATGTCACATGTCTTCGAATGTTTGGTTCTAGGACATGCCGGTTTCCTCACGATGTTTACCTTCACCGTTTTGAGAGCAGTGGTGATGAAATAAATTACACAAAGTAAAGCGCCTGCCTGGGTTCGAACCTACGGCCTACAACTCGTAAGTCGTCGTTAACTTAGAAGCGTTCATGAGAATTTGGTTAGAAAAGATGGAGTAGTGGCCATCAAAATTCTTGTAATCATACATTTTTTCAACTCTGGATTTTCCTATCAGAATCTGTCCTGGCAATATAACGTGAACTCGCATCAGGTAACTATGATCATACTAAGGTTTTTGGGCTTTAGTATCTATGTTTTAATATACAAGTAAGTACAAAAAAACCGACCAAGTGCGAGTCGGACACGCACACGAATGGTTCCGTACCACCGTACAATATTTAACGCTACATTTATATTATTTAACAAATAACTTGTTTAAAAAAAAACACGTTTCTTGTATGGGGACCTTTAATGTTTAACATTATTTTATTTTCATTATTTGTTGCTATAGCGGCAATAGAAGGCGCGGGCTTGCGGACGGCGAGCAATGGGTAGCTCGCCGTCCGGTAAGGACCAGGCCCGAGTCGACGGCGCGTTGTGTTCCACGCGCGCCTCAAAGAGATGTCAGCACTATTGACGGGGTCCGCTAGGGCCGATGCCAGCTAGGGTTGCGGGATGTTCGACCGTGGCCCCGGCACAGGCAACAGAAGGAACACGGGTGGGTTTTAGTCAGTAAAAGTCTGACACGCCCTCCCGCTCTGCCCAGAGCGGGAGAAGTCATTTGATGATTTCCCATCTACAAAAAAAAGCGGCAATAGAAATACACAATCTTTGAAAATTTCAACTGTCTACCTATTACGGTTCGTGACATACAGCCCGCTGACAGACAGACGGGCGGACAACGGATCCGAGGCTTAGTATTTAATAGGGTTCCGTTTGGCACCCTAAAAATTGAGAAAAAGTAACAGGAATAGTTCAGAACGGCAATTATAATTGGCAATTCCAGAATCGCTTCATAATGTAAGTAGAATTTCAAGTGCAAATGCGCAAAGTGCATACGTTATAACAAACAGACACATTAAAGCATGTCCATCTGCAGAAACGTCACAAAGATTAAAGATCACAATAGTCCATGAGGAATGGAATTCGTGAGCCATCTGCCAGAGACACCATTAAATCAGTTACCCTCAATTGACACCGAGAATCATGCACAGCTGCTTCTTATCCATGCTGGTCACTGGTGGGATTGAAGGAAATATTAGCGAATCGGATTAACTGTTGACGCAAATGTAAAATGTCCTCTCGAAAGAAAAGGATGAATTCTTTTTTTGAAACGAAGTTCCTTAACGCGGCTTCCGGTACGACTTAGAAGTTGACTAGAAGAAATCGTCACGTAAGGACTAAGCGTTATGCCCCTCCATGCGACTTTGTCTCTCTCTCTCTCTCTGTCTTTGTCTATTATACATTGTGAATCTTCATTGATCATGAGTGGTTATTTCCAGTGATTACTGAGTTTGTTTTATCGTGATAGATTGTTAAGTTATTATGCCATTTTGTTTACACAGGAGTCACAGCATCGAACAAGAATTTTAAAAAGCTTAAATTTTGTTTTTTTTTTAGATTTTTAAAAATATTTTTTCCTTCGATAAAATTAAGCATAGTTTCCCTAATTTCGATATGTGCACATTATGAAGACATACTGTATAGGAGTTCAAATTTCGTTCCTGACGGGGGTTCCCCCGATCGCACTCGTTTTTTTAAATGTCTGATAGTTAGACTCGTCCACTATTTAGGGATATTTTTAGTTTGGAATGATTTAGTTGACAAGATATTTCTTCCAGGCCATAGAGTGAAACTGAAACACAGACGATATTAGCCCTTATTTATGAGTATAAATAGAGATCTGAACCGCGTGAGGCACCGTGACCGATTCGGACACAGTGGGGTTTGACGGTATGGCGACCATGACGGCGATCATTGTGACCTTTTCGGTCAGAGAGTGGATTTAGCGGGATGGGACATAAAAATAATTGGTGAAATGTTTAACCTGCTTTTCTTTTGTTGATTGTAAAGTCAGGGAAATTGATTGTTAAGCAAATTGACTACCAACTTCAATTATCCGTACATAAATTCAAATCACAACTGTCATTCTTTGACAGTGTATGAAATTGCTATAACACGGGTGTCAATTTGCTTAACAATTAATTTTATTAAAATAAGGCAATATAGGAATTAATCTGGAGTGGCCTTCCTATTTCAAGTTTGGTACTGAAAATAAATAAACCAACTGTTATGGCTTTAGAAATTGACATCCTTAAACGTGAACGCATAATTTTCTTGAATGTGATGTTGATAGCGATGGGAGCTTTTTTGAGTGACGTAATGCTATTGTTATGTAAAACTTTACTTTCTATTACCTACACCTTGATACTTAGATTTTATCACAATCGGTAAAAGTAGAGAAATCATGTGTTATACTGGAAGCCATTTAATTCAACGAAATCGTCGACGACGACGCGACGCAACACAAACGCACCGCTCGTCGCGCGACACGGCGCCTTTGTGTCGCGTCACGTGTCGCGCCTATTTACAGGAGCCTTTACTTGTGAAAATACTGATAAGCCTAGCTAGAGTAGCTAGTTCCTAGTTCTACTTTGACTATTTTACTGCCTTGATGGTCTAGTGGTCGTAAGGCTAACTGCTGAGCATGAGTTCCTGGGTTCGATTCCCGGGTTAGGGAAAGTGATTTTTCCATCTAGAATTTCTTAGTAGCAGTCCGGAGTTTGGATTTGTGCCCGGTTGATGACAATAGACTCGCCCCCTATTACATGGGACTCAAACATACCTGGCGAAATGTGGGTGTACTATAGATGTACCTCTGCCTAACCCTTTGAGGAATACAGGTATGATAATATGTAAAAAAAAAATCTTTGTTCTCTCTTTGACAAAAAGGGCCCAGTGCATGTTCAACAACAAAATCTATTGTAATAGATACTCAATACTCAATATCTTTATTGCTTTACCATAATGTGTATTTAGGTGGTAACTATAGTATATAATTGAGATCATTATGGACCCTGTAGGGCACAGCAAAAGGGTAGGAGAGAGGAAGCTCTGTTTTAGGAGATCATGAATAATAATTATTGCTATATTATTTAATTTATTAATATTTTTTATTTTATTATTATTTTTATTCTATTATTTCTTTATTAATATATTATTTATTAATAATTACCATATCATTAATATATTTTAAACATACCCTATAAATTGCGTGATTATAATTAATTATTGTTATCAATTTTTATTTTTATTATAGTAGTAATTTCCTTAACATATACTATATACATTTCTTCTATTATTTATGTTTGTCATTTAAATATTCATCTAAGGAATAATAACATTTGTTTATCAGTAATTTTTTAAGTTTTGTTATACCTAAATATATTGAACTTTTCTTCTTTCTTTATTTTGTCTGGTAGTTTGTTGTATATTTTTATAGACATTACGTAGGGACTTGTAGAATGCATTTTTAGCTTGGATGTTGGTATGTTTAGTCTAGACCGGTGCCTAAGCGCATACTGTGATTGGATGTCTTCACATTTTGTGTAGAACTCTTGCTATATCAAGTTATTTTATAAATCTTTAGCCTTAAACTCCGTCAAAACAATTATATAAACTAATTAGGTACTGTAAAAAAATGTGAAATATGGCCCGCGGATCCGCGGATTCCTTTTATCGCGGTGTCTTCGCAGGTTGAAGGAGAGGCAAAAGGCTTTTTACAAAATAATAAATAAGGAAGACAAACGTAAAAACTCCTAGTTATTTTGTGAACAACATTGCAGCTAAGTTAATGACCACGTGTTGAGTTAAATTAACGTTAAGAGGATTGATTAACTAATTAATGGCCGCACGAGTAAGCTGTGTGACGCACTGTTATGTTAATTAAAATATGCAATTTGAATGATCAATAAATGAATGAATAATATTTGCATTTGTACTTATTAACTCAATAAAATTGAATACTGCAATTTTGTTTTCATCTAAAGTCCGTTTTTTAATCTCGGAGACTAAATTGACAAGTGCAAATGTCAAACTGACATTAGATTACAATAGCTTATAAATCAGTTTGACATTTGCACTTGTCAATTTAGTCTCCGAGATTAAAAAACGGACCATGCTGTGAGTAAGAAAATAATAGATAACGTTACAAAAGAAAATCTGAAAACACTTAGAAGTATAGAATGGAGTAATCTTTAGCTTAGTCACGGATCCAATCGTTTCCAGTTGTTCATCTGACGTTATTCTGGTGCTTAGTTTGGTTGTCAGCAACTTAACGACTTATTTATAAAGTAAAAAAATGTATGGTTAACAAGATGCTAATCGTTACTTTAAGCAACGTTTATGAATAAAGGGGTAATTGTCTCACTCGCTGTACCTAAGTAAATGGCTTCCTCTCAATGAATACGGCAAACACACAGCGTTATTTAATGCAAGTTGTCGTCTTTTTTACCCATACGAGAGTTCAGTGCTATACGCAAAACTTTTACTGTATCGAAAATCTACTTTGAGGCCAAAACTAAACTTTAAAGAATGGTTGCTGGGCCGGACTTATGAGAAACAGAAAGTTTACTTTGTAGCTAAGTTAATACCCACCACACTCTCTGATATAATACACAAAGACACACACATTTACACCCCACATAAACTCAACTTAACTGTTTTTGTATGTTTATCTATACAAATAAACAAGTGAATATTGCCGTGTCTGTTTGTAATGTCAAAATAACACCTTTTTACTAAATGCATTTGAAAGTATACGGTACTCTTAACAAAAAAATATTTTTTAAATGTTTTATCTGTTTGTCTGTCTGTCTGTCTGTTTGTACCGGCTAGTCTCCAAACGGCTGGACGGATTTTCACTGACAGAGAGCCGATGTTATAAGGAGTAACTTACGCTACTTTTATTTTAGAAAAATAATTAGGACTCCGCGCAAAAAAAAAACCATGAAATTGTGAACAAAATCCGATTCAAATAGGGAAGTATTGACATCCATGCGGGCGAAGCCGCGGGCAACAGCTAGTTCTATATATATTAGCTTCTTTTCACTCACATTTTTGTAAATTTTACTAATTTATATTATGAAATTATCAATAACAATCTGGGCTAGCAGAACACATTAAATTGTGAACTTAGTGTGGTGTTTGGGTCACCAAGATACAGGCTTTGCCTAGTTTGGGGCCCGCTGTTAAATCTGTCCAAGTTTTCTGTTGGTTAAAATTTCATAAATGATAATTGTATGTTTGTGAACTATATGTAAATTTAATAAATGAATTTGAATTGTGAAGTATTTTTGTAAATAATTGGTTAATTTCAACGAAATTAGACCATTCGATCCAGATTTTTCCTCCCATAGATAATAAATATATCTTGAAGACCATAAACATCAGTAAACTACTACTAAAATCATTTATTAGCAAACCTATAACGATAGCACAGACAATAGACGTTTGTAGTGATACGGAAGTCAGAAGTACGGCTAATGACGGGTGAAATTGAACATGAAACAGTGAGCGAAATTATTAGTTCAGCCAGGTGTTCGTGAGCCGGTAGGACCGCCATGACGTGGCAGACTGGGTGGTGGGAATTAGGAAAATCTATGTAAATAGCGTTGCAGGAAAGATTAGGCTGAGAAAACCGTTGGAATGAACGTTGATGGTGGTCTCTACGGATATGAAAATAGTCTTGAAGAAACTAGCAGACAATCTTTTACAAAGTTAGGAGTGACAGAAATATTTCAACGTCATTTTTTTTTTAAATGAGTTTGGATCAGTACTTTTTGAATGTTAAGAGTTACAAAAGGTAGCCTTATAGCGCTTTTCTTACACCACTTTCGACGATGATTTTATTTTGCTACATCATGGATGGATTTTTTCAGACACCACCAGAAAACATAAAAAAATACATCAATATACATACACACACAATATCATACATACGCAAGCAGTACCTAAATTATTTGCTGCTGGGAGTTTTTATCACTACCCAAATTTTCACAGGGTGTTCTACCCATGAATATGAACAACTTTCACTATGGAACCAACTCATCCACAATCATGAACAAAATCTGCTATTTCATACATTTTGGTCGAGTTGGTATGTATTGAACTTTTGTATGAATCAACTAATTTTTTTTCGTGATTTCAGAGTTCGTCCAAGAGTGAAAGTTGTTCATATTCATGGGTAGAACACCCTGAGAAAATTTGGGTATTGATAAAAAATTGCCCAGCATGTATGTAGTGGCAATGGGCCGGCCATATTAGCCGTAGAACCGATGACCGTTGGGGTAGACTTGTTCTTGAGTGGAGACCGCGAATCGGCAAACGTAAGGTAGGACGCTCTCAGGCTAGGTGGAGCGACGATCTTCGCAGCGTGGCTGGTAGCAGCTGGCTGGTAGCAGTTGCAGAAAATCGAGCTGAATGGCGTGCAATTGGGGAGACCTATGTCCAGCACTGGACTGCTGTAGGCTGATGATTATGATGATGCTGGAATTGTAATGTGAAAGGAAGAGGACACTGGGGACTGATACCGTGCTGTTTGTGATTTCGATGCAAAAATAAAACCCGATGCAAAATTATGTACAGACTCCAGCACATCAAGCTACTACAATCTGTCAAGTTTATTTAATAGATTTTCGACTTTATTGCTAAAGCATTAGGTTCAAGGTTGATTGGGAAAATTTGACAGTTTCGGGTAGCTTGATGTGCTGGCGTCCATACATTCACGTTAAATAATATCTCAAAATCTCGGACAAGTTCTAAGAAACGGCATGGTAAACCTAACAGTACAACAGCTTCCCACATTACAGATTTGTAGGAAGGCGTACCACCATTATTCCGCGTAAGAAGGCAACTAAATTATTAGTTATCAGAGAAGACCTAACCTAACTGTATTACAAGAGGACATTGAGAAATTTACATTAATTGGCAACACTATTCTCTATTTATGATGTTGCCTCATTTCACGCTTCTGTCTTATTTATGTTTTCCTAGTATGTTAGCAGACATAAATTTTACCTAAACATTGCACAGCGGGCGAGGGAATGAAATACTTAAAGTATGAAGGAGTTGTAGAGCGCGAGTCAGATATTGCATGAACAGACTGAGTGATCATTATTCGTATTATATTTAAAATTGGAACTATGAGAATGAAGTAGCTATGTATAAATGCAATGGATCGGATAATAACAGGTTCTCTGAAATTATAAAATCAAAATTTTGTGCTCTATCATCATTATCATCATCATCGTTACCCATATCATCATCGTTATCGTTACCCCTGTCATCCTTGCTATCGTTACCCATATCATCATTGTTATCGTTACCCCTGTCATCCTTGCTATCGTTACCCATATCATCATCGTTATCGTTACCCCTGTCATCCTTGCTATCGTTACCCATATCATCATTATCTGACCATTCTGTTTCTAAAGACAATTACAATAAACGTCATGAATACTAGAGGCCAAATGAATTGGTGATGGTTGTTGCTATGGCATTGCTGACCAAACTTGACTTGAGCACGCGTCATGTTCGTTAACGGGCGCCGTCAGTGGAGACTGGTCATATCTTAACTGCCAGGGCTTATTTTTAATCTTATATTTTGAATAGTTTTTAATTATTTATTTTTTACATTGTTCTCACATATATTTAGAAGCAACAAGAACAATGTACCCAGGATTTTGTAATCATTTTGATTTAAAAGAGTGTCCATGGAGTTTCTTGCCCATTCTTCTCCATAGAGATCTACGTTTTAGAATGGGCGACTAGCTTCAATTTTCTGACTAACTGACTGACTCTTTAACAATTCAAAAGTGCCTGTAATTGGTTTAATTGAAATAAATGCTTTGAGTTTGAGTTTGCACAGCTCCCCCGTGACAAGCTAGAATGGTGCACGGTCCTTCTATATCCTCTCTTCATACTCTACAGTTTTAATGTATGAGGCGTCGAAATAAAGTATGTTTTTGTTGCTCAGGAGTCGGTAACAATTTGCAGGGGACCGCGACTTCCAGTTGTTGAGTTACGTTGGAGAGAGTAAAAAATTGATCGTAAACCACTCATTGTACATACAGAGAAGTAGTTTATTCGTTTATTATTGTAATATCTGTAGTTTTTAATGTTGCTTCTGTTTTCTTGTTAGTGGGAGATATTTTAAATGTAGAAAGAGAAACGGAGTTTAACCTATAAGATGGATCAAACTCCTAAAAGTAAAATGCCATGTATGGTCTATGCAATAGCAATTGTCAGGTTACTTGGTACTGCAAAATTAAATGTAAATAAATTTTAAAATTTGCCTTTTATAGTCTCGAAGAGACTTTGGACGATCCAGTCTACCGACAGGCAAAGGATTGACGCCTTCGAAATGTGATGCTGGCGCCGCCTATTAAGGATACCATGGACAGCCCACCGCACAAATGTCTCGATCCTTAAACAACTCAAATTAGAGAAAGCACTACAGCTGTCTTCCACCTGCCTGCAACGTGGCGTGAGATACTTCGGCCACATTGCCCGCAGAGGTACTAACAACATGGAATGTCTAATGATGACTGGAAAAATAGAGGGCAAAAGACCTAGAAGCCGAAGCCCAAAAAGGTGGTTGGATCAAATATTGGAGCATTTGGCGATGTCTGTCAGCGCCCCACTCCTCCAGGGTCACTGATCGTAATAGATGGAGAAAGTCCGTTGACAATTTGATACGGAGTCACGATTCTCAACAGTGAGAGAGCGATTGAGAAGAGAAGAAGAGAGAGTCTCGAAGATGCTAACTGTTGTTTAACTGTCACCAATTTAAAAATTTATTTAAAAATTCTATCTAGGTATAAACCTAGGTAGGTATATTATATCTAGGTATCTAGGTATACACTAAGCACGCATAGCCTGTAGGCTGCGTAGGCAGTTTTGAACCAACGCTATCTCCATAATGTAATTTTAATATTGAAATAAACGATTTTTACTTTTACTTTTAATAGGGAATATACACGTAATTCAAAACTTCGTTTTTTTGGTGGAACGGAACGCAAACTCAAAACGCGTCGCCTTCGACAATGCCAGAAGTGACGTAAAAAACCATGTGAATAAAAATATATTATTAGCAAAGTGCTTGAGATCTCACTAAGCAAGTAAGTGCGATTTCTACTTGAAACACACACAAACAAACAATACTTTAATTTATATGATTTGGGGCTAAAAAACCTTAAAAAACAGATGTAAACAAAGAAGTAACGTGCCACATGACGTCACATCATGGCCGCGACAGAAACGGACGTTTGGACTGTAGTAGAAAATTGTTGGAGTTTCATAATTTTTTTGAGCAACAAGTAGTAGGTAGTTGAATTTAACTTTTACTTAATATTTTTCTTGGGTTTATATTACTGTATTTTATTGATTTGGTGAAAAAAAAAATTACATGCATATTCCCTATTACAGGATGGCACGAGGCAGTTGATCAGAAAACTTAAATGTGATCGGTAAGGTCCCTTATCCTTCAATACTTTTAATTATAAGGTTTTATTAAGTCAACAATAATTATGCGACTGTCATTTGTAAGCATAAGGTGGTTCAGGCAAATCGACCAGGCGCGTGTGTCATTTATTATAGAATCATTTGTTATAACAGTGCAGTGGTGAAATGTCTGCCTAGGTCCTTAAGTACGTAGTTAACTGCTAATAATAACAGCGTGAGAAGTATAGTTATCCTGTCCGCTGGTTATTTGTTGTTATTAAACTAGATAATTGAATTTTATTTTAACTTTAGAAATTACGGGTTGTCATTGCGGAAATTATTAGTAGTCCATCAAAGTTCGTTCGTGATCTGACTGCTAGATGTCGCTTTAACAACTGTCATTTTACTGACATTTAATTTTAGAAGCCCTTTATCTTATAAAATTCTAATAGAAATACTGACTTGCGACCTTATGCCTTGTGGTGTAAGCTTCGTAATACAGTGTGGAAATTATACAGTACAGGTGTAAAAGTAAAATTGACAAGGTCTTATAAGGTACCGCGACACTATAAAGTTGGCGTTGTAAAATACCAATTTACTTTAACAATATGGCTATTTGTTCGTATCGTTTTGTTGCCTTTTATGGTGCAGATCGTTTAGACTAGCGGTGTGGATAATGTTTTGACGTGACCAGAATTCGCCTTTGCCGCCATTAGTCTCGCTTCGGCCGAAATGTCCGCCGAGTAAACGACCAGTAAAAGCCAAAGGTCGAATTCGCGAAAAAAGGAAATTTTTGTAATTATTGGACTGCGAGCATGTGCTTTTTTAGGGTTCCGTACTCAAAGGGTGATAACGGGACGCTATTAGGTACTAAGGCTCCTCTATCCGTCCGTATTTCCGTCCGTCCGTGCGTCACAGGGCTATATCTTTTGACCCGTAATAGGTAGACACTTGAAATTTCAGAGAGTGTGTACTCCTACTATGTCCACTATAACAAAAAATAATAAATATAAAATAGAGTAAAAATTAAAGGAAGACTCAGGTCATTGTCGTTGGCAGCTCAAGGATGACCTCTAAGAGGAACTGGTCGCAGCTTCCCCAAGTTCAATTTAACGGAACTGCTATTCCGGTAAGCGAAAAGGTTAGGAACCTTGGAGTTTGGACCGCAAACATCTTTCTTGGGGTCCTCAGCTACAGGACGAAAGTCGCAAAATTTTTGCATCTGGTAAGTCCCCGAGACGATTACGGAACTTTCTTCCAACTGCCACTAAAACTGCGCTTGCACAATCCCTTTTACTTCCCATCCTTGACTACGCTGATGTCAGTTATCTCGACTTCACTGAGGCACAACTAGATAAACTTGAGCGACTTCAAAACTTCTGCATAAGATTTATATTTGGCCTGAGCAAATATGATCACATTTCTGAATTTCGTACAAAGCTCAAGTGGGTTCTCATACGTCTTCGCCGGAATTCTCAAATCTTATTTTAGCTCTACAGTAATCTGTTCAATCCTACCACCTCTTGTCTTAAAAAATGTTTCAAGTTCCTTCATGACACACATAATAGATATCTGAGGTCATCGGAAAACTTGAGACTGGAGATGCCGATGCATTCCACTAGTTTTTATGACAAGTCTTTTATGGAATGCCTTGCCTGTGTCGATAAGGCGTGCTCTATCTTGGTTCACTTTTAAAATTCTGGTAAAAACACTTCCTCCACATGTACATACAGGGCGTCCCACGAATATGCCACATGGAGGGAAAGTAGGTACCTTGAATATTGTAGATGGAACATTTTACTGAAAGAAGACATTATTTGAATTAAAAAAAAAAACAATTTAAACTGCATTCATAGATATTTAAATAATTATATGGTTGAACCGGGAATCGAACCCGTTACATGAGAAAAATAATCACCCTGTAGCTTTATCATACCGATCGAGAGGCTCATATAAGCATCATAAGGATTATTTTTTGCTAAATAACACATACGTATGGTATGTATGTACTTATTGTATATGTACCTGGTGCACCACTGACTACCTACAGTACTGTCTCTCCTTCTCCCTTCAATCCATCCAAAGGTTGTCTGTAAAAGATCGCTTTTAGCGATAAGACCGCACATTGTGTCATCCTATGTGTAAAATTTCTACATTTATATCTGTAATTTCTATGATGTACATAATAAATAGTATTCTATCTATCTAAAGGGGCCCACATACAAGAACATGTTAAAGAAATATGTAGTGTTAAATATTGTACGGTGGTACGGAACTCTTCTTGTGAGTATCCCACTCGCACTTGGCCACTTTTTTAAGCTGTACAAGCAGACGGGTGTAGTAATTGTTTACATGGCGCTACTTATCCACAATTATTGTTTTTCAACATCTTCACCTATTGACAGGTTCGACAGACTACCAATTACTGGCGGGGACACAATTATTATCGACTATCGACTTAAAACATGATAATGTGACAACTTGCACCTCTAGGACGGACGACATACTATCCCACAAAGCCAATTAGGTAGGTCATTGATTGGTGTGGTTAAAATGACAGGAGAATTACTTACCTGAATAATTCTCTTGTCAAGTCTCACCCAGTTTTAGACCGTCAGTCTTCGATCAAATATGGATGCTCTGATCAATGCTGTCAGTCAATAAAAATCAATACTTTTAGAGTTGTCCGAGCAATATAACATTTTAACAATTTTCCAAAAGTACGATTGCTTAACATTTTGAACTTAGAACTGAAACCATTATTAAACTACGATAAACCCATACCCATTTATACATAGTATTATGTACATACCTACTTACATTTAATCGTAAAGTGGCCTCAGCAGTACATTTCAGCTATTAATTTTACTACAGCCATCTGATATAGAGGCAGTATACCAACAGATACTGATATCATCGAGCTTAACTCGAGTTCCGTACAGCGATTGGTAAAACGCTCCTTTTAAGGGTTCCGTCGGTTTGTTTGTACGTCTGTCACACTTTCCCTGCTCACGTTTTGAAATAACGGTTGCGAGAATCAGTTCATCTTTTGCTCTGATATTTTTCTGTGAGGAACAGATTGCAATTACGTCACTTAAAGGTGCCAGTTTGGTTCAAACTAACAGAGACTGAGATCCGAAAGTTAGCTCTCAAAGTGACTCTTATCCTTAGTAAAAGTTTCTTGGCTAAAAATAGGCCAGTGTTCTTCCTAAGACCATGGGTGTCGAGACTCAAGATAGACGTCCCAGAAATCCTTAAAACGGAATTTATTGCAGCGGTAACAAACTATGTTGGTTTCTTGTTAATATTATTACCACAAGAGGACGGGCAACAGAATCCGTTTGACAAGCTACTGAGCTATAAAAGCCCCATTTTCACGATCAAGAGAAATGTCTTCCATTTTAATATTAAAGTCATATCAGAATCGAATGCTAATAAGGTTTGGGTAACAAAGTTGAGCAACATTTTTCAGCAACAAGTTTTGTGTTATTATACATGTTGTTTAACAAGTTTTGTGTTGTTATACATGTTGTTTAACAAGTTTTGTGTTGTTATACTCGTACATTGTTATACATGTTGCTGGCAACATGGAATGTTGCATTGATGGTAACTAGTAAAAGCTTCTTGTTCATGGTAAACAAAAGTTGCGGAAGCAATGTTACGCAACAGTTTGTCAACTTTGTTTTTAATTAGTGCGGGGTTTAAAGGTAGGTATGAAAACCCTACAATATTATTTATTTCCCGTGACCCAAGGGCTGGCTTATAACTTGGACAGAGGCGAAGCATTGCCATACAACGTGGCAATGTCGCCACTCTCTTGGGTACATTACCAGTCGACAGCGATGCGGAGAAATTTTTCGACGCCATATTTTAGTTTCTTATTAGTTTTAGTTAAATTAGGATATAAATTTTATTTTATTAATTAATTAGGTGTATGTTGTTTAATTCTGAATAAATATTAATTATATGCATAAAATAACTATCTTGGTTTCGAACTTAACAAATAGGTAGGTATAAGTGTATTCTATCTATCTTTATGTGGAAGTGACGACATCTCATATAGGATGCAGACGACGTTGTGGATGCGATCCTTATCTATTTGTTTATGAATATGGATGCGGTTTGTAATGTTGCTTCTTTCGTCATAGTACCTGTATTAGAATGCTTTTCACGACAGATAATGATTTACTTTAGTAGAATAAACAATTATAAAACAATAGAAGCGTGTGTTCATTGCATTTTTATTGTCTATTTGAGTTAATCGTTTGGTTTTTTACACCAGCTTAACCAGAAGAAACTTGAAACTTGGCACGAATACTTATCTAATGAAATTATGAAGTTTGTCATTTTTGTTTTTCTAAACTCCCCCTTTAGGGGGTCCTAAAGGGAGATTGGGGGTGTCAAAATTTGTATGGAAGAATTTTAACGCGCGGTCCGATTAACTCGAAACTCGGTATTTACATATATTTAAGATCAAACATAAAGAATTTAACATGTATCAGGGTTTTTTGAAAATCTACCCCTAACGAGGTACTAAAGCACGAAATCCACGCGAACGAAGTCGCGCGGGAAGTGCTTGTTACCTATAATTTATTCCTTCACTTGGCTCGTCAATCTTTGTTTTGATCGTTATATTAAAATTTAAGTACAAAAAGAACAACAGATGGTTTTACTACCTACGTTTGGATAAGTCTATTTATATTTTAATAGCAAAACGTTTTTATAAAATAACTGAATCACATTTTTTATTCACACTTCATTGCACTGACATACTTAAAAAATAAGTTTATTGAGCTATTCAAAGGTTTTATGATTAAATTTTATGTTAGCTTCGGTTAGAATAGGAGGTTGTTCTTTAATCACGTGTGGTTCAAACAGGGAGGAAGGGGGTCAGAAAATTTTATCAGTTTTTATGGTTATTCAGAATGTACCTAATTTTGTGAGATCTTTTAATTAAAACAGATTCTAAAAATATCTGGTCATTTCAATAATAAAAAATACACGTGATGCTGGGGGGGGGGGAGGGGCTCTAGCCTATAAAACCTTACGACGTGTAATCAAGGGGGAGGTGTAGGTATAAAAGTAGAATAAATAATCTCACGTGATTAAGGGATGCCCCCTAGTAAAAATACTGATAAAAATGAAATATTTATAGTGTTGACAGTAAATATCGGATGACAACCATTTACTGGACCACCTTATTTTTATTTATCGTTATGTAAACTAGTTTCCAGTTAGGTATCGTGCAATAATGGAATTTATTTGCTGACTTACAACTCTGTTATTCCAGTGCACTGGCACCGTATTGTTATATAACATATGATGTTTTGAGTAAAAGTATCATCGACGTGCATAACCTACCCATGAAAATTATATAAAATATTGAAACAGGAAAGCAAAAAATTATGAATCCCGACCGAAAAAAAACAAGAAAAATAGATAAATAATAATTGTGTAGTATTCATTTACACAAGAGTCACGCCTGAAAACGTTGATGATCCTCCGTCTAGGACTTAGAGTTTAAATTTGAAAAAACCTGAAAACGCGAAAAAAAATCAGCTATTCCGTACATCTAAGAACATAAATAAATGTACAGAACAGCTGTTTTTTTTTCGCAATTTCAGGTTTGGTCCCATAGTAAAAGTTGTTCATAATGATGAGTATAATGACCCTTTAAGAGGTTGTGCGTTAATTCCGGGACATGTTGTATACTAGCGACCCGCCCTTGCTTCGCCTGGTTTTTCCGACAAAACATCGAGACTTCTTTATCCTAAGTACGTAGGTTTAATATTAATGTATTACATATTTACCAGAATAGATTCTCTGGATGATGGAAAACACCGTATAAAAATCCGTTGCGTAGTTTAGAAGAACAACGCACTCACACTGATAGATTTTTTTATATTTTTTTTATTTGAGATAGGTTTGCTCTTGACTCTAGTCTAGGTCAGAGATGACAGAGACAAAGACGACGATGGAGCGAGCTTACCCAGAAGAAGCCTGCGAAAGAATAGATACGAAAAGCGAAACGAATGAGATTCGAAATAAAAAGCGACGAAATCAGAATCAAAATATTTCACATAAACCTACATGGGCACTTATGAAACGTCAGAAGCTAGGTGCACGGTTCCCATTGGTCGTTTCCTATGGAGAAGAACCGGCAAGGGTGGGGGTACTATAGGTACACCTCGGCCTAACCTTTCGGGAAAACAAGGCAAGGCTTTCGGGGAAACAAATCAACGGAAAGTTGCAAACCGCATTTCAAACAACTTAAAATACTAACATTACCGTGTATTTACATTTACGAGACAGCATTGTTTGTCAAGAAAAATAGCGAACTGTTTAAGAAAGCTTCAGAGCAACAATATAGATCGACAAGACAAGAATATCGTCATGAATTACGTCTAAGACCCTTAAAGACCGCCCTTATGCACAAAAGCATCCTCTGTATGGCCCCGAAGATATTCAACAAAATACCAAATGATATTAAAGATCTTAACTTGACACAATTTAAACGGAGATTAAATAACTTATTGACTGAAAAATGCTATTATACCATTGACGAATTCCTTTTTGACAAAATGTAATAAGTAAACTAAATGATAATTATGTATTTATGCTTGACAATTCAAAAACCCGACTTATTAATTGTATTCAAAATGGTTATTATAAAAATAGATTGTATTCGAAGTACCTATTGAAATTTGTTAATTTGTAGGTAATATTGATTTTATATTCTTAAATTGCTAAATAGTGTATGCCCTAATGGGTAGTTTTTTGAGTTACCATATCCTAACTATAAGACCTATTGTATCACCAAAAAACACACTAATAAATACTTTGACTTTGAAAGAGTGATATTATGTTATGTTAAGAACCGGCAAGAAACTCCACGGTTAGAGCGGTTCTGCACAGGGGGTCTACTTCCTAAGTCCGTCAACGAAGATACGGGCCCGTCCGAAAGTAAGGTATACGGAGTAGGAAACGCCGGTAACTTCGGCCAAAACTACGGACTTCGTGCTTAGAGAGTAGACCCCCTGTAACCGATGCGAATCCGAGAAATGTCGGTCCGAAGTAGCCACAGTACTATTTGTACGAGGGGTTGCCTGTTACGCCGATCCGAACTGTGTCCGTCCGAATTTAGAACATTCCCAATTTGGATTGAATTCAGATCGTGAATTTGGATTCGCCCTTACTCTTTTAAAAATAATTTGATTTTACAATGTTTTCAAATTACAGTTTTAATAGGTATGGAGAACAGTGTAGGCCTGTTACCACTAGTACCAGGGGGCCAACCACCATCTCTTAAAGCAGTATTATTTTAATGTTACTTCAGTGTGAGAAAGAGATGGAGCTATACAGGACGTCTAGCTCCATCTCTTTCTCACACTCAAGTAAGATTACAATAATACTGCTTTATGAGTTGGTGGTCTAGCTCCTGGTACTTAAAACATAATAGAAAATGGTCTACAAATCTTTAATTATATGGATATGGATATAGGTGTATTGATGGATAACGGACAGGGCACAGTCACAATATGTCGCGTAACAGGAAGAGCTTTCCTTTTTATAAAAATAGTAAAATAACATCCAGTCAACATTCGAGATGAATTTTACGTATGGACTCCAGGGTTATTATACCGTACGTATATTAATGTTCCCGAGAATTAAAGGCTAAGTCAAATATGCATATAAGTACATTATAGAATGTATTACTAATTTACAGCTGATTGAATGTCAAAGGTACCTACTAAATAATTTCATTCAATTAAAAAACTTACGAGGCAGCCATTTCTTGTTCCATAAATCTTGTAGGTACAGTCAACAAAAGAGATTGGTTTGCAAGGAGAAATACTTAAACACCATTGCACGACGCGGGTAGTTATTGAATTTATTCTAAACAAGCTGTTGCCTGTGACTTCATGAAAAGTAGCCTATGTCCTTCTCCAAGTCCCAGGCTACCTACCTATCTGTCAAATTTCATAACGATCCGTTCAGCCGTTTTTGCGTGATTGAGTAACAAACATCCAAACGTACAAACTTTCACATTTATAATATTATTAGGATTCTGTAATATAAAGAAGTAAGTACTAACCTATCTCATAAAGGAAATTCACATTTTACACATGCCACTGACGAGTAATTCTAAAGATTATAAACCATCCAGCACGTAAAGAATATGGGTTAGAAGTAGTTGTAGTACTTTGCATCTCTTTTGGTTAACTGTACATAAGCGTGTAAATCAAAATGATGTGTGCATGAAATGTATGTGTGTAAATTTTTTACAGCATCGTAAATTCGATTTGTGTATACATTTACGATCAATTTTACATTCTACGACTACTGTTCACTGAAATGACGGATTTAAAAAGGATAGTTGTAGAATAGAAAGTTGGTACTTTTGCAGTTACTGTGGGGTCAAATTACTTCGTTTGTAATAAAAAGCGAATATATACCTAGCAATTTAATTACAGAGAAACAATTGAAATAAGCATTTGTTGTTTCTTGAAGGTATAAAAGCTCAAAAGCTTAGAGAGCCTTACACTTCTAATACATTTAATTTGTTTTTCTATATTTTCATCTTCTTTATATAAATTTCTGTAAGTTCATAATTGTAATTCATACAGTTTTATTGAATTACTTATTTACAAAATTTTACCTACTTTTGAACAGACAGACCAGCTTTATTGAAAACAAAAAACGCTTCCTATTACGCTGGATGTTTAGTTATTGACTAAAGTTACTGAACACCATAATAATACCAGCCTATTATTGCCCCACTGTAGGGCAAAGGCCTCTTCTCATACAGAGAAGGCACGAAATGAAATGAAATTGTTTATTCTGTAAACAAGATATCGGAATCACTTTTACACGTCAAATTAAAAAAAAAAAATAAGCTAGACGGAGTCAACATTTCGTCGTTGATACTGCAAAATGTCATATGTCAAACAATATTGAAATTCGGTTTTTGACGCATTGATCACCACGCATACTAAAAACAAGTTGGCGATGTCAAACTTGTTTCTTTACGAGTCTTTTCTGCACCGATGTCAGCAACTTTTTGATTTTATCTCGAAAACTCAAGTAGTACAATGAATGATGTAGTGCAATGAAAAAAAAAATACAATTTACACCATAGTATTATTTTAACCCTCTGACAATTTTCTCGTCTATCAAAATATTTAAGTAGTCACTCCATATCTCATGAGAAACTCGTGAGTGCATCTGAGTAGTACCTACCTACTAGGTTCTTACGAGCTGCTCCATAAATCGAGTCCAGTTAGTCATCGAGACATTACACGTGTTATAACTGCACCCTAGTGACGCGCGTACCTACGCACGAGTTTCACGATACACGAGTGGTGGTATTACACCTATTTTAATACAGTCCACTTCTTTTATTATAAACTCCGACTGAGCCTATTCGGTGGTCCTTCGAGCCGGATGGTCCACTCATGTAGTGAAGTAATATCGTGATTTATTTTTTATGTTGCTATAATGGGTTCAGTGTCACAATTATAGTTCCTATAATAAACGTGTAGAAACTCAGAGTGCAGTTCTGCGAAAGTTTGTTGTACGTACAGCAATATAGTATCTAGCTAGTAAATACGGTTTCGAAAGTCGGCATTATCTGGGCACAAAAAACGCGCGTCTATGGTGTTGCCACTAGGGAGTATTTTCACGGGGTTTTTCGATATATTTTTACGCTTTCATCAAAGTCCCTAAATCTTACAATTTAAATGACAAATATTTTAAGGGGCGATAGTACACTTGAATATGGTAAACATTAACTACCATCTCTGAAATAGCAAAAGAAGGTATTATAATTACCCGAATTTTGAAACACTCTGCATTACTGCACGGAGTCCCTTAAAATCGCTACATTTTTTCGAGAAATAAACCTCTTATTCACTCGACATTTTACACCGCCACATCACTAAACCAAGGACATCAACATAGACTCATACAACTGTTTACTCCATCTAAAGATACATCAGAGCTGGTTTACTTGTAGACCCGACACTTGTTGAGCCATAAATTGTAACATCATGGTAAACAAGGAAGATGGGATGCGTCATACTATTGTTTGAATAATATATTTGCATCCCTGAATCATGCGAGTAGGTAGTATTGGTAACATGCCAAATGACAGTTCAGTTAAGTGCACATTGTTTTTAAGGGGTATACATGTTTTCGGGTCGGCATGATTCGGCACAGCCGGGCGGCAAAATCAAATATTTTATCTGTTGATATACTGGGCAATTCTTTTATCAATACCCAGATTTTCACATGATGTTCTACCCATGAATATGAACAACTTTCACTATGGGACCAACTCTGAAATAACGAGAAAAAAATCTGCTGATTCATATGATACATTTTGGTTGAGTAGGTATTGAAATTTGTATGAAACAGATGATTTTTTTTGTCGTGATTTAAGAGTTGGTCCCATAATGAAAGTTGTTCATATCTACGGGTAGAACACCCTGTGAAAATTTGGATAGTGAAAAAAATATTGTCCTGGATGTTTCGGAAAAATGGCTAAATAATAACATCGCTGGTTCGTGGATTGGTGACCATCTATTACATATCGAGACTCCTCCGTGCCTCGGAAAGCACGTTAAGCCGTTGGTCCCAGTTGTCATTCGTATATCTTTGACAGTCGTTACGGGTCCTCAGAACCTGACAATCAGACTTACCAAGGGATATCGTGTTACCCAGTTACTGGGTTGTGTAGGTCAGATAGACAGACGCTCCATGTAAAATACTGATAATCAGCAGCATCCGGTTAGAAGCCAACATATTTGGGAAAATGCTAGATAGATTGATTGTTGTTAATGAAAAAGTTGCGTAGTACTGCTGAATCGAATAAGCAGACCCGAACAAGTTAACAGTGGTGCATGTTTGCATGTTTTGTTTGTTAGTCATTGCCTAATTCTTGATTTGAATTGTGTATTTGATGATTTGCACGTGTCAGTCTTCAGTCAGTGATGCAAATGACACGTGTTTTCGAAAATAAAAACTGTTGGTAAAGTGTGACCGTCGATAGACTGTTAAACATGGGCCATGCAATGGTCTCTCCATGGAGCGGCCATTTTGAGGAGCGGTTTGACGCACAACAAGAAAATGTAAAAGAAAAGCCATGCAATTAATTATTTTTCGCAATAAGTACATACTACGCCTTGCCCTTAACGCTTTACTGTATTAGTTATGAGTTGGTGAGACGACTCTATTAATGTCTGTTTTTTTTTGTCGCTATTAAATACTAAGTACCACGAATTAAGAAGGGTGTTAAGGCTCCTCCAAACACGCGCGACACGCGACGCGCATTACACGGACACAATGGCACCGCGTGTCGCGCGATGAGCAGTGCCTTTGTGTCGCGTCGCGAGTCGCGCCTGTTTGAAGGAGCCTTTATTATTTTCCGTAAACCATAATACAATCACCACTGTTAGATAAAGGTGAAGTATGACTAGGCTGAGTTGTGTGGACATGATTGTCACCGCGTCGTGCCCTGAATTGGTCACTTATTTTAATAACTACAATTATTAACCGTGAGGCATTGTAAATAAACGATTGATTGAATAAACACTATGAATAACTTAATTTCGATTTATATGACAATTTTCGTACCTCATTTGTTATTTTATGTCTCACAATAACTAGAGCGGTAGTTTATTACATTACTAATTGCGCCCCGCGGTTTCACCTGCATAAATATCGATCCCATGGGAATATTCCTAACCCAGGTCATGGGCTACCCATGTGCTAAATTTAATCCAAATCTGTTCAGCCGTTTTAGCATGAAAGCGTAACAAACAAACAAACTCACTTTCACGTTTAAAAAAAAATAATAATGCTGAAGAGTTTGTTTGTTTGAACGCGCTAATCTCTGGAACTACCAGTTGGATTTGAAAAATTATTTTTTAATTTTGAAAGTCCAATTCTTGACAAAGGTATTTAACATCATGGTACGACCCTTAGGAACCGAGCAAAAAGAAAAAAAAATCTGAAAGAACGCTAAGCGAAAACAAAGTATTAGCGCGGGCGAGTGATGCGACAGGATATATGTATTTTATGTTAAAACAAGAGATTTCATGCGGACGAAGTCGCGGGCAGAAGCTAGTAAAGTAATAAAGCAGAAAATCTACTTCTGTACCCCAATTGCGTAACACATTATCCATCACAATCTGAATGATTTTAAAGCATATTGCTAATGCATTGCTTCATATGTTCGAAAAATTTGTCTGCTCAACAACGTAAATAACGCAATGAATGTTGTTGAACTGTCAAAATGAAACCGATTACTACTGTAAGTGTGTTACGCGATTAGAGTGCTGGTCCCTATACTACAAAACTTTACAATTACAATTTATAAATCTTACACGTGTCCACAAAACTCTAAGCCACATAATTGTAACGGAAAAACCTTACAAATACCTATGTAATGACAAGTCTACAATTTACATATTTATAATTTCTGTGTTACGCAATATTTTATACAATTTGATAATTTTCTAGAATTGTAGACTTGTAAAGTTTTGTAGTACAAGGCCCAGGGTCTAATTAAAAAAGAGCGTAGTTTATTATATGACATTGTAAAGTAATATGAGCTTCAAGGCTGTGTACGCGCGCCACACAACTTATTCGCGTGTCTCCGCTTGCATTTTATCTGATGAAGCTAGTTTACCCGGTATCATTCCGATATTGGATATAAAGTAACAAATTTATACATCCACATTGGCTACACAAACTCACATGAAAATAACCTCTAACACTATTGACATAAAGTTGAAAATTGCTGTCATATAATATAGTATACGCAAAATATGCAGATACGCAAAATAGAGGAATGCGGCCGACGTTGACACGGCGCGTATCTTGCGACAAATCTCTCAGAAGCCGATGGGGTATTCTTCGCAATTTGCATTTAACGTATCTACATAGGATAAGGATTGGCTATGAGAAATCTCGTTTCTTGGACCGTAGTGGATTTATAGGAGTCATCGACTTTGTAGGTAATATGGTATATGTTGTATGGTATATCATCTTCTTGGATTTTACCCTACCTAATCGAAATCCACTTTTCTGTTGAATAGCGATGACAAAGTTCCTGTGTGTCAAAGTAAGTTTAGATTTGATCAACATTAAATTTCTTGTTTGGTTTCTCGCTATATTCTTGCAAACTTATAGCCGCCTATAGACCTCGTGCCTTTTTAACCGACTTCAAAAAGGAAGAGGTTATGCATTTGGCGTTCTTTTTTTTTAAATTGAACCGATTTATTCTAGCCTAGTTTCCATAGGAAAATTTGAACATCGCACGGTATGTTCAGTGTTCATATTTCTAGATAGCTACCACTATTTACTTTATCATAAATTTCTTAGTTAATATTTTTTTCTACACGAGCAATTGTGATCTCCAAACAGGTTATGTTCTAGGTACATATGGCTCTGTAAGCCATTAAAGTCCTGGCGCTGATACTTAGGATTTTGCTCCCGACATAAAGAAAAATAATGGGAGGATATGAACATTTCTCAAATACTCGAGCCCCAAGATTTATTTGGGCGTTAATTTTTATTGCATTATATGCAACAGTGGAAATTTTGCTCGTTCATTAGTTCATTGCGATATATTGTAGAATAGCTTAGAGGCAGCTGCAATAATGCTTATGAGTTTATGATCACAATAGCGATTTGGACACAGATGAGTTAATAAATGGAAAGTGTGCTTATAAAGGCTGATTTACACGGTGCGATTTAATTGCCAGCGGCATACCATATTTTGAAGCAACAATAAAAGTTGCACTGTTTACACGATGCAAGTAATTTGTTGCTTCTATTTTATTGTATGCTACAGACAAGAAAATTGCATCGTGGAAATAGTATATTATTTTAACAAGAAGATCTCAGATTAATACATACTTATATAATAATTTCTGATACCTACATTCAAGAAGCGGTGCATTCCACCGGCAACCAACGAAGCTCCGGAGCATCCGTTTTGGACCAGTCTAGATTTGTCAAGTCGAAGACATCCGTCTAGTTATAAGTCTGGGCAAGACGATTTCTGCAACACTTCCTTTTGGGGAGAGACTGACGTAGGCTGTTGAAAGGCAGACCGTTACTTATAAATTATTTTTATCTTGATTGCGGAGCCATACGGTGTCACAATGATGGCTAACTGTCGAACTGATTCTATCAGTTTACACTCCATTTATTTGTTAATCCGTGGCATTAATAGGTACCACAATGAGGTTGCTTACCGATCGCCTTAGGACGATAATTAATATAGTAGACATAGGAAATGGATTATGACTGTTTTCCTCTGTTGCATAGCGTGATGGATGATCTGCAGCTGATTGTGAATTAATGTTTCCCTTTCAGATTTAATCACTGGGTAAAGTGGGTATTATATAACACGGCGCCGTCCAATATCCTAATTGCGTAACACGCTATCAATCACAATCTGAATGATTTTCAAGCTTATTGCTAATCCATTACTTCTTAGGTTCGAAAAATTTGTCTGCTCAACAAAGTAAATAACGCAATGAATGTTGTTGAACTGTCAAAAAGAAACCGATTCCTACTGTGTGTTACGCAATTACCCCACAAGTTGGTGTTTCTGTCTTTAAGCACACTTAGATGTTCAGTTGTCATATTGCATATACAAGGTGAAACAGGACGATTGACCACGTAAAGAGAATCATGTTCTTTACCCGTATACAAACATCAATCAAATCCAATTAATAATTTAGCCACAGGAAATTATTTTTCATTTTCTTATTTTTCAATATGATGTAGATCTGAGTCCGTAATAACTTACAAAAAAAAAATGCAAAAATAAAAAATAAATTCTTGTGTTCACACAAGGCTAGGTGTATGTTGTATTTTATTTATTTTGTATTTGTTTCACTAGGTTCCTAAAAAAATTACCAGCTTAAAATAGGTACTTGTGCTAACCTTTAAGGCTCCTGCAAACAGGCGCGACATGCGACGCGAATCGCGCCTGTTTGCAGGAGCCTTTAAGAGATATATCTAGAGCTGTTTGTGCTGTGTGTGTAGGTATTTATATTTACCTTCTACATCATTATGATTTTATTGCAAAGCTACATATCGACTACATCCTGTGACTTGTGATAATCCAGGTGCACACAGAGGAAGGGGTTCTGGCTTTTTCCTATGAAAATGCTGAAATAGTCCTTCAATAACCAAGACCACACACCAAATCCCACCATTTCTGCTCATAAAGAACTCTCACGTAAGTGCCTTAATTCAAAGTATCTCTTAGACTTAATTCAATTTATGGAATTCAAACGAGCTCTTTCTTCTGTACGTATGTATGTGCACTTAATATGTATGTTCATGCATATTACATAGGTATGTACCATCGGCTAAACTTCCGCATGCTCACCTTTAAGGCGATAATCGCATAGCACAGCTTACGACTCGATCGCCCGTTGCATACGTTTTGACCAATAGGATACACATTTGTTTTAGATTTGATTTGTTGCTAATGTCTGTTGTTACACGCCCTGTACTCATACACATGCATATTGTCTCTAATTAGGCAAAACCAGGAAGGGGTGTGGTCTGTCACTAGCCGCACTTCCGCAGAAATATTTTCTAAACTAAGCATGCCTAAGTTTTGCTGACAGTACATACCTGCACGAGTCTTGCTAAACAGATATAAGGAACTGCCTTTTAACTTAAACCCCGTATTATGACTTGGTGATTGCTTTTTGGATACAAATTGCTTTTGATTAGGTGGAAGACTTTGGGAGAGATATTTAAAAAAAAAAAAGACATAACATCATGCCCATAAACTAAACTAAACTAAACTGACAACTAAATTATTAGTTATCAGAGAAGACCTAACCTAACTGTATTACAAGAGGACATTGAGAAATTTACATTAATTGGCAACACTATTCTCTATTTATGATGTTGCCTCATTTCACGCTTCTGTTATATTTATGTTTTCCTAGTATGTTAGCATACATAAATTTTACCTAAACATTGCACAGCGGGCGAGGGAATGAAATACTTAAAGTATGAAAGAGTTGTAGAGCGCGAGTCAGTAGTGTATGAACAGAGTGAGTGATCATCTATAGGTTCAAATAAATAATATTGAAGTGTCTGTTTTTAATGTCATTATAACAGCTTTTTACTAAATGCTTAAATATGAAGGTATATACGGTACGTATAACAACAAAACAGTTTTAAAAATTTTTGTCTGTCTGTCTGTTTGTTCCGGCTAATCTCTAAAACGGCTGGACCGATTTTGACAGGACTTTCACTGGCACATATATGAAGTTATAAGGAGTAACGTAGGCTACTTTTATTTTGGAAAAAATAATTAGGGCTCCTCGCAAAAAAATTAAAATCCATGAAATTTTGAAATTGAATAATAAAGCTTTTTTTTTTATTTGAGATAGGTTTGCTCTTGACTCTAGTCTAGGTCAGAGATGACAGAGACCAAGTCTACGATGGAGCGAGCTTACCCAGAAGAAGCCTGTTCACTCTCACTTTGAAGAGATCGGGGTTGTTTGCATTCGGAAACACAGACGCAGGCAGAGAGTTCCACTCCTTTGCTGTGCGCATCACAAAAGACATTTGAAAACGCTTAATGCGAATTGGTGGGATAGCAACTAGGTAAGGATGGTAACCTGCAGGGCGTCTAGATGTCCGCTGATAGAAGGGGGCCGCTGAAGCTGAAGTGGATTTGAAAAATTCTTTTTGCAATTGATATCCCAATTATCGAGGATGGTTATAGGCTATTTAACATCACGCTACGACCCTTAGAAGCCGAGCAAAAATAAAAAAAGTCAGAAAGAACGCTAAGCGAAAACAAAGTAATAGTGCGAGCGAGCGGGCGATGCAAGGCGGCGGGTCGGGGGACGAGGGAATTTTTATTAAAGCTGTCATTTTAGTATATTGAGTATCTTACGACTTCCACGCGAACGAAGGCGCGGGTCACAGCTTCATATTTATAGCTAAAATTTGAACGATTGGGACAATTCATTATAAAGTCACGCCTGCAGGTATTTCCCGAAGAGTTAGGCAGAGGTGTACTATAGTATACACCCACATTTCGCCAGTTATGTTATAGGGGCGAGCCTATTGCATTGGGACAAATCCAGACCCCTGGCTGCTATTGAGAAATTCCTAATATTTAGAAAAACGCAATAACACTTTGCCCGACCTGGGAATCGAACCAAGGACCTCATGCTCAGCAGTAGCGCTTGCGACGACTAGACCAACGACGCAGATATTTTAAACGATCTGTTTATGCTGTAGAGGTAGAGGTGTGTTTAAAACCATAGAACCACTGGTTGATACCAGACAAATATGTCTTCTCTCCTCCTGAGTAGTTGTCTTGAAATTAACATTAACATAAGTTCCATTCAAAATAGAACAATATTTTACTTAAGACGCAGATAAATACCAACGGCCTTGAGTGCATAGCTTGCGTGTTCTGTGCTGAGTTCACGCAACGCGTCGCACGTCCACCCAGTAATAAGACTCGCCCGTCAAGGAGCGCTGTCCCAAGTTAGACGCATTATTAATTTATTACACATAAAACAAATAGTATTTTAATAAAACACGTACCTATACTGTAAAGAAATAATTAAATTATATTTAAAATGGTGAAGGTTTCATGAAAATACACTTGATAGTTTTTGCGTTATTCTCAGTTTTTTATCCGCATTAGACATAAATTTACAAAAAAAATTACACTATGTATCATAAACATTATGTAATATAACATGCTCTAATTTAACATACCTACATTTTTCCAAATTATTAAGACTACTTGATTAGACGTGATATTCAGTTTAACATCATTAAAACTAAGTTATCGTCGCCTTAAAGACAGACAGGTGATCAGCACCCTAATTGCGTAACACACTATCAATCGGAATCTGAATCATTTTGAAGCAAATTGCTAATCCATAAGTTCGAAAATTTTCTCTGCTCAACACGTAAATTTATAACGCAATGAATGTTGTTGAGCTGTCAAAATGAAACCGATTCCGATTGATTTATGTGTTACGCAATTGCCCTGCAGGTCTTTTGAAAAATCAAACGTCGTCATTACGTGGATGCAGTTTTAGTCTCCGCCAATTTCCATCAGGACATAATTTGATAGGTACTAATAACTCGCTTCCTTCCTCCTTTGATGTCCAGCCTGTTATAAGTTAGTTTGTGATAATTTGATCAGAGCCGAGGTCCTCGCATACGCTATCACACACAGGCCTTTGAAGTTCAACATAAATATCGATGATACTCCTTTACCTCCTAACCACGTTAGAACGAACTAATATTAATTTATTATCATTAAAATGAACCAAACCGCACGATGTGTATTTTACGTAAATTTATAAAACTTTCAATGTGGATAGCTTATAGTGGAATAAATCTTCCGGTAAGAGAATATTAATAAAACAGAAAAAGTTATTTAACACCATCTTGTATGACTTGACTGCATTATGTGATCTCCTGTTACATCCTCGTGTAAGCAATAAATTCGTGGAAAATGAATGAAATATTCATCGTTGGTTAGATAGTTATTTCTACATAACATAATATCACGCCTGTTTTCCCCGAAAGGTTAGGCAGAGGTGTACCTACCTATAGTACACCCATATTTCGCCAGGTATGTTTAAGTCCCATGTAATTGGGGGCGAGCCTATTGCCATCAACCGGGCACAGATCCTGACTCCGAGCTGCTACTGATAAATTACAGATGGAAAAACCCAATAACACTTTGGCCCGACCCGGGAATCGAACCCAGGACCTCATGCTCAGCAGTAGCGGTTGCGACCACTAGACCAACGAGGCATTCATACTTATTTCTAATATTGTTTTTAAAGGCAAATGAGAAACACAGACTGACAGGATGCAGGTAGCATAATGTATTCAGACAAAATCATATTCATTATGAAATTAGAAGGGAGCACAAACATGCAGTTTGCCTTTACGAACAGTAAACGTATAATTGTTATAAACCTAATAATTATAAAACGTTATGCTATCTGTTGCGTTTGCGACGGCGCAATCAAACCGACATCAACCTTACGAGTACCTCGTCCGAGTTGTCATATCTTTATTAATATACATAATAGTGGCCACTTATCCGAGACCGATGTGACCAAAGTACCTACAGACATCTATATTCCTTACGCACTAACAACTGTTATTGTTATTCTAAATCTGAATAAACAAAACAGTCCTCTTTGCATTTGAATATAGCTTCCTTGATTTACCATTCATGTTGCATGCGCGCGCAGAATCAACTCAACAATCGCCAATCGGATAATCGTCAGCATCGATACAAAGACGAGATATCGATCTCGATCGCTCCATTCCGATGCATCGATACGCATTGCGAGTTGACGTTGACAAATTGCATCTTAAAGGACTTTATGGTTGACAAATTGAGGCTACTCGTATTTATTGCGATGGATCCCGCAGAAGGAGAATTCTCAGGATAAGCTTATCGATTTGTTTTAATCGATTTGATATTGATCTCGGTTTGACCCTTCTGTTTGTGTTGCCGATTCTGGTTGGAGTTTAAGGGGCGAGTTAATGTGCGAGTGACGTAAACCGCCGAGTGTGAAGAGATTAATGAACCAGTTAATTGAACTGATTGGAAACTACTTTTAGTTGGTATTTAAGAAGGGATCGAATTGATGGCGAAGAGTTCCTAATGATTGGTAACGAGCTGGCGACGGCAAAATTATTTATCGGGTTTGGAGTTGACTGGACTGAGTTTACTGAGTGGTTCGTTTTAATTGTTTGGTGGAAATCTGTTTGAATGACTCAAAATATTCTGTTATCATTATCACGTGCACCAATGTCAATGTTGGAGTTACTTCTACAGGTTTTATTCTGATAGGATCACTCACATATTAGACGTCAGAACTTATGATTACATTGTTTCCTATACTCTCTTCACAAAACAAGTGTAGCTTATCGAAATCATACTTCTCTGTCCACTTAGTAACCTCTGGTATTTCACATTTATCCAAATCTAAAAGTGCATACCTACAAGCTTTTAATAAAAATATGCCTTTATTAGCTGTTGCCCGCGATCGGTCTGCGATCCAGGATGAAAAGTAGCCCAGGTCATGGTCTACGTGTTTGGCAAAATTCATCTAAATTCGTTCAGCCGTTTTTGCGTGATCGAGTAACAAACATCCAAACATTCACATTTATAATAGCAGAATCTGTTCTTCAAATTAAAGTGTAGAAAACAGTAGGCACTAGCAACTGGCCACTAACAAAAAAAAAAAAAGAGATAAAAACAAATGCGTGTGTCACACACACACTCGATTTGAGTACAGTTGGTCTGGCAAGCTTCTTGCAGTGTCAACGATCTGTGCCGTTATATCTATATATAGTAAAATGATGTTTTTGGTACTAGCACGACTGTCTTAGTATTTACATGTGTTTAGAGTTCTAGGGCTGGTAATCTTGTAGTTTTGAATAGTATTGCATTTTTCTCTATTTCCAATGGAACTTCAATTTATAGCTCTAAGATATTCTCTTTTGACAAAGCTTCAGAGCTAAAATATGGCAAAACAATTGAGGATAACCTACACCATGTTTTCTGTAAGCAGCCCAAACATTCAAGGCTGATTAATGCCAGCCAAGAAGCATCAAGGGTGTGAAAAAACCTCTGTAACAGACGGACAAAAACCTCTGTGACAAACGGACAAAAACCCCTGTGACAGACGGACAAAAACCTCTGTGACAGACGGACAAAAACCTCTGTGACAGACGGACAAAAACCTCTGTGACAGACGGACAAAAACCTCTGTGACAGACGGACAAAAACCCCTGTGATAGACGAAAAAAAATCTCTGTGACAGACGGACAAAAACCTCTGTGACAGACGGACAAAAACCCCTGTGATAGACGAAAAAAAACCTCTGTGACAGACGGACAAAAACCTCTGTGACAGACGGACAAAAACCTCTGTGACAGACGGACAAAAACCTCTGTGACAGACGGACAAAAACCCCTGTGATAGACGAAAAAAAACCTCTGTGACAGACGGACAAAACCTCTGTGACAGACGGACAAAAACCCCTGTGATAGACGAAAAAAAACCTCTGTGACAGACGGACAAAACCTCTGTGACAGACGGACAAAAACCTCTGTGACAGACGGAAAAAAACCTCTGTGACAGACGGACAAAAACCTCTGTGACAGACGGACAAAAACCTCTGTGACAGACGGACAAAAACCTCTGTGACAGACGGACAAAAACCTCTGTGACAGACGGACAAAAACCCCTGTGATAGACGAAAAAAAATCTCTGTGACAGACGGACAAAAACCTTTATGACAGACGGACAAAAACCTTTATGACAGACGGACAAAAACCTCTGTGACAGGCGGACAAAAACCTCTGTGACATACTGACCAAAACCTCTGTGATAGACGGATAAAAATCTCCGTGACAGATGGACAAAAATCTCCGTGACAGACGGACAAAAACCTCTGTGACAGACGGACAAAAACCTCTGTGACATACGAACAAAAACCTCTATGACAGACGGACAAAAAAGTGGTCTTCTTCAAAGTACGTATTAATTCTTCTTCTTTTCCTTTAGGTCAGAACCTTAAATAATTACTTGTCCAAAGAAGTTCAGGGCACGACTATTTTGAATAGTTATCTGGGTGATTTAAAAGCCTTGAAGTATCTTCGTTAGTAATCTTAGTACTATCTATCTAGTGTGGGTTATACTCACAGACGTCCTCAACAAAACGGCATACTACATTTGCGACAACGAACGTTGCAAAATTTGCAGTTACATTCCAGACTTAAGAAACGCTATCAGTCCAACTCAAATCAGTAACATAAACAGTGCCATCCCTGGCCTGTAAATAGGCTTCCATACATCGCGTCAGGCGGGCGGTGCGGACATCAGAGGCGCCGCTATCGCGATCACAGCGACCGCTTGCTTTCGGCACCGCCACACCACCACACCGCTCGCTCGCCGTAAGCTGCATCTACACTGGGCCTGTAAGAAATGCCTGGAGGAGCCTGTGGAAGACAATGTATGGAATCTGGGGAGTGATTGAATGGTTTGTCTCGATAGGGCTAGCAATGCTTTTCTGTAGAATCATCGCAGAAAAACTTTAACCTCCTTCTGGGGCTGTCGGGTAAAAATAAATAAAACTTTGCCTTCAAAATCGCACTTCTAATGCAGGTTCGGGCATATTGATACGCCCAGGTTCGCTACTAAACAAAACATTAATTACCTAATTATTTACCTATAGTAGACTCCGTTCCATGGATTTACCTATCCGGTTCTTTTCATGTCTTAGTATTATATAAAATAATGAAAATTAAATATTTACGGCAATATTCCCCATCACCATCCTAGGATCAGTCCAGCGCAGGGCTATACCGGTGGACCAATTCACGTTTTTTAAAGAATTTATGATAAATTATTATTATTTTTGTACGGTTGGTGCTGTGTGACGCGCAATTGGAGAGGCCTATGTCCAGCAGTGAACCGCTGTAGGCTGATGATGACGATGATTTCTGTAAATAAAAATATAAAAAACACATTTCAAATAAATAATGTGTAATTTATTTCATAACGATTCCAACGACATAAGTTTATTATACAGCTTTCGTACAAGACTTTAGAGATATCGTCATTTTAATCAAACGCGCCGAAACCGCGCGAGGTCACGCGGATATCCGCGACCGATGTGCCGATCGAGCAAAATGGCCGCTGCAGTTTAGGGGATAAGTTCGGTGTTCCTTCTTCGACTACTGTGACAAGACCCAAACAAACTCGGAGGTCACAGTCTCTTTTAAAGTCCAGTGCAATGCCTGGTGTATGCAGGGCTTTAGAACCTAGGACATGCTGAAAGAAACGGCCATACTCAAGTTACAAAGAGAAAAATGTACGAGCTACAACATCCAAAGTTATGGAGAAAATTTTGTGAAATAGGGATATGTTCCAAAAGTTATATGATATGAAGGAAACTAAATACATACGGTGAAGATGCATCTATGAATTATTTATATTGTGATGTAAGTACTTTCTACTTAAGAGGGGTGTCGCATTTTATCACATGTCTCGCTCATACGGGACCAAATTTGTAAGAATGTTAAATGAAAGATGTTTTTTGTAAAATGTAATCAATTGGCGAACTACTTAATAATATTAATTTAATAGGTAATTATTAAAAAAACATTTCTATAGTGTTATCTAATAAACTCAGCTCAATCAGTATTATGATCTGTTTTTGAGATGAGTTAAATAAATGCCACAAAAAAAATGTGTTTTTAATAATTACTTATTAAATTAATATTATTTATTAGTTCGCCAGTTGATTATTTTTTTTTCATAAAAGCATCTTTTCATTTAACATTCTTAAAAATTTGGTCCCGTGTGTATGAGAGGTGACAAAATGCGACAGCCCTCTTAAGTTAACCTAAGAATTTTCAAAGTAGATGTGTCTAGGAAGTCTTAAATAATTACATAAATAATTCAACATTTAGGGCCAATTTAACATTCTGCTCTGTTGATAGTAACGTAGTGCTTGATGACGGGGATCATCACAGGACACTGCTCGCTAAACAAACACTTCCACACAATAGGCATAACGGACAGTCCTCTGTGTAGGGCTTGCAGGGAAGTTGAGGAAACCGTTGCGCATGTGCTCTTTGAATGTACAGGCGTCACCCAGATTAGAGCAGAAACCCTCGGGGCACCCAGATCGTTTACAGATGTTCTGAACAGGCCAGGAGACGTAATCAACTTCTGGAGGGATGGTTGGAATAACCACCGACGGCTGCCATGGCTCACGCACAATGGTCCACTTGAAGGACTAAGTGCGGAAACCAAATCTCTAACATAGAACATAGTGACACAGTAGGCACGTCAGAATGCTTAACGGGGCATTTAGTATCTAACGGAGCTTGGTGAACTTGTCCCTTAATGTGAATGGCTACCTCAAACGTAATTAAAGCACAAATAATTTCCATCACGCAATCAGTTTACACATTACTTACACACACATATGTGAGCAGGCCCTAACCTAAACGACCTTGTCTTCCAAGATATAGTTAGTGCAGCTATTATTATAATGAGCAAGCAAAGCAGCAATGGCGACCAAATATTTGTACATAAAAGTAAATTGCCTATCTGTTGTTGTAATAGAGTTTGTTTCTAGAAACTACTGTGGCACTGTCAAGTATGCGACGCGTAATAAATTGTAATGTTTCTCAGAATCTGTGGTTGATTGACATTGTGGACGAGGGTACACTCAAACGTACTAAGAAATATTCCTTTTTTAAAAACACGCCATGCGCCCGATGGGATTTTCCATCGGCAATAATTACGAACTTCCATACATACTTTAATCTTCTATTTAACCCCTGTAGAAGAATTTAAAAAAAATCCTTCTAATCTTCGTTATATAACTTTCTGTATTATTTCATGCCTCTAGCCCCAGTGGTTTAGGATGTGTGTTGTCTGTCAGTAAAATTTACTGAGTTAGCCAACGCGAAAATAATGCGGCGGGATTTTATCGCGCACTGGATTTTCAACGCTCTGCTTAGCGCCGAGAGTTGAAAATCCAACAGTGTGTTTTTTCCACGCGTTGGAATGCACTCTGTTGGATTCTCAATGGTCGGCTCAACACCGAGAGTTGAAAATCCAGTGCGCGATAAAATCCCGCTGCGTTATTTTCGCGTCCGTGCGATCTTCGTCGACTAAATGAACGAATTTAAGATTTTCATTAAGTATTATTCTCATTTCAAATTTTGGATGTGACACTTAATGCAAGAAAAGCCGTGCCAAGCACTATTACACATAAAATTAGCCTTTGTTCTTAATATTTAAACGTGATTAATCCAAGAAAATAATATAATTTCAACAAGTTCATTTACGTACGGATGTTATTGAATTGTAAAATTTTTGAATTGAAAAAGCTCTGAAGGGTTTATATTTTTTCTACACCTCACTAAACAGCAAATGTTTTTCCTTTCATAACTCTGTCACTAACAACGGTCACTTATAGTCAATGCTGACTGTACTTAATGTTTAGTGTCGTTTTAATTTGTTGAGTCTATTAATAGTCACAAGTGTGTCTGCAATGTATCATTTTGGTAGCACATGCAACACTTAGACACAGTTTGAGCACTGAGCAGTACTCAGCACTCGACGCGAACTTGAGAGAAATATTCTGTTGGAAACTGTTGTAAACAACTTATTTAATAGTAGTCAGTCAAGATCATAGGAAATATTCTTAAATGTATATCGTTAATTATTGTAAACAATGGAGCACGTTTGATAAATACTTAATCTGTGCTAAGTCTATCCCAGCCTACCTAGACAGACACACATCAGGCAGAGGTTACATCATTGAGAGTTCGGGACTTTCGGAGAGACCAATTAAGCATTGCTTGAAAATAATATTATATTCAAACATACCTAATGCTTTTTGTGCTTATTATTGATCGATCAATAATTGACACAAAAAGCTAAGAGATTCTATAACACTTCCTCTCTGCCGATATCTGGTAAAAAAGATTACAAAAAAGACTGGTCTGTGCTTAGAGATATTTTTTGGTAACTTAACTGATACCTAAGGCACCTATTTGACATAGTTATTTTGCCAATACTGTGTACAAATCCAACAAACAATTTGTCTCATTCCTCTTATTGATGATTCGCAGACAGACATCTTAAAACCAATAAAGACGGAAACCCACAATTTCCATCCACCACACGATCGCAAATATCGATAAGGCTTGAAATAGCTACCTTTGTTGTCATTACGGTTGGTTGAAGCTTTATATTAGGACTGGTACTCACGGCGACATCGCTCGCGTCAGTGATTATAGGCCTGGATAGAAGGTAGGCAGTTTGAGATACAAAGGTAGGCGGGAATTGGATTATGTTGTTTTGAAGTTGATTTTGTTTGTTGCAGCTGCTGTGTACATAATGGTTGTTGAAACCTCTGGAATACAAGGTGTAAGTAATTAAAATATCTGAACATCTCAAAATGGGGCATAACTGGCGAAATGTGTATTTACTATAGGTTCATCTCTACCTAACCTTTCGGGAATAGTAGGCGTGATGTTATTTTATGTTCACTATGGGGCCAACACTAAAATCTTGAAAAAAAAACCGGACAAGTGCGTGTCGGACCACGCACAATGAAGGTTCCGTAGTTAGGATAATAAATTTATCCCAAATACAAACTTAACATTGCAGTTGAAAAACATGTTCATACATTGATATACGTCACGGTCAATTCTCCAACTGCAAATGTAAGTTTGTAATCACAAAAAAAACTGTGATAAAACTAGAAAATAACGTTTTTCGGACTTTCCTTTACTTGTACTACGAGACCTTGCTTGCCAATTTATTAGCGAGTATCAAAATATGTCGCACAACTGGCCGCATTTTTTAATTGCGTTGACTTAGAAGCTTAATTTTTTAAAGCTCCAACGGACCGGAGACCTACATATTTGATATTAATTTGACAGACTGACAGACAGACAGTCAGACGGACAGACAGACAAACGGACAACGAAGTGATCCTATAAGGGTTCCATTTTTTCCTTTTGAGGTACGGAACCCAAAATAACAATTGCTCATTACATTTTGTGTTCGCTTAATTCGGCAAAATGTAGGAAACAGCTTTTTTTCACGATTTCAGGCTTGGTCCCTTAGTAAAAGTTGTTCATAATGATGAGTAGGTAAGTACCCCTTTGCAGGTTTTCAATAATTTCAATTAAACCCTGTATTTGAAGTTTTCATGATTTTGTTTTTGTCCCTTATTTTTTCTAGGTTTATTACTTCACTTCCTTGTAATTTCATAGAAATTAGTATCTTCTCAACTTGAGCTCTTAGACACAGTAATTTAAGACAATAGGTAAATATATCTAAGACAAAAGGTCTTTTTATTGTTTACAACTATTTCTGGAATGCTGCAAGTAATAAATTTTCTCTTCAATCAAAACAGAGACCATTGTGTGGAAGTCGTGCGTGATTCATTGCTGAACAAAAGATCACTTCAATAGAATATGACTCAGAGACTGTAGAATTTCAGGTAATGTTTCTTTATGTACTATTCATATTTACAGGTAACTTGTACCTATCTATATTTTTCTATTACTTATTTAAATAATTATCTGTTTGTTTTTAATATAGGTACCTGTAAAGTAGAATCGAAAAAACGATTTCTTAGTAAAGAAAGTGGTTGATTATTAATTTAAGACTGTTCAACATTTACCTTCATTACGTTACATTATTATATTAAGTATTTACATTAAAAAATAAATAAATTAAGTACGTGTCTTATAACTTTTTCTTTATGTGTCGGGAACTAAAATAGGGCTTTTGTTTGTGTTTGACTTATTATAAACTTTTGCGGCGTACCTAAGTGTACCTACCTCTATTTATATCTAAAATCATCATAAAAGTTTTTTGTATCACTTTAAGTATTTCAGTTTCAATCCGATATGCATAGTCGTGTCCTTATACCTCGTAAAAATACACAAACAAGATACAAATTACTCTACGTTATATTTATAATTTTATTTGCACAACTCCAGATCGATTGGCCATGATATCTACATGTTTTTTACCATCCCAGCAAGGTAAAGGTAAGGTGTACTTCCCCAGGTTACCTTATATCGCCAGGATATTTTTTTTAGACTTCATCGATACTGATCAAAGAGATAATTATAATAACTATTGAATATTTAATGGAATCTATATATCTATACGAATAAATAAAATTGAAGTGTCTGTTTGGAATGTCAAAATATTAGCTTTTTACGAAATGCATATCATGAAAGTATATACGGTAGTTAGAACAAAAAACAATTTTAAAATTTTTTGTATGTCTGTCTGTTTGTTCCGGCTAATCTACGAAACAGCTGGACCGATTTTGGCGTGACTTTCACTGGCATATAGCTAATGTTATAAGGAGTAACTTAGGCTACTTTTCTTTAGGCTACTTTTTTTACTGTTCCGCGCAAAAAAAAAATTAAACCCATGAAAATATGAACAAAAATAATAAGTCTGGAACTACCAGTCTGATTTAATAAATTCTTTTTGCATTTGGTAACCCAATTCTCGAGAATGGTTAGGTTATAGGTTATTTAAGGCTAAACGAAAACGAAACAACAGCGCGGGCGGGCGATGCAACGCGACGGGCCGGGGGACGAGGGAGTGGATGTGTATCTTATAACTTCCACGCGAACGAAGTCGCCGGGCACAACTAGTTTTAACTATGATCGGTAGGTGTCCGTTTTACGAAGTAAGCCGGTAAAAAGTAATTGGTATGTAGTAATTTGTGCAAACCTGCAAAGAGTAACAATTTACATTGTATTTTATGTCATAACTACGATTTTATTATATGTACTTAAAGATGAGAAACCATGGCTTACATTCAGGGGGCCAACCACCTCCTCTTAAAGCAGTATTATTTTAATGTTACTTCAGTGTGAGAAAGAGATGGAGCTATACAGGACGTCTAGCTCCATCTCTTTCCCACATTCAAGTAAGATTAAAATAATACTGCGTTAAGAGTGGTGGTCTAGCTCCAGGTTTGCAATGTCTTGTTTCAAAAACGATTTTGGTCTGAATATTTCTGAGTTTCAACGAGTGCTTTACTTTTCAACCTCAATCAATATAAACCATTTTCATCCCTTTTAAGGCAAAATGCCGAAAATTAAGGACAATATTTACTATGTTTAAAGTTTGTATGTCTGTCTAGGTCTTTCAAGAACTTATGTTAAAGGTGAGTGACATGTAAATGACATCAGTATGGACATTGCTCTATGGGGATCATCGCTGAGTAATAACAGCCGCACTGGTCGATCGATCAGGTTAAGGTACGGTGACCGCGGTCAGTCCGTGGATGGGTGACCATCCTTTCATACCGAGACCCCTCCGTGCCTCGGAAAGGACGTTAAGCCGTTGGTCCCAGCTGTAATTGGTAGATCTTTGACAGTCATTACGGGTCGTCAGAAGCCCGAAAGTCTGATCACCAGCCTTAGCAGGGGTATCGTGTTACCCAGTAACTGGGTTGAGGAGGTCAGGACCCCAACATAGTTGGGAAAAGGCTAGAAAGACTGACTCCTGACATAACACTACACTACACCACAGTAAGTTCTGGTTAGAATAATAATTTTGAGCGAAGACAAAGAACGTTAAACAAACAAAGGGTACATAATATTTTCTTTGTTATACGTAATATTAATATGATAGACCGCTCTGAGTCAGTGTTGATGAATCATTGGCTTGTGGTTGTCACTGTCATTTATTTTATGCATAAATGTGACTTGTATATGGTAATAGTTTGATTTGTGATATGCTCACTGGAATAAGGTAACCGGCAAATTATGTATTTTGCTGTTTGTATTTCTGGAAAGAACATTCAAGAATGTTAGAAAGTCATACCTATGGATAATTTGAAATGATGTGCAGATGTTTTATTTATTTATAAGGGCTAAGGGCTGGTTTTTCAATTATTTAATAATTTTTTTTTTTTGATATTTCTCGGGACCCCAGGGTCCCGGACCTTTAGAAGGCATATGAGGGGCCGAAGCCAACTCGCAGAGGCCCGTTAGACGCTTTCAATGGAAATGAGGCACTAACCGACGATTATCCCTGTGCGTACTATGCAAGTGCACCCAAGGACAACCCCCGGATGGTGTAGGACTATTGCAGAATATGGAGACAAAAAAAAATTGGGCTATGGGTTTGGATGGCTAAAGTGGACTGGTTATCTAAAACTATGGAAGGACTATGGCCCCTGCCTGACCAATGTGTGATAAATACAATACATGGATAAAATGGCAGGGGGTGACTTGCACACTCAACAATGGGCCCCCGGAAACGGTCGCTAGCACATAGTGTCGTAGCGACAAGGGGGCAACATGTCTTGAGGTGCTTAAGAGGAGTGGAGAGGTATTCCACGGCTATCAGGACAATCCCGGAAGTACGGTCAAGATCCCTACCAGCATCTTACTGGACTACTTCCTTCCTCCGAGCACGTTTGCTCTTGCGAATCTCTACTCAAGCCAGCCAATAAAGGCAAGAATGAGGTGGGAGGTCAGTTCTCGTCAGTGTTCACTCCAGCCGGCCAATAAAGGCAAGCCAGAGATGAGGAACATGACTTCTCCCGGGAGATAGGGTACGTGGGGTCGCTACTGCCCAGCAGCTCGCCACATGCTGCCCTGCGGGTTTCTGTATCTCTCTTGGTCTGGCTCCTCACCCTAGACCTGTTCCGGCAAAGTAACCTCTACCGGCACAGACCTAGAGTTCGAAGCGCGCAAGCCCCACCACGACGTCAACGTAGAGATACGGCGATGGGGTAATTATTATTATTATTATTCAAAATTATTTAAAAAAGTTTGTTGTATGGCTAAGTCGCGTTACTTGAGTTCGAAGATTAAAAACAGTAGTAATGTAATAAAAACGACTTGGAATATTATTAATAGTGAAACGGGAAAGTCTAGTAACCGAAATACTGACTATAGCCTGTCTATTAATGGCAACATAATAAAATCAGACTCACAAGTCGCCATGGCCTTTGAAAATTTCTTTGCAGATATTCCCGTTCTGTTGCTGAGTCTTTGCTTAAGGAAAATGTTGATGTTTGCAATACGGAATTTCATTTTGAACATATTACCTGTAGAGATATAATTAAAACCTTTCACACTTTAAATGTAAAAAGGACAGCAGATCTGTGGGGTAATTCTGTAGAAGTTGCCAAGTCTATTATTGACATTGTAGCACCTACTTTAGCTCTTATCTTTAATAATTGTATCGATTGTGGGGAGTTTCCTGACCTTATGAAAAATAGTAAAATAATACCTTTGTTTAAATCAGGTAGTACATCCGACCCCACAAACTATAGACATATTTCAGTACTACCTACCTTTAGTAAAATTTTTGAGAAATTAATTTTAGATCAATTGCAAAGATTTTTTAATAAACATAAATTATTACATAACAAACAGTTCGGTTTCACAAGGGGTCGTTCAACTAATGATGCTGGTGTTGAACTATTAGGACATATTTATAATGCATGGGAAGATAAATGCGATGCCTTGGGCATTTTTTTGTGATTTGTCCAAGGCTTTCGATTGCGTTCTTCATGAAACGTTAATCAGGAAACTTCGCCACTACGGGATCCGAAACACCGCTCTGGATCTTCTTACTTCATACTTGAGTAATAGGATTCAGTGCGTTGACGTTAATGGGAAAAGATCTCCCGGATCTACAGTAAAAATGGGAGTCCCGCAGGGCTCAATTCTTGGTCCTTTCTTGTTTCTTATTTATATTAACGACCTGCCTTACCTCGTAAAAGACGATCATGATATAGTGTTGTTTGCGGATGACACATCACTTTTGTTTAAACTTAAACGTCAGCAGCTGGTTACTGACGATGTAAATAGCGCGATCTCAAAAGTAGTTCACTGGTTCAATGTAAATAATTTACTTCTCAATGAAAAAATAACCAAATGCCTTAAGTTTACGCTGCCTCACGTTAGGCAGGTGAAAACTAAGGTATTGATAAAGGGCGAAGAATTGAATCCTGAAGATAGCACAGTATTCTTGGGCTTGACTTTGGATGCTAAGCTTCAGTGGGGCCCACATACCTATAGATAAATTGTCAAAGAAGCTAAGTTCTGCAGCATACGCTGTTAAAAAAATTCGTAATTTAACTGACATAGAGACAGCCCGTTTAGTGTACTTTAGCTATTTTCATAGTGTAATGTCATACGGTATTCTGTTGTGGGGAAATGCCGCCGACATTCAGACTATCTTTGTTTTGCAGAAAAGAGCTGTTCGATCAATTTATAAGTCCAAGACACTCTCTCAGAGAGAAATTTAAGGAGATTAATATAATGACTGTGCCTTCTCAGTATATTTTTGAAAATCTTTTATATGCCCATAAAAATATAAAATTGTTTAAAAAATACAGTGATATCCATAATATGAACACTAAGAACAAACACAAATTTGTTGTACCTACAACAAGGCTCAAGAAAATAGGTGGCTCGTTCAGATGTCAATGTATACGTTTTTATAATAAACTTCCAAGCCCCGTTCAAGATCTGAGCCTTAATAAATTCAAATCATTTATTAAACGTAAGTTGTGCCAGAAAGCCTTTTATACCGTTAAAGATTACATTGATGACAAAAAGGCGTGGGATTGAGCTGCTCCAACAAATTTTAATTTTTTTTTTTATATATATACTGATTTTTTTTTGGTTCTTTTCTTTTGCTATTTTTTTTTCTTATGTACCTACACATTGTCATTGATGAATTTTATATATACATTGACATGAATATTTACTTTGTAAAATGTAATATTATTTTAATTACTGTGAATGTGAAGACTATGTGGGTCCTTGTTTTTTTCTTTTTTCTTTTCTCTCAGCTTTAATCATAGTTTGCCAGTTTGAGTAAATTATGTGGCCTACCCAAATGTCCTTTCTTTGGTATTGTTCGTCGAATCGTTGAGCTCCTTAACTTTTATGTTGAGCTGTACGATTACTGACAGATGCTTGCACTGACTGGACAGGTCCACTCAATCTGTGTGGTTCTTTCCTCAAAAGACCATTTCAGACACCAACCTACATGGTCTTCACATGATCTGACCAAGATTATGTCTGGACTTTAAAAGAGACTGTGACCTCTGAGTTTGTTTCGGCCTTTCTTCTCAGAGTAGTCAGATAGGAAACGCCGGCCTCATCTAGTTTAAAAAAAAAAATGTTTGACATGTAAAAGTGTTTGTATAAACCTACTTACAGAAATAAAATCATTTATCATTTATCAATCGTCAGGTAACTTTTATCAGAGGAATAAATATGGCGGTTTGACATATTTTCTATACAAAAGCTGTCAAAACGTCAAACTTATACCACAGATAAAAGTTATCTGACGATTGAAAAATCAGCCCTAAAACAATTACAATTACAGGTAACTTAGGGCTGATTTTTCAATCGTCAGATAACTTTTACCTGAGGAATAAATATGGTGGTTTGACACATTTACTATACAAAAGCTGTCAAAACGTCAAACATATTCGCCAGATAAAAGTTATCGGACGATATGTATCTTTACAGATTGGGGGTTGTCAAACTTTAGCATATACAACATGTCCCGGAATTAATGCGCAACCTCTTAAGGGGTCATTGTATTCATCATTATAAACAGCTTTTACTATGGGAGCAAACCTGAAATCGCGACAAAAGTCAGCTGTTACTTACATTTATGTTCGCATATAGTATAACTCGTCAAAATGTAGGGAACAGCTGATTTTTTTTCGCGATTTCAGGTTTGGTCCCATAGTAAAAGTGGTTCATAATGATGAGTACAATGACCCCTTAAGAGGTTGTGCGTTAATTCCGCGGCATGTTGTATAGGTAATTTTTGTCTATGAGTACTTACTTAATCCATGAAAAATCGAGCAATAATTGATTGGCTAGCTTCAAGGCACCTTTTTTTAATATACTTCTTATTATGTAACATCAGTTCCCTCTCGCTTTTCAGTGTCATATCTATTTAAAAGCCATCAGAATATAAGTAGAACGTTTTATAGCTTCATTTATGTATCTCAGTAGTGTCGAACAAGACGTCATGACCATCATTCATAGCGCCATGTGTCATGTTCCCGTTCGTCACAAAATCAGTGTGGGAACGTGTATATGGGACGAGTTAATGATGAAATTAGAAGCATCTTAATTCGTTTCTTACAACATGCTTCGGGAAATGTCTCGGCTCATCAAAGATGACTGGCAACACTACTTGTAGTTAGGGTTGCCAGTTATCCGTTACTTTGTATTTATTTTAATACGGATTGGTATGATAAAAATGATTTTCAACCTGACTTCAAACTCATGCGGCTAATTTTACATGAGACATCATCATTTTACATTAGATTAATCATTTTAATTAAATAATTCTGCGAATTTTTATGTTGATTTATTTACCTTTCAGAAATTGGGTAAGTCCAAAGTTTAGGATCTTTATTTTTGGAAAAGGAAATGGTGGTTTCTTTTATATATGCTCCCCGAAAATAAGTCTTGGCTCTCTTAAAAACTAAATCAAAATTAGCTCGTCTGAACAACATAATAGTCTCACTCCAGCAAAAAGAACAGACAGATACCGACGATATGCACTTCGGTTATTTTCGTGTTGCCGAATTACCACGAATGTCGCGCCACAGAGTAACCCCCCACAGAGGCAAAGCTTCTAAGTATTGTACTGCTGCGCTTAGTGTAGTGCAGCTACCATTGCGTGTTTGTATTAAGTTTTCTCTCTGTCGGGTTGCCTACTCCGGTCGCAGATCGTCATCTGTCACTCAAAAGATTTAAAAAGTTTTTTGGAATTGCATAGAGTTGTTAATCTATAATTTTGTAAACATGGTAATACAAAATAGGCGAGTACTTCCATGGTTGTAACAGCTCTGCATTAGATCTCATCACCACGCGTTCGTATTTCCGAAGATGGACGATGATTCCCGAAGCGCATATTCAAACTAGAAGCATTTATTGCAAATAAACTAATTACAGGCACTTTTGATTTGTCAAGGGGTCAATCTGCCAGAAATATGAAGCTAGTTGCCCAAAGGACAAGAAACTCCAGGGAAGTGTCCGTGGAGTTTCTTGAATCAAAATTTTTCTTGGTATATCTGTAAGTACTTCGAGAGTTCGAAAACAAAAGAAAAAAAAATAACAAAGATATCAAACTCATGGCAGCCCTACTCGCTCATTAGAAGAGTGCGCAGTTAAATTATTTTTATTGTAAGTGTCATGTCGCGAGTGCTGCGGATAATTTTTCTTTGTCTGTTCCCGTGCGTCACTTGGATAGTGACTAGTTGCCCCCAGGCACTGTTTGTACTCAATTAGGTAGAATCCGGCGACCTATTACAGTTATAAATTATATTTTGTAAGTAACAGTAAGTAGTTGCAGATAATTGTTTTTTTTTTTTGTTGTTGATGAAGATGTTGCGTAGTGACATTTTTCTGTACAGTGAAAACTTTATGAGAGTTGTATGCATCTGCAGGTCTTCCCAATCTACAGGGTCAAATTTAATTAGCTAGCGGAACTCCGCAGACGTGATGGGTATCGATATCCAAATATGATAAAGCGAAAAATAAATTTATTTGATGATTTTTTTTTTGGGTAATCAACCGCTGTATTACCTAAAATATGAGTTTAAAAATAGTTTTTTTTTTGTGTAAACTTCACAGACGTGAAGGGTATCGATATCTCAACACGATTTATCCTGTTGAGATAAGCTTAATAAGCATTAGTCATTAAGTCCGCCTTTTTGCGTGGATGTGACGCATATTTTCCCCCAACTTGTTTCCTTTTGTGTTTGTGTTCTTTTTTTGCGTCATGTTTACTGCAAATAAACGTATTTTCTTTCTCTTCTTTTTCTTCTTGTACCTATAGTATTTTTTTTACTTTTGCATAAAACATTTTATCAACTGACACTTCATCACACCAACCACCAGGAACACACCACCAACACTACCAGCGATCATTGACCCCAAAAAAATCATCAAATCTTATTTCTTTTTATTTTGTCGTGTTTAACCAGTAAGCACGTATTTTTACTGAACCACTCCATTCGGCGAAAAGTTCTTAAAAAGCTACAAAATATTACGTTACCATTCAAAATCAAAATAATTTATTTCACATAAACCTTCATGGGAACTTATGAAACGTCAGAAGCTAGGTGCACGGTTCCAATTGGCCGTTCATTACGACGTCAATTACGCATCGGTTGTTACTTCTACAATGCATATTATAGCCACTAGAAGTGCATAATGAGCTGCATGGCGCCTGTTTTATACGCGCTCTGAATCAGTTCCAAGACCAGTCGTAATTTTGCGTGTAGAGAATCGTTGTTACCCCTCATATCCACGGGCGATTTTTACGATTTTTCGCTCGCACTGTATTAATTCTCGGTCGCGAGCGAGCATTGAGAATCCAACAGAGTTCATCCCAGCGCGTCAAAAAACTACACTGTTGGATTTTCAACTTTCGACGCTAAGCAGTGCGTTGAAACCCGTGCGCGATAAAAAAATCGCCGCGAGAAATAATCGCCCGTGGGTACAGGGCTTAAGGGTCGGTACCAGGAAAACGTGTTATATGTTTTTGATGAGTTTATAAAGAAAATTAAAAAAAAAAAAACGTCTGGCTACTTTCACCAGTCAATGAAAAGGTCGGATTGAGAGTAAACCTTGTAGATGATTAAAAAAAAAATATTTATAATAATAATAAACCATTTATTATCAGGTAACAAAGACCCATAGATACATACCTTAACCTAAGCATACATAATAAATATAGTAACAATGTTGTTAGTAAATAAAACGTAATAACTATGTTGTTGTTGTTATTTATCACTAAAGCGTACAAAATGCACTACCATATTTTAATAACTTTGACGTCAATAAGAAGTTACCTAATTAATATTATACTTAAATAAAATCTAGCACGTAAGGCTCCTTTGAATAAAGTTTTTTTTATTTTTTTTTATTTTTAAAGACAACAAAGAACAGTGAACCTAATTATTTATCCGATTTTTTCACTGACTGGTGACATTCTTGAGCTAGCCAGACGTTTTTTCGTGGCTACTACTTTAAGTTTAGTTTATATGAACTTATCCAAAACCCATAACACGTTTTCCTGGTACCGTCCCTTAAAGTTTGTCTAGAGACGTAATAATACTTAGCTTGGTTTTATGGTACATTTCCTTCATTGTAACAGTAATGTGTTCTTGCTTCCTTCGCGAATGTAGGTCGAAAGAGTAGTACCGAGTAGTATCTAGAGCTATAAGTCTCGCGCAGACTGACGTAGACACCGGTAGAACAATTTATATGAAAACTAAATGGAAAATGTTCTACCGGGGTTTCACGTCGCGCCGTCGCGTCGCGCCAGTATGTATGAACCTATAGACTACTTATTTGGCTCTTTGATCTTTTAGTTCGCTTTTTTATTCTGTTCTCTGCGTAGCTTGATGGTAAAAGCTTCAGATAAATAGCCGTTAGGTAGATACCTACCTACTTAATCTGCCGAGCCCTTTCCCGACTAGGTGGGGGTCGGCTTCCAATCTAACCGAATGCAGCTGAATACCAGTATTATGGATGGAGCAACTGTCTATCTGACCTTCACAATCCAGTAGCTGGGTAATGCGATACTCCTTGGTAAGACTGGTTGTCAAACTTTCGGGCTTCTGACGACCCGTAACGACTGTCAAAGATCCACGAATGACAGCCAGTACCAACGGCTTAACGTGCTTTCCGAGACACGGTGGGGTCTTGGACTTGGTATGTATCATAAAGATGGTCACCCATCCTCGGACCAACCGCGCCAAGCGTAGCTTAACCTGATGGATCGACCCATGCGGCTGTTATTACTTAGCCACGCGCTCTTATACCTCCTCTAAAACCTACTTACAATTTTCTAAAAAATAATAAATCTTCATAGTAGGTAAGGAAATCATTTACTTACCAAAATAATATGAGATTTGTTCTCGCCTCTTTGTTTGATACTCTTTCTTTGTTGTCGATCATTCTTTAAGATCTACTTCTCGATCAGCTGGTGATCCTGTAAAAAGATTTTTCTTTTAATTCACCTCATTCATTCATATATTCACCGAACGTTTACGAATATCATTAAAATAAAGATGATCTTAAGCAATTAAAATGACAGAAGAGGTGATATCATAGCCGTGCCAACTTTACGTCATTCTTGTATTAAAACTTAATTATCATTTTAATTAACAGAAATGGAAAATACCATGCTCCTGAAGTTATTAAACCGCTGTATAGTTACCTAAGCTTAGCCAATTAACTTTAAACAGCAATTTATTGGTCTTATGTCTAATTTAATTTTGGCGCCAAACCAGCATTCCACTAAATATCAAGATACTTACCCAGTTATTAATTAATCATGTATGTTAAAGTTTGAACTTAATTTATTAATCAATCACACAAGATTAATATATAAACTAATAAAATCGATTTGTTTACACATTTTTGTGTAGATTGTAAAATCAGCGTTCATGGTATTTAATTTATTGGTCTTTTACTGTGGTAGGTATGTACGTAAATCATATTTTACAGAAGACAATAACGATGAAATATTTGGTTGCTTTAATAATTTTACTAATAACAATTTGTTATTACTAACTTTACGGCTGAACCCAATAACCTATTTTCAGTAAAAGCCAGATCGCTATCGGACCAATGGACGTTCATCCTTATACGACATTTGTCGGGTTAAAGGTGCACGTCCAATGGTCCGCAACGGATTTTGGTTTGCTTTGTATGAATTCATATAACACTGCGTCCATTATCGGTAGGTACCGCCTGCATCGAGCGCTAGGATTATTTCTTCATACAAACAAACCAAAATCCGTTGCGTGCCATGCGTGCGTTGCGGCCGGTGCGGACCAGTGGACGTTCTCCTTAAAGAGGATACCTACATTACAATACATAAAGACTCCTGCAAAAAGTCGCGTGTCGTGCCTGTTTGCAGGAGCCTTTACATGCCGCTGAAATTTTGGCTCCTAAGACACTAGGTTTGTCTCTAAAGGCAGACGCAGATTTGGGCGGGCTGCATCAAAACCAAAAGACATTTTTTTAAACTAGGCTGAGAATCAGCACTTTTCGAAAGTCAAATTGTAGATATCGTCTATAGAATTGTAGTCTACAATATTGTAAATGCAAAGTAACTCTGCCGGTATGTCTGTCTGATACCTTTTCATGCTTGAACTGAACCACTGAACCGATCTTAATTAAATTAGACAGATAGGTAGCCTGGGAATTGGATAAGGACAAAGGGTACTTTTCATTTTCATCCTCGATATTTGTTAAACATGATAAAATAAACGCAGGACTGGCAACAGCTTATAGAATGAAAACTACAAATAAATCAATTCCATGACACATTGGACTCAACGCCAGCACTGTATTTATACGAAATGTGTTATTATTGTAAATGTAATTCCTATTTCAGTGTTATTACTCTAATTGCGTTTGATTTGAGTTGGATTACGTGTAGCTAAGCGATATACGGCCACACTGGGGTAACGCTACAAGAATACATATCATGTGCCTGCCATTTTGAAGGAAGCAAACCTCCCTTCAAAATGGTTGAGCTGAATGGTGCTAATCCATGCGTCAGGTTCGTGTACGGGCGCCGTCAGTTGGGTTGGGTCATCTCTTTGCTGCCACGGGTTATTTTAATTATTTTATTTTTGAATTGTTTTTTTTGGTTTCTGTTTGTTACTCAGGACGCTTTTAACGTATATGTCTTTTTTATATCGTTCTCACATTTAATTATAAATTCAACATAAAGATGTTACTAAGATTTTTGTAACAATATATTTAAAAGAGTGTCCATGGAGTTTCTTGCCCGTTCTTCTCCATAGGTACCTACTAGCTTTAAAATGGGCAACTAGCTTCATCTTTCTGACTGACCGACTCCTTGACAGTTCAAAAGTGCCTGTAAATGGTTTAATTGAAATAAATGCTTCGAGTTTGAGTTTTGAAGGGATGCGTTCCGCAGACACTATAGACATTTTAATCTGTGGTCGAGCGTAAAGAAATTATGGAATAAAAAACCAGTAAATACGGCTACTGTCTTGTTCATTCTATTATTTCTGGAACCTGACCCCAACGTTCAGCCATTCGTTCATGGCTGAAAGGTAAGGTCATCTCTGTGTTTAGTATTTTATAGGATCTGTTTTTTTACAGTAGGTAGGTAAATTGATCTTAATCGATTTCTACTTTATACATACAACTAACCCATATGTTGTCGGAATGGTTTTACTGGAAAGAAGAGCCGAGAAGTTAACACCTTCCGGGGCCCTGAACGAGTCACAAGAGAAGTTTTACGTCTATGGGTGGTTAGCAATGTTACCAGATTCAAAAACTTAAAATACAGTAGCATAGCTTGAAAATTATGGTGTCATCATACAAAATCACTAAAAATTTCCAAAAAATACAGTGTTTGAAAGCTCTGAAGTCAAAATTACAGTCTTTGTATGAAATTGTACAAAATTTATTACAGTAAACAACATGAAAATACAGTAAATTTACTGTAATTACAGTGTATCTGGCAACACTGGTGGTTAGTATCCCGGAAGATGTTAAGAAATGTAGCCAACTGTAACTAGATCGATACCTACATATTTTAGCAAGAAATTAATAAACCATATCTACTGAGAAGCAGTAAGAATTTATTTCCGAATATTCTAGAGCAAAACCGATATAGGTAATCGATTTCTTCCATCTACAGCGTAACCCTAAACCCATCAGCTATCGTTTCTTAAAATCTAATAACACATGAATTAGCCATGATGCATGTCTAAGTCGATTACACCGTCTTTAACGAAGTTAGAGGCGCTTCGATAACATGTAGTATCGATTCTATCGATTTAAACGAATAATCGATACCGGTACTTAATTAACTGGCGAACTGGCCGCGGGAATATTTTTAATTGTTTTTTTTTTGTAGTTTGAATGTCGTTCGAGATTGGAATGGCATGTCTTTGTTTTTCTGTGATAAATGAGTAGGTATTTTTTGAATATTGTGATCCTGTTTAGGTCTAAGTAGGTGTACCTAGGAATTTAACAATCTAAATATCGTTGCGGTTTCAGTCGAAGATGTTAGTGGCATATGAGTGAGTCAGATAGCACCTTATTTGTGTAGTGCTGTACTGTGTGTTTGTGTTGAGCATAAGGGCGAAAATACACATGCCTGTAGCTGGTACAAAACTATGCAAGTAGCTGGCATGCCATTGTAACTTTGACCAATCAGAAGTTGTTATGGCACGCGGCATGCCAGCTACTTGCATAGTTTTGTACCAGCTACAGGTCTGTGTATTTTCGCCCTTTTTTTTTTTTTTTTTTTTTGTGGATGGGAAATCATCAAATGACTTCTCCCGCTCTGGGCGGAGCGGGAGGGCGTGTCAGACTTTTACTGACTAAAACCCACCCGTGTTCCTTCTGTTGCCTGTGCCGGGGCCACGGTAACTCTTTCGAACATCCCGCAACCCTAGCTGGCATCGGCCCTAGCGGACCCCGTCAATAGTGCTGACATCTCTTTGAGGCGCGCGTGGAACACGACGCGCCGTCGACTCGGGCCTGGTCCTTACCGGACGGCGAGCTACCCATTGCTCGCCGTCCGCAAGCCCGCGCCTACGGTGGCCGGGAATCGGCTGCCGATTCCCGACGCCCAGGGCGTCTCCTGCGGCGACTAGGGGCGTGAGGGTGCAAAGCTTGCCTCTCCCTCACGCGTCCCGCCTCCTCCTTCACGAGCATTACTGCTTCGCAGAAGGAGGTAATGGCTTCCCATGCACTCTCGCTCCGTACCATGGCCTGGACCAGGGCCGGACGCGAGAGATCGCCGCCGCCGATCGCTTCCGCGAGGACACGGCGGTGCTCCGCCCAAGCCGGGCAGACTTCCACCGTATGCTCCACCGTGTCCTCCGGGCGATCCACACAGTGGTGACACCCGGGCGTTTCCTCCCGCCTTATCCGGAACAGGTACCTCCCGAAGCACCCGTGTCCGGTGAGGACCTGCGTCAGGCGGAAGGTGAGGACGCCGTGGCGCCTCTCCAGCCACTCCTCAAAGAGGGGACTTATCGCCGCAATTGTGGCGTGCCCAGTGTATTTTCGCCCTAAGACAGCCATAAGACCTAGGTGACATCTTTATAAATTACTAGGATGGCAGCAGTAAAGAAAAGCCAAAACGCTACTGACACCAACCCATCAAATATGTGAAATACTTAAAATTCTTTTACACATCTAAATCAAGGCATAGAAAAAGACTTCACATAAAAAAAAAAATCAAACACCTTGTCTTGTATAATTCCAAAATACACTACATAGCAGTCGTAAAATGTTTTATTAGATTTTAAACTGTGCCTAGAAACAAGATTTACAAGCAATTTTTACTATTTTAATTGGATAAGTACTCTATTAACTAACAATGGTATTAACTTCAAAACTAAAATCTTAGGAATAATGGATCCCATTATTCTTTGTTTATTTCCAGAACAATTTAAACTAAGAACAGTGACATCCATTAATTTAAAAATATAGCGACCGTATACATAATAAAATAGTGTCGTTTATAAGAAAATTTAAATTAGTTTTTGGTGAAAATAAAAATGGAAATATACAAACGCGCAGGACACTAATGGGTAACAATTCGTTTTCGAGGGAAATGACATAATAAACATCACGAACGCGTTCCGAAAATATCCAGAATTCGAGTTTGCTTTGGCAACATCGTCGTTATTTCTCTAGGGAAATACGCTGAGTGTTGCCACACCCTGGGTGGCGGCAGACCATCGGTAATTTATTAACAGGTTAAATTTCTAATTAAACCCCGCCCATGTTTTAATATCTACGTATGGTTCGTTGGGTAATATTTCGCTTTATTACGTCAAGTAGTGTCGGAATGAGCGGCTTATGACCCCGGCGGCTCTGATCAGGCGCATTGTCTAGCAGGTGTATTGATTATTTTCATTATATCGTAGTGTATTGAGGAAGAAGTACAGGTTTGCGGTACCGTTGGGTCATACCGTTGATTATAATAATTAAAATAAAAACTTCAATTATTATTTTTTATTTCGTAAAGCCTGCCACAATGTGCACAGCTAATTGAAGAATTCCACCTCATTTTAAAGTAAGCTGTTTAACATTTACCTTGGAACAGGAAGTCGTTATTTAAAAACAAACTTCACATTCTACGTTTAAAATTTTAAAACCGACATAAATAACTTAATTATTTACGGGTATAATTTGGCGTTATTTTTTTGTTGTCAGTACTTTTAGTGCATACGAGTTATGAAGTGTTATCGAGCCACTTATCTGGATAGTGTGTAATTACCTTAAGAGTAGGGTATTGTAGGGAATGGGGAGCACTCGGCCCGCGCGGTGCTTCTTAGTAATGTTCCTAGACAGATATTCTTAAACTATGCCTAACTGTAGGCATTTTTAATAAGAAAGTTTTCTCTTAGAACAAAAAAAAATAATATTGGAAATATCAGCTAAAAATAAATGGAGATGTTGACTTTGTTTTAAAAACAAAGGCCCCGTCAAAAGCCTACATGAGGTGATATTTATTTTCATTTCTTTACTGACCCATAAGATTAAAGACGCACCTTTAGAGTCACGGAGAAAAAGCTCGTTTTAACCGACTTAAAAAAAAGAAGGTTATTGGAACCTCAACTTTTATATATCTCCACTACTTAGTTCACAACTCACATAATATTCTAGACGTCATCAATTATTTAATTTAAAAGGAAAATAACATCAGAATTAATTCACAAACACTAATCTTTCACACACGAACTTTGCCATTAATCATGGGATTAACATAAGCACATAACTCAGTTGATAACTCAAAAACCATGAAATACAAAAACATTCGTAATCCAACATTTCTTTGTCTCCCTGCCGTGCCCACTAATCAACAAAGTAGTCATATCCCTCGGGGCTAGCATAGAATATGAACAGTATAGAAGTGACGCTTCAAACTCATTGTACATTCCTCCAGTTTCGGAGTGAAAGAAAGGTTCAACACGTCAGTATTGTATCGGTAAGGACCTTTGCACACGGCACGATTTCTTTACGGTACGGCGTATTAACCGCGCCGTAGAAAAAACGTGTCTGTTAACAAGCTTCCATAGTGATCCATACAACTGAAAACCGTGCCTATACACGGCGAATAAATCGTAGTTTTTCACGGCAAGAAAAACGGGTGTGTACAAAAGCCCTAAGGCTCTCTACGGTCGGTCTTCGATAAAACTGATATCACTTTTCTACCATGCGTGGTGTAACTATTAACTGTCACTTAGGCATGTCCTGGAGCCACCTCCTACCACCACTTGAGTGTGGGAAAGAGATGGAGCTAGACGTCCTGTATAGCTTCATCTCTTTCTCACATTGAAGTAACATTAAAATAATACTGCTTTAAGAGGTGGTGGTAGGCCCCCTGTACTTAAACTGCTTGCAAATGATTTAGCAGCATTCGGCAGTAATTTTGTCGAGTTTTCTTGAAAGTCCGGCTTGGTAGATCGTCGTTTCTGTCACTTGCGTATCGAACTTCGATGCGCAAGTTTCATGTCTATACCGATTTAATATTCTATGGCACAAGTTTGACAAACTCTGTCGCGACATTCGAGAGAAACATTCACGCGATCGTTATTTAAACCGATAACTACTCGTAAGTCGTAACTACGATCCGTCGAAGCCAGTTTAGTAATCATGTCAAATTACTTCAAGCGTAATGGTTATGTGTTTATTATTAGTTTACCGGTAATTCTGGTAAATTGTCAGTCTCTTAGGTTTTTTAAGAAATAAATAAATTGTTGTTATATTGTGGCTTTTAATGTCTATTTGTGATAAAGTATCGTAGATGACGATCTTCGCTCGATAGGTTGGTTATTTTATAGGTACTTTATACTACTTTGAGAGCAGTGGTGGCCCAGTGGTAACGGGCGCGACTTACAAGTTGTAGGTCGTAGGTTCGAACCCAGATAGGCGCTTTACTTTGTGTAAATTATTTCATCACTACTGCTTTCAAAACGGTGAAGGATAACTTCGTGAGGAAACTGGCATGTCTTAGAACCAAAAATTCGAAGACATGTGACCTCTACCATCCACACTGGGCCCGCGTGGTGGATTATGTCCCAGTCCCTCTCACCGAGAGGAGGCCTGTGTCCCAGCAGTGGGAACACTTTCATTGTATTTGTCTAAATTCTTAGCTTGTTCATCGACCATAGGTTTCGATGAATGGCATGGTCTTTGCTAAAGTTGCGTTTGCTGACAATGTTCAAATTCCACTGTTATTTCAAAATAACAAAAACATAACATCACGCCTATTTTCCCTGGAGGATTAGGCAGAGGTGTATCTATAGTACCTACACACACATTTTGCCAGTTCCGTTTATTGAATAAGGACCATGTAATAGGAATATTAAATATGTATACTGCTATTTCCTTGAAAAGAAAAAGTTCACACAAGGCTGTGGATTAATCAAAAGTGTAGCTACATTTGGTAAGCAATATAACTGCATTTCTCAACTCAAAGAATACCTAGATGTTGTTTTTACGGTTGTAAAATTATAGGTAATAGCTCAAAACGAGGCATTGACCTTAATTAAAACACACAGTTTATAGTCCAATTAACCACAAGATAATAAGGCCGTACTAATTCTTGAACAAGCCAGTTGAGAATAATTTACTTCGCTCCTCGCTCAGTCGCTACCAAGTCACCTACGCAGTGCTATGAGACTAAAATTACTTACAGATATCTTACAAAACATTACATGGGTAACTTACATTAAACATTATGAAATCGCACCATAAGATTATGTTAATCTGTAAAGCTGTGTTTATATGCTTTGGGCAAAAGTAAATTGAGCTCGTGGATTGGAGCTCGTGGCTAAGTAATAACAGCTGCACGGGTCAATCCATCAGGTTAAGCTACGCTTGCCAGAGTTGTCCGTGCATGGGTGACCATCTTTACATACCGAGATCCTCCGTGCCTCGGAAAGCACGTTAAGCCGTTGGTCCCAGCTGTAATTCGTAGATCTTTGACAGTCATTACGGGTCGTCAGAAGCCCGAAAGTCTGATAACCAGTCTTACCAAGGGGTATCGTATTACCCAGTTACTGGGTTGTGGAGGTCAGATAGGTAGTCGCTCCATGTAAAATACTGGTATTCAGCTGTATCCGGTTAGACTGGAAGCCGGCCCCAACGTAGTTGGGAAAAGGTTAGACAGATTGATTGATTCATCAGATTCCGCTTTTGCATGATGTATTCGGCCAATTTATCAGTCATTGTTTTTTTTTTACTATTCCATAATTCTTTGTGTATCACCATTGATGTTCCACAGAGGTCATCTATCGCCTGCTTTGATAAACACATGATAGAAGGAAATTCCGTGAAAAACTCTTTCGAACTTAGGACGCTTGGCTGACAATATTATTATTTTACTCAACCCAAATGGTCATAGGAGGTTTTTGATAATTCATTGGATAGGCTGGCGTTTGTCCACGTGCACAACTTATCTAAACGTAACCTCACTTAAGTATAACTTGACATTTAAGCACACCAACAGTAATCCAAGTTGTAAACATAGCCTAAGATTTATTCTACACTGCGCCAGTCAAATTAGAAGCAATAGTGTTAGCAGTCAATTCGGGATTAGCTATAAATCTTGTGGCGAAATATTCAAACGATTGATATCGACAAAGGTTAGGGAGTGCGTGTCAAATGTAGGATTTATGCTCAGTAGTTCGGTTGCGACAGCCTCTGTGGGATGTGACGATTGTTTTGAATGGTGTGAACAAGGCGTAGTGTTGTGCTTTGCAGTATCCGAATTTCGGTATCGGTGTGCAACTATCTTTAAACATATCTTACATACATGGTAGACGATGATAGATGATTTGTTAAAAAACTACAGCTATAAGGCCCGAATTACAGAACCACATCTATGACTCAAGCATTACTTTTAAAACTAATTTTAACGAATCAAACGTCTTTGAACTAGTTTTAAGACTAGTAATGTTTGAATCTTGAATGAACTTCTGTAATACGAGTAAAGCAAATTATTTTGTTATATTAAAACTATGTAATTGTAATGATGGTATATTTTGCCTTACGTTCATCTTTTTAACTGAGAAAGTTGAATGTTGTATATTAACCATCACATGTCATTCCATCCTTGTTATCAACTGGTTACAAGGAAATTTACCACTACATGAGAGTAACCACTTTTAATCCTTCCATTGTGGTAGTTTACACATTAAAAGCATCATCAATATTTTCTTGTCAAAATGAGTTCAATCAATTTACACCTTAAAATTATTGTAATATTTTTTACAAAGAAGCTTAAGCCACTTTCTCGGAAACATACAAATCTGTAGCATAAGTACCAATATTCTGGCAACACTCAAGTATTTACAGGCGTGTAGGTAACATAATGGTAGTTTTAGGTGTCACGTAACTGTTTGTGTTGATCACAACGCACTCAACATCCGAGGTGACAATGAAACAATCAGAATTGCCGTGTAGAAGACAATTTGATTACCGGTTTATGGGCATTACGTAGTTGGTTACGGACTTAACGGGTATGTACTGGTGCCATACTAAAGGTGCATGCAGCAGACTGGCGCGACGCGACACCGGTGGAACAATTTCCATTAAGATTTCATAGATAATGTTCTACCTCTTACACAGCATTGTTTCAGACATCAACCATACCATACTATGTTGTTGTGGTTTCATAGGAAAAGTTGTCCAGTATGATGGGTAGAATCATTCCCCTTAATGGATGCAGGTGTCGAAACCAACACCCTGTTTAGGAATGCTTAAACGTTGCCTACTCGAAAATTTATATGGAAAAAACCGTGTTTGTGACCGACTTATTGACTGATAGACTGATATATACGCACAACCTTTTAAGAGGTCATTGTTCTCATCATTATGAACAACTTTTACTATGGGATCAAACCTGAAATCGCGAAAAAACCAGCTGTTCCCTACATTTTGACGAGTTATGTAAATATAAATGTAGGGAACAGCTGATTTTTTTTCGCACTTAAGAAGTTGTGTGTTATTTAAGCCTTGTATAGCCGAAACCGCTGAAAATATGAAAACATTTCTCCTTAGTGTCGAAATATCTAAAGTTGCACATTGCTCGTAGAACAGCACCCTAATTGCGTAACATTATCAATCACAATCTGAAAGGTAATCCATTGCTTCATTTGTTCGAAAAATTTGTCTGCTCAACAATGTACCTAAATGACGCAATGAATGTTGTTGAACTGTCAAAATGAATCCTATTCCTACTATGAATGTGTTACGCAATTGCCCCGCAGATGACCGATGGTGCCGAAAGGTTCTGGAGTGGCACCGCGTTCCGGAAGACGTAGCATTGGAAGACCTCCCACAAGGTGGACCGATGACCTTGTGAAGGCCGCAGGAATCCGTTCGATGCGGGAAGCACAGAACCGGTCGAAGTGGCGATACTTGGGGGAGGCCTATGTCCAGCAGTGGACATCTTTTGGCTGAAATGATGATGATGATGAAGACGTACAAAGATTTTTTGGCACGTGCTCAAAATCAGAAGGAAAACCGCCATCTTATTTTTTTAAATGCAATATATAAATAAATAAAATTGAAGTGTCTGTTTGTAATGTTAAAATAACAGCTTTTTACTAAATGCATATGAAACTATATACGGTACTTATAAGAAAAAGACTGTCGCAAGCGCTACTGCTGAGCATGAGGTCCTGGGTTCGATTCCCAGATCGGGCAAAGTGATATTAGGTTTTTCTATCTGGAATTTCTCAGTAGCAGCCCGGAGTCTGGATTTGAGCCCGGTTGATGGCAATAGGCTCGCCCCCTATTACATGGGACTTAAACATAACTGGCAAAATGTGGGTGTACTATAGGTACACCTCTGCCCAACCCTTCGGGGAAACAAGGCGTGATGTTATGTTATAAGAAAAAAACAATTTTTAAATTTTTTGTCTGTCTGTTTGTTCCGGCTAACTCTCTGGCAGGTAGCTGATGTTATAAGGAGTAACTGAGGCTACGAAAAAGAATTAGGGTTCCGCGCAAAAAAAATTAAAATGCCAATCTCGTCGGATTTGAAAGATTCTTGTATTTGGTAGCCCAATTCTCGAGGATGGTTATAGTTTATTGAACATCACGCTGCGACCCTTAGGAGCCGAGCAAATCAGAAAGAACGCTAAGCGAAATCGAACTAATAGCGCGGGCGGGAAGTGCAACGCGGCGGGTCGGGGGACGAGGGAGTTTTATCAAAATGTGGCTGTTATTTTAGTATATTGTGTATCTTACGACATCCACGCGAAGGAAGTCGCAGGGCACAGCTAGTTTTTTCAATACAATTTTACAAATGTTTACCTAAAAACAACGACCCTCGGTCAATGTCATGCGCGCCACAAGAGGCACAAGATCCGCCACAGACAAAGGATTTTTCATATTTTTGATGACTGTTGAAGTTTATATGCGAACAAAACCGCAACAGCGAGGATAACAATATAAACAAATGCTTGTGAAATTATCAGTTGAAGGTCGTAATAATGTTATATCGTGTGTTCCCACGAAACGTTCCGATGTTACCCAGGACATAAAACTGTTGATGGGCGCGTAAAACATCCAGGCAACGTCGAATGCGTGGCTTGTATGCTAATAATGTGAAGGGAAAATGTAGTTTCTATTACAAGATAATAACATTATAATGTTCTTCTTTTCTGTTGTAGTTTACCATTTACACGGCAGAGGAAAACATTGTGAGGAGGATCCAGAAATTCGATGATAATGTGACATCCACTAACGAGTGATTCCCGCGTGGTGGATTACAGCCCAATCCCTCTCATCAAGAGGAAGCCTGTGTGTCCCCCAGCGGTAAGGACATTATTGTGTTATGCTTAGCTTACCATTAAGAGGTGATTCGGCTTATTGTAGATCACATAACATAACATCACGCCTTGTTTTCCCGAAGGGTTAAGGAGAGGTGTACACCCACATTTCGCTAGTTATGTTTAAGTCCCATGTAATAGGCGGCGAGACTATTGCCATCAAACGGGCACAAATCCAGACTCCGAGCTGCTACTGAGAAATTCCAGATGGAAAAACTCAATAACACTTTGCCTGACCCGGTAATCGAACCCAGGACCTCATGCTCAGCTGTAGCGCTTGCAACCATTAGACCAACGAGGCAGTCAGTATCGTAGATCGCTTGCAAATCTCACTTAAAGAAAAAGTCATTAGTCGGTGGTGCACCCGCAAATGGCTGGTTAAAATAGAAAATCTCGAATGGGTAGAGAGACTACCAACTTAAATTGTCCATGTAATCAAATCAGTACTGTCATTCTTTGACAATTGTATGAAATTGTTAAAACACGGCAAATTGACGTAGAGTCAAGTGTCAATTTGTTTAACAATTAATTTCCCTGACTGTAACTGTCAGGTTTTGGACCCACTTGGTACTTATCACCACAGGAGGAGCTCGTGGCTAAATAAAAACAGCTGCACGGGTTGATCCATCAGGTTAAGCTACGCTTGTCAGGGTTGTCCGTGGATGGGTGACCATCTTTACGTACCTAATCTCCTCCGTGCCTCGGAAAGCACGTTAAGTCGTTGGTCGCGGCTGTCATTCGTACATCTTTGACAGTCGTTACGGGTCGTCAGAAGCCCGAAAGTATGACAACCAGTCTTACCAAGGGGTAAGGGTAAGGTACCCAGTTACTGGGTTGTGGAGGTCAGATGGGCAGTCGCTCCATGTAAAATACTGGTATTCAGCGGCATCCGGTTGGACTGGAAGCCGACCCTAACATAGTTGGGAAAAGTGTACCACAACCGTATTATAGACAGAGTATCCTATTGATATTACCTACAATGCTTTTATTGTCAGTAGATCTTTAAGTAATGCATCTTGTAGTTTGGAGGCATCACCCGATCTCTCGATCGTCATTTGGCTTGGCTCGAGGTAACTTAAACTTACCTTTCGCCAGTTACCCTTTCTGCGCTATCATTGTTCGTCTAAACTGCCCAATTATCCTCAATTGTTTTATATCTTTTGGAAAGTAGTGACGGTACTACTGAGAGTCTTAGTCTTACGTATTGTGGGAAAGGTATCGACATCAAGCTCAGAAAGAAAAAGAATTTTGTCGAAATATCCTATCCTACGAAATAATATAAACGTGAAATTTCAAATTTCGCAGTTTGTGAGGAGGGATGGATGGATGGATGTTTGTTACTCTTTCACGCAAAAACTACTGAACGGGTTTGGATGAAATTTGACACACAGATAGTTTATAGCTCGGATTAGCATATACGATACTTTTATCTCGATATCTCTACGGGATCGAGACTTATGCGGGTGAGACCGCGGGACGCTGCTAGTTATTCGTATAATTTCTTAAAAGTAACATAAAAAAAAAAACTGTAGCAAAGGGAAGAAAGTATGACGCAAAAATTAAGAGGGGGGTGAATAAATTACCGACAAGGAAAAACAAAACCTGGTATACCTACTTTTAGCCAGAAGGGAAGACTTTTTCACTATGACATGGTGCTGGTAGGAACAAGCGTCCAGTGGTTGGTACCAGAAATGCGATATCTTGATTCAAGATGCATTGTCTACTTTTAAGAAGCTTCAGCTAAACGAAGGAAGGAAGCCTGTATTTGTCGCGGACCGTGACATTTAGTCCCCGTCCGCGACAAACACAGGACCATTTTTTTATCACCTCCCAAATTTTCACAGGGTGTGCTATCCAAGAATATGAACAACTTTCACTATGGCACCAAATCTGAAACCTCGAAAAAAATAATCAGCTGTTTCATACATTTTGGTCGAGTAGGTATTGAACTTTTGTATGAAACAGCAGATTTTTTTTTGTGATTTAAGAGTTGGTCCCATAGTGAAAGTTGTTCATATTCATGAGAATACCCTGTGAAAATTTGGGTAGTGATAAAAAAATTGCCCAGTATAAGAGTTAACCTCCAAATCCATCGAAGACGCCTTGCATCTTAACTTCATTCGCGGGATGTAAGGTTTCATTGTAGGATTCTCTTCTTTATTTACCACGGAAGGCTCGTAAACCTTAGTTTCTTCCGAAAGTAATGGCTGAACAACACCGTAGTGTGAGGACCTCCTTAACTTGTGGTTGTTGGACACCGAAATCGCTCCAACATGATGCTATCGGCAACACGACGCGACACGCTCATGGGAAAATGTCCACTACCATTTGTTACTAAGGCCTATTCTTGGATGTGGGTGAATTTATCGTGAATTGATAGACATGACGGAGAAGGTACATCTCTCTAGTTATCGTTAGCCATATTTTAACTACTGTGGTCGTGCTATGGGTAGTGTTGGTTATTGCGCAATAGAAAAACTGTTAGCAGTTCAAATCATATTACAATTCACGATCAAATAACTATTCAGTAGGAAAACGACACAACTATACGGATCGCGCGACAGTTTCTAAACGTGTTCACTGCTCGACAGCCATCGATAAACTTTCCTCAACTCCGGTCGACGAGCGTTATCTTGTAGACTCTGTCGAGTGCCACCAATGGCGCTGGCGTCCCGATTAGTCAAACGACGACTAACGTATTTCCGACAGACAGATAATCTATGACATCATTGCAAAACGCTTCCGAGTTGCCAACTCGTCAAAAGAAGTTTTCTCCGCTCTTAATCACTTTTATCCGGCTTTTTTCAGATCAGTTTGGTAAGTACTATTGGTAGTAACTTAAAGTTAAACGGATAACTTACTAGTAGCCAAACTAAATATTTCCCATATGTTGGAGTGTCCAAATTATTCATACACCTGCACTTCTGAGGACCCAAAAAATAAGCAGTCATGAGGATTTCCGACAGAAGAGAGAACTTAAAGCTTTGACATATACACAGGCCGCTGTGCGCATGTAGAAAAATAGATAACAGTTGCAGTTTCAAAGACCTTAGTGTGCTAAATAAAGCAATTTGGTTACAGCGCCCTCTAGCTTAGAGTAGTTGAACTCGTTGGAGTATGTCGTATGTCGTGAACCCGTAAGATTTTCCCCTACCAAAAAGCGCTCAACGCGCCTACAGTCCGTTCGCGTTAAGAAAAAAGTGAGTCATCGTTGTTCGCCGGCCTAGCCCCGCCCCTCGACCAATTAAGTTGCAACAAATTAGAAAGCTAAGTTCAGAGTGACCAGTTGACGGCAGATCTTTCTAATTTCTTGCGGCTTAATTGGTCGCTTGGGTGGGGCTAGGCCGGCGGACAACGATGACTCACTATTTTCTTAACGCGAACGGACTATAATGAAGTTTTCACTTCAAAAATACCACTGATGCCACGGTTGGCATGACCACCTACTGGGCTCAAGTCATCTCATCATCTGGAAAAGTTATGGGAAAGCCCTAGCTCCTCTAAATAAAAGTAAGCTTCATAGAGTTTGAAAGATTGAAGATGCCAATGAAAATGTTCTTTCATTTATTTTTAAATCTCGTATTAACAGTTACAATTACTGATTCAAATTCAATAAAATCGGTCACAATTAAATAATGAAAGTCGTGTATCACGTGTAAAGCTAAATCATTAAAGAGGATTGCAGTGATTTCTTTAATTAGTTCGCGCTTCTTATTGCTTGTCGGAAATAAAATATAATGAACTCTTAATTACAGGTAATGACAATCATTTTGTTGCTAAGTGAAAATTTGTTCCTAATTAAATATTTATGTTACCTGCTCTTACTGGGTAATTGGAGACATTTATATTGCTGTAGTAAAAACTAGTTCTTTGATTAAACCCAAAATTAGTTAGCGTTTGGTTATAAAATTGTAAAATATTTAAATAATTTCAAACTAGACAGTTTGAAATAATTTGCAATTTAAAGATGCAGACGCACCGTTGGGTCGAAGCCCTCAAAATAGGAATACTTACAGAAAGATCATTGAAAAAAAATTTTTTTTCAAAGGTTTTGTAAAGATCTAACCTGATAAAGGCTAGTTAGTAATCATAAAATTCTTATTCTTTCTCTATGCGTTTCTTACAAAATGCAACTTCAAGCCTGTGAAAAGACTGCACAGCAGACATGGTATAGAAACGAAAATGGATAGCTCTTGGAATATTGAAGTGGCTGGACAACTTTATAATAATATACATTAAAAACTAAAAAAAAAAATCCCCAACACATCTATCTATAACCATTCATTGAGACGATTTCAATGAGCCCAAACACGATACCTCTGCTGTAAGTTGGTGAGGGAGTTGGATATCCTGCAAATTCCAGGTAATGCTGTAGCATCAGTTCAAGGTTACTATGTTGTACTAATATCACTGAAGTAACAACCAAATTTCGACTCGATCAGACCTGTGGAAGATGCTCACATCCATTCACCAACAAGAAAAAAGCAGTTAATCCTCAAACGGCTGAATATATTTTCTTGAATCACTAAGAACACTCTCAATCAAGTCACCTTTTAAACAACACAAAAAAAATAGAAATCAGTTCAGTCGGTTCGGAGCTACGATGCCACAGACAGATACACAGATACACACGTTAAAATTATAACACCCCTGTTTCCGTAGAGGGTTTAAAATCACCACGAAATAATAGAACTGGAAGGCAAAAACGTCTTCTGCTCTGCTCTGCTCTTCGCCTCTTTACCTTTGTTCACTGCATGGTCCGTTGAAGATGGATGGGCTCGCGACGCGCGGGGCGAATGGACGTGCGCGCGGAGCTCTCTCGCGCGCTCCGTGCCTGTTTTGAGTGACGCGATATTTTTTTACAAATACCCACATCGGTTCGCGCTCGTATGAGGGTCGAGACTACGGGAGGCCCCTTAGGCCCTCCCGAAAACATTGAAACTAGTGAAATGGACACGGATAGTGCAATTGTGAACAACAAAAAGAACAGTGACTATAAATTAACTAGTGTAAGTGAACTTTCCCCGGACAATGAAGGACAATACGCAGTCACCTGTTGGTACTGCGAAAAAACTAACGTAATTAAAAAATTCTATGAGTGGCAAGGACTGCAAACTAAGATCAAACAATTAACTTGTAGATTATGTAACAAGAGAAGTGCCCTGAAGTGTTTTATAAAAACGTCTGTAAATATTTCGAACGGACACTTGGTGAACAGCGTAAACGAAATTAATATATATTCGTGTAATATAAATTTCTGCAAAATAAATAAGATAAACTGCCGCAAGTGCAACAGACAGTTAAATGTTAAGTACATGCCAATTATAGGACTTGAATGTGAAGAAAACGTGACCTGTGAATGTGGAACAGTGAACAAAATAGTATCAAAATTTAAAGAGATATCCAAGACCCAAAGTATAAGGTCTGAGCTATCGCATTGGGGATCGGGCCGCTCCGGTCACCGGACTCCGCATCACGTCTCTGGAGGCGCGATAACTGTGACGGTGCCCGGCGGCGTGACCGCTAGCGCCGCGCTATCTAAAACGGATGAAACCTCCACTCTTGCGCCAGCTCGCAATGCCGATATTCGTGCGTGCGAAGACACGACCTCGACGCTTCTGAGCGCAGTCTCCGCGCACCCCACCACACGCCCACCGTGCACCAATTCGGACGTCGCCTCGCCACGACGTCACGGTATTACAACAAGTAACCGCTTCTCCTTGCTCTCTACAGAAGAGGAGCACAAAAACGAACTTGAAAGGGAAAAAGACTACGCAAACGCGTCTTTTACTTCACCCAAACCCAAGAAGAGAAAGAGAGGTGCTGTCACTCCTAACTCGACGGTGACTCAGCGACCACCAAGACTAATCACATCATCCACTCACATCCCTGACATAATCATAACAGACGTCAAGAAAATCAACGATCCAGAATACCTTAACAAAATAAGAAAAATAATTACAGATCATGGGGCAAGATACGCCATGGCAAGTAACAAAAGAACCGTCACGATCCGCGTATACACCGCGGACATGAGGAAAATAATTATAGAAGAATTAAGGAAACTTGACGACGGGCTCTGCTTCGTGGCACGTGTTCCCAAAGCCCAGCAGACCCATCAAACGAAGGTTGTGCTCGTTACGAACGTCTACGATGAGACGAATGAGGCATGCCTTGAGGAAATGGAGAGGTGCATCGGCGTGAGACCAATCAAAATGAGAACAATTAAAGGTAACCTACAATTGTTTATCTTTGACGGTGCCCACTCATACGATGAAATTGCGACGCTTATGAAGACAACAAAGCATGCGTACTTCGGGGCATTCAGCATGATACCTCAGGAATACAAATTTGACCCAAGGAGAGTAGTACAATGTAAAAAATGTTTTCTCTTCACGCATGCGACATCAGCGTGTCACGGTAAAGAAAAACAACCCTCCTTTATAATTCAAAACGACGAAGGCATGGAAATCGAAATATGCTCAGCATGTAAAAAACCGGGCCATGGGGCCAACCAAGCCAAATGCGAGAAGTTCCAGAAGGCAGTGGACCGTCAATTGGCACAGCACGAAGAAAAAGAAAGGAAAAAGAGAGAAGCAGCTGAACGCAGACACGCAGCACTGAATCACCGTCGGGAAAACATCTCGTACGCGAACATAACTTCGACCTTACAATTTCCACCGTTGCCCAAACAGGCGCCTCAATTACAATCACAGCACCAGCCACCATTACAACAAAATGAGCCTATAACAAACAAAGAATACAGCGTGGAGCCCCTAGGGCTAGAGCTACAAACAACTATGAAACAAATATTACACCAACTACAGTTACAACACGAAATCCTCATTAAAATTCTCAACAAATAATCCAAGAAATCGATTTCATAAGTTGCGCATACTGCACCTCAATGCGCAGGGATTAAAAGGTAAATTCCTCGAGCTAAAATCTTTAGCCGACCGTTACAAACCGCAATTAATCGTAGTTAACGAGTGCAGGGTTGACTTTTCCAAAATGCGCATGAATCTCCTGAACTACGACAAAATCACACACTCAATCGCGCCACATCTAACTACAGCTATGTATGTAATGCGAGGAATACGCTGGAGCCAGACCGACGTATCCCCTGGTACCGAAGAAAGAGACCGCCTAATAGAAGGCATCGCTATCAACCTCATTTATGATCATCTGACAGGAGATTCCCTAAAAATCAAGGGGATATACATACCGCACAGATCAGGGAACTTTGATACCGCAGCGCTGAACGATGAGCTAGAAGACATTTTAACCGAAGCTCCAAACATCACCATTGGGGACCTTAACCTTAAAATGACAACGCTCAACCAGACGAGAGATGAAGGGGCTGGAATATTAGTACGCGACCTCTGTAACTCGGACGTCTGCACCATACACCACACGGGTCTACCTTCGCGACCTAATAGTGCAGGTTATGGCATCCTCGATGCAGCTATTTTTTCGCAAGACGCGCAAATTTTTAACACTATAACATGTCGACAAATAACATCTGTTGGCTCTGACCATATGCCTTGGCTGCTGGACCTAAGCATAGTGGTGGACAGAGAAAAAACATTAGTGAGGAATACCCGCGCTATTGCAAACAACCATGAAGTCCGACAACAATACCAACAAACCTTATGGGATAAAACCATGCACCTACCAAAGAAAATCGCAACCGACGCAGAATGCGAAGAATATATACTTCAACTGGAAAAAGCCTGCATAGAAACCTTGGATAAATATGCCCCACTTCATGAAAATAACAGAAGAGATCAACTCCCCGAAGAGATTAATGAATTGATTGACAAAAGAAATCAAGCGAAAACTACAGCATGGCGTCTACGCTTCAACCAGGATAGAATAGCGGAAGAAAAAAGAACTTATAATCGTCTAAAGCGCCAGGTCCAACAAGCACTCGTGGAATATAACAGCGAAAAGTGGACCCGAATAATAAATGATCCACAGAACAATAGAGTCCAGATGTGGAGAATTCAACGTAACCTGAAGGCTCCAATACTGAGGCTCCCCCACATTGAGGGTTGTAATACAGAGAAAGAAACAATCGACGCCCTGGTCGACGCAGCGATAGTTACAGAAGCCGAGATAAACAACGACGACAAAGGCACAGAGAAGACTACACCGTTCCAGGCTCTTGACCCCACCTCTATAGAGGAAATCAAGTTCTCGCTAAGACGCTTTAAAAACAAGAAGGCGCCAGGCCCGGACAAAATTAAAGCAGATGCCCTCAAACTTGGAGGCAACTCCTTTCTCATCAGATACAAAGTGATAGCTGACTATTTGTTACTGACAGGTTATTATCCCAAGAGATGGAAAATCGGAGAGTGCATCTTCCTACATAAAGCAGGCAAGAATTACAGGGACGCTAAATCGTATAGACCCATCACGCTCCTGAACATCATGGGAAAATTATACGAACGCCTGCTCTTGTCACGCTTGCGAGAAACGGCCGACAGACTCCAACCGCCGTTCCAACATGGTTTTACTAAGAACAGAGGAACAGGCACACAAATCCTCCGGACCGGCAAGTTTATCATGGATGCACTGGAAGCAAAGGAAAATGTCGCTATGGTCCTGACGGATTTGTCAAAAGCGTTCGATTCAATAAACCATGAAGGTCTGACGAAGAAGCTCCAGACAGCTAACGTCCCAAATAACATCACCCAAGTAATAGAGAACTACCTGAGCGGTCGTAAGATCTACGGACGCTTCAGAACCACCAACGGTGATGAAAAACCGGTGCCACACGGAGTGCCTCAAGGCTCTATCCTGGGTCCGATTATATTCAATTTATACGTACATGACGTTTGGGACCAACGAGATCACATCCGTGGACTCAAGCTCTCCCAATATGCCGATGATCTGTGCATCCTTAACAGATCCCCCGACCCAGACAATGCGACACACCGGGTGGGCTGGGCTGCCGACACCGTCATCGACTACTATCATCGCTGGGGGCTAAAATGCAATGTAGACAAAACGGAGTGTGCTATGTTTACCCACAAGAGAAACTATCGCAGAACCATTCGCATCAAAGACGAGGTAATCGAATATAAAGATAGCATAAAATATCTAGGTGTACATTTAGACAAGACCATGACAATGGGTAAACACACGAATTACGTCGTGCAGAAGGCGCGACAAGCACGAGGCGCGCTTGCTCCTGTTATTGGTTGGCACGCCAAGACTGATATAAAAGTGAAACTTGCTGTCATTCAGTCCTGCCTACTGCCTGTATTGGATTATGGCGTGGTGCAACTACTCTCGCGTTTCAGTAAGAGCAACCTGCTAAAAATTGAACGCCAATATCGAATGGCCCTCAAGACCAGTGGACAATTCCCAAGACGCTTAGAAACAGCCTTACTCTGGGAGATGCTAGACTGGGATCCATGGCACCTTCGTGCCCAAGACCTAAACGAGGATATGCTGCGCCGACTCCGTGAAATGCATATTGAAGACTTAGAGACACCTGGTGACGCTTACCATGAATACGGACAGCACAATCCTCTCCTAACTAACACTAGACTAGGTGAAATAGATTATGTATCAAGAAAAGACAGGAATCGGCTGCTCAGTAAGCGAACAACCGCTCCACGACCCCATAGATTGTAATTAGCTATAAGTAGGATAGGGCAATACACAACAACATTATAAATTTATATAAATTTATTACTGTACACACTAACAAGCACACAGCACACACTACACGACACTTATACAGATCTCTTTTAGACAAACATAAGTAGACTGTAAGTAGCTGACACACCCACAGGCCGAATACACCACCGGTCTGTGGACATAATGTAACATATGAACTAGGGAAATAAACATCTTTCTATTCTATTCTATTCTATTCTATTCTATTCCGTTGAAGATTAAAGTTCCTCATTCCTCATGCTGTTATCTCTGAAAGTCACGAAAGGGTCCTATGACTATAGCAGAAATAGTTAGTAGGGGTCGCTAGTGGACTTCGCACGATCTGCTGTAGTGGGGTTAACGAGTGGCCCATTGAAGGCTTTCGTCAGATGTATTGTGGGCTGTAAGCAGACTTCGTGACCACTAAACTTAATGCTTACATGCCTTCAGTTACTGCGGCGACAGATATTGGACGACCGCGAATTTGTGGAAAGGTTAGTGCTTGAATATAGGGAAGTACCACAAGGGAATGTTGATTCCTGCAACCTATTTGCGTAACACACTTTCGATCACAATCTGAATGATTTTGAAGAATATTGCTAATCCATTGCTTCACATGTTCGAAAAATTTGTCTGCTCAACAACGTAAATAACGCAATGAATATTGTTGAACTGTCAAAATGAAAGCCATTGCTACTGTTAATGTGTTACGCAATCACCCCACTGATTGATTTCTTGTTGTAATTGTGAGGAAATACTTAAACACCAGCCTTTTATTGTCCCACTGTAGGGAAAAGGCCTCTTCTCATACAGAGAAGGCACGAGCATTGATCACCACGCTTGCTTAAGAGGGCAGAGGGCCTGCGATTTTCCATACAAATGTATTCCCCTGTTTTCTTCCTGAATAATGCCTCCAGAGCAATAATTTATTTTTCATAAAATCAAGGTCTGCTGTAGACACGTCCCTGTCATTTCCTTTTTTTCAGAAATTAATTAGTAAAGAAGATATAACCCTCCAAAAATTCAAAAAAAAAAAAAAAATGCCCCACTTTTACCGCCGTGATTAGGACTACCAAACAATTTAGAAAAAGTTTTTAACATAAAAGAAAATGACATACTCTTTCTTAAAATTTTAAAATAAAAATAATTGATTCGGCTCAGTTTTAGAGGAGAAAAAAGGGGAATACGAAACGTTGATCCCATCAAAATCTTTGTGATATATAATCGGTCTGAGCTACAGCTGTCCCTATCGCACTCTACGGGACAGACTTGAGGTAACGCGACAGCAAAAGTTTCTTCAAATACCTATTTTTCAAATTCCTCGTAGGTCCCGTCCCCTGCCCGGGGATACCGCACGGTCTCCGGGGAGGCGGCGAACCTCCTTGCCGGATTACCGCCATGGGATCTGGAGGCAAAAGTCCTCGCGCACATGTGGGAGTGGCGCGAGGAGGTAGGACGCCGGGGCGTAACTCTGTTGCCGCGAGAAATCGTGGCACGGCGGACAGAGCTCCGGCAGGATCTCATGGCGACATGGAGAGTGCGATTGTCGCAACCCAGCGCTGGGCACGCCACAATTGCGGCGATAAGTCCCCTCTTTGAGGAGTGGCTGGAGAGGCGCCACGGCGTCCTCACCTTCCGCCTGACGCAGGTCCTCACCGGACACGGGTGCTTCGGGAGGTACCTGTTCCGGATAAGGCGGGAGGAAACGCCCGGGTGTCACCACTGTGTGGATCGCCCGGAGGACACGGTGGAGCATACGGTGGAGGTCCGCCCGGCTTGGGCGGAGCACCGCCGTGTCCTCGCGGTAGCGATCGGCGGCGGCGATCTCTCGCGTCCGGCCCTGGTCCATAGGCCATGGTACGGAGAGAGAGTGCATGGGAAGCCATTACCTCCTTCTGCGAAGCAGTAATGCTCGTGAAGGAGGAGGCGGGACGCGTGAGGGAGAGGCAAGCTTTGCACCCTCACGCCCCTAGTCGCCGCAGGAGACGCCCTGGGCGTCGGGAATTGGCAGCCGATTCCCGGCCACCGTAGGCGCGGGCTTGCGGACGGCGAGCAATGGGTAGCTCGCCGTCCGGTAAGGACCAAGCCCGAGTCGACGGCGCGTCGTGTTCCACGCGCGCCTCAAAGAGATGTCAGCACTATTGACGGGGTCCGCTAGGGCCGATGCCAGCTAGGGTTGCGGGATGTTCGAAAGAGTTACCGTGGCCCCGGCACAGGCAACAGAAGGAACACGGGTGGGTTTTAGTCAGTAAAAGTCTGACACGCCCTCCCGCTCCGCCCAGAGCGGGAGAAGTCATTTGATGATTTCCCATCCACAAAAAAAAAAAAAAGTTCCCGTCCCCTCTTAAGATGGGTTGGCGATTTCTGACTTATAAAAACTATACCTCCCGGTTTCCTCATGATGTTTGATGAATACTTGTTTTGTATTTTTCTTGCCTTCCTCTTAAGGGGAAAGCGCTAAGGTAGCCCGCGAAACAAAATTTTCTTACGACTTTTGCAAATTGTAGCTCAGTGTCTGGGTGTATGTTGACTAAAGTATGATTCGCGACCGTAACAAATATGTATATTTGTATTTACAGAAATAATTAGAATCAGTAATAAAACTCCTTAAGTTAGCATAATCCTCCAATGTCAAGATTATAATAGAAAATAGTCATTCAGTAGGATTACTTGATCTTAGAGAGTTGTACCTATTGATGAATTTAATTATTATAATTCTGTAAATACATATTTGGTACGGTCGTGAATCATATTTTAATCAACATACAACCTAATACTGACCTGCAAATAGCAAAAAACGTAACAAAATTTGAATTTCGCGGACTACCCTGGCGCTTTCGCTTTAATTACAATCCGTAAGTCTAAGACGCGATTTGATAGACAAGATAGCATGTGACTGATTCTTTGCCAGTCTAAAGGTGATTGCCAAAATGCAGCGTAGGTACCTATGGATAAACATTGCAACACTTTTTAGACGCATTATAGGTCTGGTAACCACTAGAGTCTATAATGCGTCAGCCCGATACCTAAAACGTTTCGCAAGTCTTTCCCGCCACAAATAAACCTAATGACTACCAATAAGCAATAAATAAGCAAACTTTTTTCACAACTGTAGCAGATTACAGTAATAAATCTCCGCTCATTAACACATTCACAACTAATTTAATGTATTCCCCTACACCTGTCTCACACTACACAATTTGGCATCATTAATACACATACCGACTTCTTTTGCACGGAATACTGAACAAAATAGTTCAAAGAAAACAAAACCGAGGGGAAATCGAGAACAAATAAAAAAAAGAATTTGAAAAAAGAAATGGATTCCCACACGGAGGTGTATTGTATGTTGGATGTAACACCTCATTTTGCTGACCGTCCATCAAGGTATCGTGCCAAATGAAATTACGGAAACAATTTTCGTAGCTCATTATAAAATGCACCTGTCTGACTGTCTGTACATACGTTTGCGTTACGATTTTTAAATTACAAAATTGCTCAATTGTAATAGGTGGTGCAGATGGAATATTTATGTGATGTCAACGTCACGTTTGTACACCAGCTTGGGTAGATTAATGTCTTCGGGGTAAATAACACCATTTTATATCGAGATGGTCTCACTATTTTAACTGGTATAAAAAATGGTGTAGTGCAATTTCAGTTTAGCCAAGCATTCAGTACTACCAAAGTACCAACACATCTAATAGACGGCTTAATGCATGAGAAAATAGTGGGTTTAGGTACAGAAATAATAATGACTGGTTTTGTAGCATTTGTAGTAAGTTCAAGGCATACAATATTGTGCCAAATAGGTATAGAAAAACGAGCCCCAATTTTTATATCTGCAGCCGAGCTATTCTGTTAAAGTGAAATTTTAACAGAATAGGTCGGCTGCTTGAAGACTTAGGTGAAGTGAGATTGAAATGAGCTGTCAATAGTGTCAATTCCATCAGGCTCAGTGCAGTGATAAAGAAGTGGTGGCCCGGTGATAACGGCCGTGACTTACGAGGTGTAGGTCGCAGGTTCGAACCCAGACAGGTGCTTTACTTTGTGTAATTTATTTCATCACCGCTGCTCTCAAAACGGTGAAGGAAAACATCGTGAGGAAATCGGCATGTCCTAGAACCAAAAATTCGAAGACATGTGACATCTACCAACCTGCACTGGGCCCGCGTGGTGGATTACGGCCCACTCCCTCTCACAGAGAGGAGGCCTGTGTCCCAGCAGTGGGAACATTATAGGCTGATTATGCTAATGCATCAGCATCAGGTTGAATGACAGCTCACTTCAAGTTCACTTCACATAAGTTTTCACGGTAACATTTTTACAGAACACATACTTAGATCGGCTGTTCCTATTTTTTTGTAACTATAAGTTGTGGTCCTGCTCTTCATAACAATCCCGACAATCGTCAGCGACGATAACCGACTTTTAAAGATTTTAAACTGAAGATCACGTCTAAACGAGTAAAGTTAATGATTTGTAAAAAAATACATGTTAAATTAGAGCATTTTCTCAATAACTTAATATGTGAATATTTTAGATTATGTTTATATTACATAGTGTAATTAAGTAATTTGTAAAGTTACGTCAAACGTGGATGAAAAACTAAGAATAACGCAAAAACTATCAAGCGTATTTTCATGAAACCTTCACCATTTTAAAGATTATTTAATTATTTATCTACTAGTATACGTGTTTTATTAAAATACTTATAGTTTTATGTGTAATAAATTAATAATGCGTCTAACTTGGGACAGCGCTCCTTGATGGGCGAGTCCTATTACTGGGTGGACGTACGACGCGTTGCGTGAGCTCAGCGCAGAACACGCAAGCTATGCACTCAAGGCCGCTGGCATTTATCTGTGCCATAACGACGATGATCGTGATCGTCCAATCATCATTGAGTTTAATCTCGTTGATGACACAAGTGTAATTAAGTATAACATAGATTGAAGTTGTACCTATATCTTTAAGTAGGTACAGCCCACGTCCCCTCTATGTATCATATTTATGGTGAACAGTGCTGGTAAATCAAGATGATAAACATCAATTGATTTCACTTTACATAAATTGATAAACTGTTGAAGATGAGTTCATCTCTAATTACATTTACTATCGTGTAGGATAACGGCTTTCATGCCGTCTTTCAAAAAAAATCGCATCATTAGTAACCAGAACACGGGCCAGTAGCAACAGCATTCTGAAAACAGTGTCAGAGAGTTTCTATTCTCCCATTTTGAGGCATTTTGTGGAAAGGATGGCCAAGTGAGAAACTTGTACATTACTTGGTCATCTTCTGTGCAAAGTGCTTCAAACTTAAATAATAATAATAATTCAAATAAATCACTAACACTAGCTATAAGGTATTACTAACATTATGGATCTCTGTTGTCATAATAAAGAAGTTTTGATTTGATTTGAAATATTGTTTCCTCTGAAATAGGTTCTTCAATACAAACGATAAATTATGCAGTTATTCTATGGTGACAAATAACAACGGTCAAGGAACAAACAGTCCAGAGAAAATTATTAAAATTCTGGTTGTGAGTTCTCTTAAAGCTCCTTTAAACAGGTGCGACTCGTGACACAAAGGCACCGCTCGTCGCGCGACACGCGGTGATTTTGTGTCGCATCGCGTAACTCACACACATAACAGCATAACATCACGCTTGTAATCTCCGAAGGGCTAGGTAGAGGTGTACCTATAGTACACCCACATATCGCCTATCCATGTTTATATCACAAATAAATCATGCAATGTAAGGTAACTTAATGACTCCGTGAGTAAATAAAAGGCATATTTAAAAATAGATTCTAAAGATTTTAAATTCAATACAAAAGGTATTATCATAATATAAAGGCAATTTTTTCAAAATTTATCTTGAATATTACTGACATCGGTGAAGGAAAACATCGTGAGCGACACCAGCACCCTAAATACGTAACACACTATCAATCACAATCTATCGATTTTGAAGCAAATTGCTAATCCACTGCTTCATATGTTCGAAAAATTTGCCTGCTCAACAACTTACATAACGCAATGAATGTTGTTGAACTGTCAAAATGAAAACGATCCCCACTCTACGTGTGTTATGCAATTGCTCCGCTATACTAGTTAATATAAGTCTGAAATCGCCAACCCGTCTTGAGCAAGCGTGGTGGTCAATGCTCGTGCCTCCTCTGTATGAGAAGAGGCCTTTGCCCAGCAGTGGGACAGTAATAGACTGGTATTATTAGAGGTCCTGTCTGTGAGATGGGTCTCTATAGACTATCTCCGTTATAAACTATCCCTTTAATTAACATGACGGTCGATTAAGATAGGCGTGAATGCAACACAAACAAACGAACTGTCTTATCTGGGTGTTTGTCGTTGAGAGATTTGTTAGTGTGGATGTACCATGGGAGAAATGAACATCTGTACACCGTGTGGACTAATCTTGCTTTCAGCGCTCGGCCGCTATAGTGACGCTTGCTAACAGATGTGGTTATCGTGTGCACAGGAGTTTGTTTTCAAATTGGTCAGATGTAAGTTTTCTCGATAGTACCTACTCAGAATATAGGAGTACATCATAACTAGCAAATTTTGTAATACTCTGTTATTCCATTATGATAATAATGAAGACTTCAAACAAAGCAGTCCAACACAACACAAAACAAAACTGTTTACTTCACAAAAAAATCGCAGACAATTTCAATTATTTCTATTTCCAAGCAACGCCAGGTCGCATCACTAGTACGTAGAACGCGATGTAATTGCGATTGCGCACGAGTGGCATCGCCACGCTGTAATTTATAACAATTAAACAATACCCCGAGCACTAATCAGTTTCATTAGTTAGGTGTAGGGTTACCAGACCTCTTGAACAGGTTTTTACTAAACTAGGGTTAACGAAGCCGTTGAAAAAAGGTCTAAATTCGTAGTTAGTTAGTTAGTTGTAGGAGAGTTGTCAATGATTACGGATTTGCCAACAAAAATGCTTTTAGGAAGGTAAAAAAAAAAACAACAGCTTGAAATCGTGTGGGATATCATTTAACATTCCTAAAAAAAAAATTAACCATTGGTTAAACCTGAAAAACTGTTAATAACGGTTTTGTGGAATGATGGATAGACAGTTTGAGGATAATATATTGAGAGAACTATCTTTACTGTACCTAAAGTTCATTTTTTTAATTCCAGACAGTAATTTGACAGGTTCAAATGTCAAACTATGAAATGAAAAAATTATACATGGAACATTCGAAATGTCGAACTTTAGTTAACATTCAGTCCAACATTTGTTAATTTTCTAATCGGGCAACCCTAGTTAGTTGCGCAGGCGCGTCGAAAGTCGATAACTTATTGTTTCGAATATCAATAGTTCACGTTTATAATGCTTTGTATAATTTGCGAGTAGCAATGTTGTTGCCTTTGTTAGATTACTTTTAGTACTGTTGTTAAATGCACGATTAATTAATAAATTAATTAAATTAATTTTGGAACGATGATGCTGCGTGGAACTAGGAAATTAAATTAGAATACCTACTCTGAATCTCGATATTGTAATTATAATTTTGTAAGAATGAGACGACGGGATTTAGTATCTTGGAGAAAGGGCGTTATGTGATGTAAAGGAAGATTTACGTTTGCATCTGAAGAATATATATATTAACAAATCATTTTCCGTTTCTTTTGTTAAAGCTTTTAATAAAAAGCTTTAACAAAAGAAACGGAAATTGATTAAAAATATTTACGACTATCACGTTCACATTAAAATGAAGGCTTTTATGTTACAAATCCGACCGAGAGCCTAACTCTTCTGCACTAAATCATCAGGTTATGATAATATATATGTATATCGCTTAAACCGGAAAATTACAGTTTAAATCGCCGACATGGCCAAATCAGCGATTTAGAGCCACGAAGGGTTTTTGATGCGATGTAAATTAGATGTTATCATGTATAATTCATGCCGAGAAATGGGAAGAGGTGGGCCAGATGTAATCTAACTACACTCTAACGGTCGAACACTCTCGTTAATTAATAAAAAAACCGGCCCAGTGCGTGTCGGATCACGCACAATGAAGGGTTCCGTAGTTGGGATGAATTTATCCCAAGAACAAACTTTGTAGGTGAAAGAATGTTCACCCTTAAATTGATATACCTCACGATCAATTCTCCAACTACAAATGTAGGTATGTAATCGCAAAAAAATGTGATAAAACTACAAATTAACAACTTTTGGACTTCACCTTTACCTGTGAGACCTTGCTTCTTGCCAAATTTCATGATTCTAGGTCAACTCAGGGGGGTTTTGATTTATTTGCGAGTATTAGAATATTATGTCGCATAAATAGCCGTATTTTTTATTGCGTTCACTTAGAAGCTTGATTTTTTTGAGCTCCAAGGGACCGTAGACCTTCATATTTGAGATTAATTTCAACTTGATACGTTCACGCGTTTCTGAGAAAAAGGGTCTTGACAGACAGACAGACAGACGGACGGACGGACGGACAACGAAGTGATCCTCTAAGAGTACCGTGTTTTTCTTTTGAGGTACGGACCCCTAATAAATTGATCGTATTAATAAATTTCCCACGCAAAACATGAAATATCTCGACGACGATTTCTATTTGTTATTTATAGACAGGTTTCGAAAAGGTTAAGCTTGTTATTTTAAAGAGTCGACAAAGAAAAACTGCTTTATGAGTACGCCTGTTAATAGCGCAAAAACTGTTGCGGCGACAACTTTAATCTTAGTTTTAAACTCGCTTAAATATCGTGGAAGGTGCGCCCGGCATCCTAGAGCGAGCAGGGCTGGATCAAGTCTGCGCAGTATGGTGCAATCGCCTGCCGCGACGCTTCAATTATACTTTTATTCATAAAGTTTTTACACCAAGAAAGAAATGTGTAATTCTATTTATATCTTCCCGTTTTATCCTAGAATGTGTCCACTCACAAGGGTAATGACAATAAACGTTGAGAGCTTTGTACCCGTAAGATCTCTGACATTGTTGCACCTAATTGCATGCTCTGCGTGCCTGTGGTTCTAGTTTCATAGATGTGGTCGCTCTCTGGTCAAGTAAAATGTAGTTCACGCTGGGAAATAAATAGCTTGGAGAACGTAACAATGCAATGACATGTTGTGTTGTTGCTAACCGAGCGAATGTTTGAAAAAATGTTTTCACAGTGTAACAAACTGTGCCTACTTACCAGGATTTATTAAGCGGAACCGTACTTCATTATAAAAGCTAATTGAGTACATCCCTGTAAACGGAATGTCGGTCGCTATCCTAAAAATGCCGGAGCATCGCCTTCACTAGCGTCTGACGCCGACATCTACTGATTTTATGGACTCTAATTACACGATAAAATTGAATGACGTCCAACAAACTCGGCAGAAAAGGTGTGAGAGCTGCTAATTGCGTATCAGACTGTACATGTAAACACCAATAATGGTAGCACAACTAGTCGAGAAATCGCCGAAGAAATATTATAACTTTTTTTTAACGAAATGATTAATTTTTATTGACGGAATCCTGCAGCGGTTGAATACCTCTCTGAGCTTATTTTTATGATCCTGTGCGGTACCGTGGCAATTAGTTGGAGTTCACCAATTTGCGTAATTACGTACATCTGACTAATCAAGGTTTAATGTGACCGGTCATTTGGCGAGGTAGGTACATTCTACTGTTCATTAATTTTTATTTCGGTAAAAATATTCAGTTAGTTAAAATAGTTTCGTTCGCAAGGCAGGTATTTTAATTATTGTTAACGGGTTCTTCTTTAAATATGAAAGTTGAGAAACACGATCCCGAGTAACTACGATTCAGAATTTTATTTTGAGATTGAATTATATAAAACGGAAAAGATTTTTTTTTTTAAAGTTTTTTTGAATTTAATTTGTCGGTTAAATAGCGTTTATTAAAACAGCATTGATCTTCGTAAACACGAAAACAACGTATAGATCAATCAGTTTTCTTATCTGGCAAGGATAGTTCAGAATATGACTAAGAATGCACAGGAAGCAAAAGTATGCTATCGAAAACAGGCTAATTTATCATCTGACTGGATTTTGAAAAGGAAATGCTTATCCAGTGAACAATCTTTCTATAATCCGCTGTAAAAAGTGCGTAAGCGAAAACATATTTTCATATTTTAAACAAAATACGATATAGAAAATAAAGATAAGCCACGGACAAAGCGAAGTATCCATTTGATAAGAACTCAGAACTCAAGGCTAGTGGAATCCTGACTGTAGATGCTGGTATGATCAGAATTTGGACTAATTGGGCTTTCAACGCGCTACGCAAGGACGCACAATTGGATTATGTAATATATATGTGTATAAACTACGGCCAATTTCCATAAGCTGAGTCGTCATTTGTTTACTTACACGTTCATCACATTCGCCCACTTGCACGTTCATGGGTTATCCTAAATAACTCGGAGTTAACAGCTAACTCAGGGTTAATCAAATAATTCATCTTGCGCCACCAAGAGTTAGAGGTAAACCTAGAGTTAAACTTTTAAATCCCACCTATGTGAGTGAGTTAAGTCGCTAAACTCTGTGTTAGTTTACCTACATAAGAAATGTCAAAATAAATTGACGTCATGAGGTCCCGCTGATAACTTATTTTGTATTTTATATTGTTCGACGTTATAGTAAGTGAAAATTTGGTACTATTATTATGGTTTTTAAATTTAATTTTCTCAGGTTAGTACCTGGTATTTTCAGAATCTCACGGGTGTGAACCAAGGTGAGATTCTAGTTATTATTCTGAGAAGATAAATTGCTCTGTACTGCAGTGAAATTATTATCCAAGTCTAGTTGTAAAAATTTTCTTACTATGCGGCAAGTGTTTAATATTGCAGCTTTTTGTAGTGCTATATATGTGTATTTGGATATATTGAGTGCATTAAAACTATTGAATATTTGTTTCGGGATAACACCTGTTGTTGATATTACTATTGGGACTATAGTGACTCTATTCATTTTCCAGACTCTGGTAATTTCCTCTTGTAATTCTGTATACTTCCTGATTTTTTCCGTGATAGTTTTTTGTACGTTATTAGTATTTGGGACTGCTATATCTATTATAAATGTGTGTTTGCTTACTTTATCAACTAGTGTTATATCAGGTCTGTTGTTGTATATGGTGTGGTCTGTTATTATAGTGCGGTCATAATATAATTTGTAGAATTTGTTTTCTAAAACAGCTCTAGGCGTGTACTTGTAATATGGTGTGTAGGGATCCTGCATGAGTTTAAGTTTAGTTGCGAGTTTTTGGTGTATGATATTAACAAGTTGATTATGTCTATGCGTATAGTCGTTTTGGGTTAGTGTGATACAAGCTCCTGTGATATGTTGTATTGTTTCAGGTTTGCTGTGACATTTTCTACATAAATCATTTCTTATTGTACTATCTTTTATTATGTATTTTCTATAATTTTTTGTATTTATGACTTGATCTTGTATGGCTAACATAAACCCTTCTGTTTCAGGAAACAGCTCACTTAACTCTAGCCATTTGTTAGAAGCCTCTTTATCTATGTACGTTTGGTGTAAATCGTTGGGATGCCTTCCATGTAGTTCTTTTTGCCTCCACTTCCTATGTATCTCTTCTATATGTCTCGCTTTATCTACTGTCTCAATATTGCTATCATCGCTAAGGTTCAGTGGTGTATACTGTTTGTCTATCTCTATAATTGTTTTGTGTAATTGACTGCTATTTTTCTTCCGCCTGAAAAATTGTTTTAGGTTTATGACTTGTCTTTTATGAAGATGTGATATTTCGATTAGACCCCTGCCACCTTCTTTTCTGGACATTATAACTCTTTCTATTGCTGATTTGGGATGGTGATATCTATGTTGTGTCAGTGTAGTTCTTGTCTTAATTTCGAGAGCATGTAATTCTGTGTTAGACCATTTTATTACACCAAAAGAATAAGTAAGTATAGGAATCGCGTATGTGTTTATGGATTTGAATAAATTTTTACTAGATAGGTGCATTTTGCATAATGAATGTATTCTACTATTGTATTCTTTTCTTAGTTTATCCTTAATAGTCCTATGTTCTAATAATCGTGCTTGATTGTATATTATTATCTATTTATTTCGGACAGAAATCCATAAGTGTTAGTTACAATTTTTCTTAAGATCTATGTTAGTAGGAACATAATATGACAAAAATACATTTTTTAACAACTAAAATTAACAATTAAAATTTTCCCGTAACTATTCCCACCCAGTGTGCCTGTATGGGACAGTCATGGCGGACTATATCAGCAGGCAATATATTCATGAGTTCATAAAAATAAATACAAATGACAAAAAACTTAAAACATATTTTACAATGCATGTGCTCGAAAAGAGCGTTTTCCATGCAGCCAAATTGTGCAGAAAGTACCACTTTTTCGCACTAGTGCTTTTTACTTTCAGTTTTTTTAAATTTTTAACTCCGTCGTCAGCCCGACGCAAAGAGTTTTTATTATTTGAGAAAAGTTTTACAAATTAGTCAGGTACAGCTTATCATTCATATAAAAGGTACAATAAAACTAATACTTCATTAAACACGTTGTTAATTATTACTCTAGATTTAGTTTTGATCAACAAATTAATTTTAATTATTCTTTAATATGTTTTGCTGAATGAATATTTTGCTCGTGCCTTTTTGCGATATGACGTGGCAGATATTTGCACATGCGCAGTAGTAGATATGCTGAGCGCGAATGTATTTAAAATAAGCCCGCCATTTTTCTAATTTCTTGCTTAGTTTGAAGTTGATCAGAATCTTTAACTCTCAACTCAACTCAGCCTACCGCAGTCCACTGCTGGACATAGGCCTCTCCCAGGCTGCGCCACACACCCTGTCCTCCGCCTTCCGCATCCAGTCTGTCCCAGCCACCTTCTTAAGGTCGTCGGTCCATCTAGCTGGGGGGCGTCCCACACTACGCTTGCAGATACGTGGTCTCCACTCCAGGACTCGTCTGCTCCACCGGCCATCGGTCCTTCGACAAACATGGCCAGCCCACTGCCACTTCAGTTTGCTTACTCTGCAGGCTATGTCAGTTACTCCGGTCCTTTTCCGAATAACTTCATTCCTGATTTTATCCATCAAAGAAACTCCAAGCATAGCCCGCTCCATAGCGCGCTGAGCGACCTTGAATTTGTGGACCAGCCCAACTGTCAGTGTCCACGTTTCGGCACCGTATGTCATAACGGACAGGACGCACTGGTTGAAGACCTTAGTCTTCAAACAATGCGGGATAGGTGACGAGAAGACTTGACGAAGTTTTCCAAACGCTGCCCAACCCAACTGGATCCTTCTGTCGGCTTCTTTCTCAAAGTTGGGTCTACCGAGCTGGATGACTTGCTCTAGATAGACATACTCCTTCACAACTTCGAGAGCGACCCTTCGACGTGGATTGGTCTCGGCAAGACGTGTGAATTGTACATGACTTTCGTCTTGTCCAAATTCATGCCGAGGCCAACCCAACATGAGGCTCCATTTAGGCTGTGCAGCATCTGGTCTAACTGTTCCAGCGTCTCTGTCATTATGATGATGTCATCGGCAAAGCGAAGGTGTGAGATGTACTCGCCGTTCACGTTGATACCCTGTCCAGTTCAGTGCAGCGTCTTGAAGACGCCTCCAACGCATTAAACCGCAGACCCAGTAAACAGTTTCGGGGGTATAACATCCCCCTGTCTCACCCCTTTGAGCAGTTGGATGGGGTTGGTTTTCTGATCCTGGATCTGGACAGTCATCGTGGCAGCGTCATACAGACATTTCAACACTTCAGTGTAGCGCCAGTCAATTTGACATCGTTGCAGAGAGGCCAGAACTGCCCATATTTCGATGGAGTCGAAGGTTTTCTCGTAATCCACTAATGCCATACACAGCGGCTGGTTGTACTCCTCGGTCTTCTGTACAATTTGCCGAACAGTATGGATGTGGTCTACGGTACTGAAGCCTTTTCGAAAACCGGCTTGTTCTGGTGGCTGGAACTCGTCAAGTCTCCTAGCGAGACGGGTCGTGACGACCCTCGAGAACAGCATGTATACGTGGCTCAGAAGTGAGATGGGCTTATAGTTCTTCAGTAAGTGTAAATCTTAATAATTTTTTATTTCCTCGCACAGTGCATAGTAAAACGTTGTATGATACACGTGCGTAAGATGATTTCCGGCTCGTGTCGAGTTATACACTCGCCGGAAATCACCTACTTTCCACACTTGTAGCATAAATAACTATTTCTTTACCTGATGTTTTCGTCAATCAGTAAACTAAATCTCCATAGAAACCACATACAATACGATTAAAATGAAATTTCGTGTTATAAAATTCAAAGACAAGAAAGTATTACGTATCGTAATGTAGTGTAAAAGAGATGGGTATACATGTTCCGTTCATTCATTTTTGGTCGGATTACAGTTTAGGTTTCGTCGCTTGAACTGCAATGTTCCCATCTCAAAAAACACAAATATCAGATCAACTAACCCGGTGTTACTTTTTAGTGGCGCAACGCGTATTAAGAGTTAAAATGTTAATTACATAACTTCGAGTTTACAAACTCTACATTTATTTATTTAACTCGACTAAACGTGCAAGTGGGCCTTATTACTGTAAAACAGTTCCACTGTTTTCTTCCTACTAACACTTGTCACATTGTTTTTACCCATTTCCCACATAAAAATAAAAACAAAATTGTACAAATCTTACTGTCTGTCCACACATGTTTTCGTTTAATCCGTTATCAAACAAAGTATTATGAAGTAATTACATCAATTGTCACGGCCATCAAATTTAAAATGTCACCAACCATGGCGTCTGGAGGAACCGGAAACGACGCCATCCTTTTTAAATGACCGAAGATGGCCGAACACGATCGTGAGAATGTTTGAATTTAGAATCTTCAGATTTTCTTTTTTTTCGGTTGTGTTTTTTTCTACAACGTGTGTGGCCAAGTTAATTTTGATAAGTGGGCGGAGGGTCGTTGTTTTTTTTTGGAATTTTAGGATGTATGGTTATTGTGAAGTTTTATTTTGTGAAAGGAGAGCCAACTAAAAATTGGAGATTCTGAGGTCAAGGGTTAGTCACAGAGTTTCATAGTTGAATCATTCATCATTATTATCTATTTGGCGCAATTTAGAAACAAGTATTTAGTTATTAGAGTTGATCTCGCATAGGCGTGCAACTGCACGCCTATGCGTTTCTATCTATACATGTATGCGTTTCTATGCATTTCTTCCAGTAAGTACCCTTTTTAAATATTTTTGATCCCTGAAGTACCCTAAACTTTTTTTTAGAAAATTGTCGATAAAACTGGAACCATAAACGGTGCTCTACGCGTTTCTCCGACTCAATACCAAAAACAAAAAAACAATCGAATTTCGAATTCAAATCTCTCAAAATTGCAAGTCATCCGCAGCCCTACTATTTGCGCACAAGTCACTGTGGTTTCACCCTCGTGAGTCGTGACCCGTGTTTCTCCGATGAAGTCATAATTTATATAATGCATTGAAAATTGTTTCTCGCGTCAGATAACCGTGGTGCACCTACTAATCGGTTACGGTACGCCCGGAGCGTCCGCAAAAAGATTTATGGGAACTGGAATCGAGAATCGAGATCTCGTTTGCGCTGAATCGATTTCGTCTTATAATAAGTGTGGAACAGTTGAAAGATGAATGGAGAAGTGAACGGCTCGTGATCGAATCGGGCGAACGCAAGCGAATTGTAAATTAAATATTGATTATTTTTTATGGAACTGTTTGCGCCGTGATGTGAACAGTCGGAGAGATGGTGGAATCTGAATTAGGTGTAAGATCTATGTGAAATAGGATTTTCTCTAGGATATTGAGCAGGTGATGAGTTTTCTTACCTCTAACGATTTTTCGTTGAATTTCAACGTCCAATACTGAACTGCACGATACTATTATGCTACTGAATTAAAATGCAGCGATTTTATTTGTTTTTATTTTCAATTTCCTCAACCTGCAACACACACTGCGCGATCCTATCATATAATTATATAAATAAACCCATAATCAATTAAAATGATGCATACTACGTGACCCATATCAGTTCCCTGCTAAAATTACCGAAGCTCCCAGCAGTCAATTATTTTGTAGTAAATTAACTCCCGAGTGAGTTTATTGATAAACTACGTGAGTTAATTACATAAAGATTTTACCATAAAAATGTAATATTTACAAGGAGCGAGCAATCGATCGGAATGAAGCTATAAATTATTGTAATACCTTCGAAAATTATTTTCTGTTCGCTCTTGATAAGGATCTGGCAGAGCCGGACTGCATGTCATATAGTATTGTAATAAACGCACCGACAGAGTATCATTTACATATTACATTGTGTCTTCATATTTAAATATCAATTACTTGTGTGGAATAATGACGACTGTAGTTTTTCAGTTGATTTTATTGCTTGTTTCAATTCTCAAATCGTTATGCTAAATGATTTTTGTATAATTTTTATGCAACGAAAGACTGTTTGATTGACAGTTGTAAGTGAAACTGCCTGTCATTGTAAGTTATTGTGATTTATGCTAAACATAATATTTATGAAGTGCATTACCATGCTGATATGGGAAGAAAAACATGGAATATCACTTTACTGTTTTGTCATGCGAGCGCCTACATGAATCTTTACGATGCATAATTAATTAGACTATTATAAAATAGCTTATATTTTTAATTAAATCTCCGTCTCGCATGGCATAATAAACCTCGTTCATTAGGATGATCACTATTAAAAATCGGTTAGAAGTTATCTTTAGCAGACTTTCATAGGTAGCATACTACAAGCACTATCTACAAAACGGTTACCTTTACACCTTAAAGTTGCTTATTGTATACACTGATTCATTGAAGAAACCCTGCCCCTAAGTTCCTTCGTTTCACTTTGTCATAAGTACAATTGCAGCTTGCAAACAAAGCTGTTTCAAAATTGGAAAGGCCTGGGGTTTGTCGATAGTACATATTTAAGGAAAATTAACTATTTGAAAATTAGAATATTAAATACGGCATTTACGTTAGTAGTACGAGGAGGAATCAAAAAGTAGTGAGAACGACATACTCCTTGGTAAGAAAAAAAAATACTGGCAGGCTTAGCTCAGATACATATTTGTAATATTAATAAAGAAAAAATCTTCGATTCTCTTTTGTTTTTTTCTGAATGTAGTCATTTGTTTGCTTCGTGTCGGAACGTGTTCTCGAAAATGGAGAAAAACGAAGTGCGAGCCGTTATTAAATACCTCTGTTTAAAAAAGTTAACGACGCAAGAGATTCATTTGCGATTTGGAGGCAACATTAGGAGAGTCTGCTCCGCCGTATTCCAAGTCACAAGGTGGGCTTCTCAATTTCGAGTAGGGAGAACGAGCACGGAAGACGAACATCGTTGCGGCCGTCCATCGACGTCAGTCACCCAAGAAATATTGCGAAAGTCGAGAAAATTGTATTGAGCGATCGAAGAGTTACCATCCGATACTTAATTCAAGAAACGGGCATTTCATATGGAAGTATTCAATCCATATTGAAACAATCTTTGAATATGAGAAAAGTCTCCGCAAGATGGGTGCCGAGAATGTTAACCGACAGTCAGAAACAAAATCGACTTGACATTTCGAAGATATTGTTGGACAAGTTTCAAGAAGATTCTGAAAACTTTTTGTCTCGTTTCGTAACAATGGACAAAACATGGGTCCATCATTTTGATCCCGAGACTAAACAGCAATCTTCGCAATGGAAACGACCATCATCACCGACCCCGAAGAAGTTTCGAGCCGTGGCATCGGCTGGCAAGGTTATGGCCTCAATATTTTGGGACTCAGAAGGGATATTTTTGATTGATTACCTGGAGCATGGAACCACATTACAGGCCAATATTATGCAGCTTCAATTCCCAAGTTGAGGAATGCCATCAAAGAGAAAAGGAGAGGGAAACTTCGAAGGGGCGTGCTGTTTCATCACGACGACGCACCCGCGCACAGGTCGGCAGTAGTGATGGCTGCCATTCAGCAAGCTGGCTTCGAATTGGTTGACCACCCCCCTTATTCACCAGATCTGGCCCCTAGCGATTTTTATCTGTTCCCCAAATTGAAAGAATACTTAAGGGGAAACAGGTACGAAGACGATAACGAGGTGATGGATGCCGTGGAGAGCTTTTTGCAGGACCTTAGTCCTGCAAAAGGCTTCAATCCCTTTCAAAAAAAAAGTTTTGTCATGACAAAACTTTTTTTTTAAAGGGATTGAAGCCTTGGATAAGCGCTGGACTCGGTGTGTAGAGAGACTCGGAGACTATGTAGAAAAATAAATTATTATGTTATCAATAGTCATTATATTCTATCTCATTCTCACTACTTTTTGATCCCTCCTCGTATAACTAGCGTTATTTAAGCGGGTGTTAGTTGGAAGTCTCAAAATCCTTGTCGATTCCTATTCTTAGTTTCCAAATCAATAACCTAGTAAAATATTATCATTTAAATATAGACTCCGCCCCTGCCCTCCTTCGTGCTCGCTCCAGGGAGGTCTGTGGGGTGTCATGAGAGCATCTCGATCGCGCCACACGTTTAATAACTAACAATGTTGCCAACACTAAAATTTTGATTACCCAATGAAAGTGCGATTTCATCGGTGCATTACGCCCGACTTTTATGAGAGAAATGACGTCTTAAAAATAAAATATTGGAGTGTGTGGGTGTTGCTTATTATGTTGTCTTGTCATGGTTTTAGTATTGTTTCAGTTTTTATGTGGGCACGTGCTTAGTGAGTAGATTCATAAGTAGTAATAAACTGTTTTTGAAGTACTGCCATTTGTGCTGGTCTTAGTTTTAATACCTACAGCAGAAAAAATACAATTTATATTGCTATATCAGCATTTAATAAAGGGCGATATTCTTAAACCATAATTAAATAAAGCTGACCTTTAAATTCGAGATAACTTAGTACAAATAACCTCACTAGATTAGGTCCTTTATAGACGAGCCACCGTAATTCCAACAAGTTCAAGGTCAGTGAATGACAGATACCAGCAGTGGTGGCCAGGTAGTAACCGCCCCGACTTACGAGTTGTATGTAGGTAGTGGGTTCGAACCCAGACAGGCGCTTTGGTTTGTGTAAATAATTTCATAACCACTGCTCTCAAAACGGTGAAAGAAAACATCGTGAGGAAACCGGCATATCCTAGAACCAAAAGTTCGAAGATATTGTGATATCTACCAACTCGCACTGGGTCCGCGTGGTAGATTATATAGCCCACTCCCTCTCGAAGAGAGGAGGCCTGTGTTCCAGCAGTGGGAACATTAGCTGATTACGCTTATGCTGAATGACAGATCATCCAACGTGGAAATAGAAGTTTTCTTACCACTTCATCATTCTCCTGTCTTTATCCCAATTTATTTGGTGTCGGCGCAACTTGTCTTTGTCTTCCATACTCCTCTATTAGTAGTCATCTCGGTAGTCACTCCCTTTCTAGCCAAATCATCTTTCAAACAGTTCATTCTTCCTTACCACTTAATATGTCCCCTAAATGACTTACCTATATTCCTATCCTATCATCAATATATGAAGACTAAAATTTTTTTTTTATCCTTCAGGTATCTAGTTTATTAAAAAATTATGGACACATATTTGTTCTTTTTTTTACGTAATCAAAAGTTTACGGCGATACATTGAGTTAAAATGTGGCATGACATCTCACGCCTTGCTCGATTTTATACTGAGTTTTGACGTAGCGAGCCCTCATGCGTTTTATCTAAGTCATTTTTTATTAATATGATAAAGACTGACTGACGGACTAAATTGTTTGTTTTTTATCCAGTCATAATCCCTGTTCCTAACCTAGACTGGTGTTAAGAATATTGAAAAGTACCTCATAAAGACCTAAGTAAAATGAATAAACTGACAATAATATTACAACACGATACAAACAGTTATGTTTTCATTAACATAAACATCATAACACAATCTTCATTCGACCAGACCGTGATATGTATTGGGAGTGGCCACATAGAGGCACCTAGTAATTATAAGCATTCGAATCCACACAGATCATGTCTTATACCTAGTAATTAAAGCAAATGTTTGATACAATTCAATTAACTGTTAAAGGTGAGCTGATAATTATTTTTGGATGAATACAGAGCAAAGAGAAGTAGTCAGCATTCCTTCGTAGGTCCTTTAAAATAAATTGCTGTTCCATACATTTTGACCACGAAGCTGTTGCACTTTTGTAGGAAACAGCAGATTTTTTTTTAATAACCGACGAAAAATTTCAACGCCCACTTTTTTTTTTCTGGATGGGAAAGCGTTGAAATTTTTCGTCGGTCCAGACTCATGTACTGAATCCATGGTGACAGGTTGCGTGGTAATGTCCCTTCCGCCCTGTATATGGTTTTAACGTCTGGGATTTCTCAGTAGCAGCGCGGAGTCTGAATTTGTGCCTGGTTAATGGCCCCCTATTACATGGGACATAACTGGCGAAATGTGGATGTTACTGCTATCTTCTTACTAATGCTGAAATTTCATCACCTGCCCATCTTTTCCCCAACTATGTTTCTTTCAGCTGCCTACAATTCATGTTTTATTAGCATTTAAAGGGTCTTTGACATATCTCGGGAGTTCGGGGTCCCAGACCTTTGGAAAGCGTACGAGGAACCGAAGCCAACTCGCAAAGGACCGTTAGACGCTTTTAATTAAATGAGGCACCAACCGACGATTACTGTACGCACTATGCAAGTGCAAAAAAGATATTGGAATATGTGTTTGAATGGCTAAAGTGGAGTGGTTACCTAGTACTATGAAAAAACTATGGCCCCTGTCTGATCAATGTTTTATGATACACGGAAAAAATGGCAGGGGGTGACATGCACACTCAATAATGGGCCCCCGGAAACTGTCGCTAGCACTTAGTGACGTAGCGACAACCGGGCAACATATCTTGAGGTGCTTGAGGAGTGGACAGGTATTCCACGGCTACCAGGACAATCCCAAATTCCCGTCCGCTTACCTCAACCTTTACAAAGGAATTGATTAAAATTGCGAATAGAATTAATCCCTTATGCGCCTGCGTCCATCAGATCGCTGATAAGGTTAAGGGCTAGTTAGACCACTTTCAAATAAAGTAAGAGATACACATCTAATAGATGCGATGCTTGAAATTAACATCATAATGCGATATTTATTATTAATAATGAACCCATCAGCTGCTTTCATCTGCCGATCATAGACAGTGGAAAGAAAATGAGGCTATTGTGTGGGCTACTGAATATTAAAATTAATAATTAAAGGCTCACAGCACCTGCTTTGCGGCTATATACCAGCTGCTAAAGGCCATCTAAAACCAAATTAATGTATAATCCAAATGCTGAACATAAAATCATTTTACAGTTTTTATTTAGTCTTCCTATTTTTCCATTGTTGTTGTAGTGGATTATACTCACAGGTTATCTTACTAATCATAAAGCTGAAGAGTTTTTTTTTGTCTGTTCGTACGTGCTAATCTCTGGAACTAGTCGGATTAGAAAAAAATGTTTTTGCATTTGATAGCCCAATTCTTGAGGAAGGCTATAGGGTACACTGTAACTTCACGCTAGGACCCTTAGGAGCCGAGCAAAAAGGAAAAAAGTCCGAAAGAAAGCTAAGTGAAAACGGAGTATTAGCAGGGACAAGAAACTTCACGAGGACGAAGTCGCGGGCAGAAGCTAGTATTTTAATATAAGTGTATAGCGCTACAGGGTTATTTTGGAGCGTGGCTAAAATTGGAACTAAAGTCGCCATCTTGTTTTTTTTTTATACAGGCTGACCCATTTATAGTGGTCCAAGCATTTTTTTTGGGTCTATAACATCCTAATAATTCATTTAAAACGCAAAATATGTTCCGCGAAAATCAGTGGTTTAGAAGTTGTGATTTTTTTTTTAACTTAAGTAATTATTAAAAGTAAAACACTGGAGTTTGTTAAAGAAAGTTAATTTATTAAGTAATAACAAATGAAAACGAAGAAAAATACAATAATTACAATAAGTTTCCGAAATGTCTGCCTCGGTTCTCAATGCATAAACGGCACCGTTGCAACTTCTTGTTGCGTTTAGATGAATCATTTGGATGTCTTAGACCCAAAAAAAAAATTTGATCACTATAAATGGGCCAACCTGTATATTTAAAGTGACATTCCGAAAAAAAAAAACAATTGCACAACTCTTTACAACAGCGCCCTCCTGTCAACGACATCCGAACGCAAAAAGATCCGTGTTGTGTTGCAGTGTATCTACCTGTAATGTCTTAACTACCCGTCAATGTTTGTTGAATAAACCAGTCGTTTCCAAGATATTGTTTGATTCAGACTCAATACTAAATACTATTGTTGCTTTTTGAATGCGATTTACTTGTGTTTAAAATATCAGTAGAGCGAGAGAATGTGCGCCAACATAACTGCAATTTACGATTTTTCCGTAATACCTACTATTAAAACAAGTGAGGCAATTCTTCCACCTCAAAACTGACGTGACTAAAAGCAATTTCAGTTTAATATCAGAATAACACTTAATAACTTAATCCCAAAAGGGCTAATACCGCACCTTTGAAAGTTGAAACTTACATGCTTTATTGACCAATTTAAATCTATACAAAATGAAATTGATTCCATCTAGGAGGCGTGGGAATCGTTTAACGTTACTGGTGACCTAAAGGAGTGGGCATACCCAATTATAGTAGTTATGTTGATGTAAAGATCTGCAAAACTATAACCATTAGAAAGGCTTACGATAACCCTTACAGATTAGATATAATTTAATGAGAATGTCGCTTATTGCCTACATTTATAACCTCAACTTATAACGTTAAACTTAGCTCCTTATAGGATGCCTGGAGTTGTAAGGTTAAGTGTATCCGTATAAGTGTGGTTGATAAAGTTGATCAAGAAGCTTAGCTGAGGGTTCGGTTCGGTCGGATCGTGGATGGGTGATTCATTACAATATATCGAGACCCCTCCGTGCCTCGAAAAGCACATTATCCGTTGGTCCCGGCTATCATTCGTAGATCTTTGACAGTTGTTACGGTTCGTCAGAAGCCCAAAAGTCTGGCAACCAGTCTTAACAAGGGATATCGTGTGATCCAGTAAGCTGGGTTATGGAGGTCAGATAGGCAGTCGCTCTGTGTAAAATACTGGTATTCAGCTGTATTCGGTTAGACTGGAAGCCGACCCCATCACACTCGTAGTTGGGAAAAGGCTAGGTTGATTGATATTGATCATGAAGCTTAGCACGAGAAGAATGCGTTGGAGCGTTCATTTGTTTCTCGTTTTAACCTATATGCGTATTTACCTTTGAAATTACATTGAATGAATTGAGTTAAAAAGTTTGGTTAAAAAGGCCGGAGTCCACCCCAAGATATTGGAAAAAAAAATTTTTACTCTCTCACGTCAGAAGCAAGTGCACACGTCACATAAGCGGATTGGATCAGTGTAGTAGAAAGGACAAAGAAAATTATAACGAAAGACTTTAGAAGAGAAGTATATATTGACAATATGATTGAAAATGAACTTTATTAATGGTAACCGACGAAGACAGTTCAACTCATGATAATTTTTCTGAATCATCCAGTAACGAAAGTGAATAAAAATGTTACAAATTTAGCGAATTTATTGATTTACCTGACCCAACCACACTCTTTTATTGTTAATTACCCGACTACGGCTAAGCCAAAAGCAAGGGTAATGATTTTTTTTTTTGGGGTGCTTGGACAGGAAACCTCCCCGTGTGCCTGTGGGCTGGAATTCCCTTATGGATGCGTCCGGGGGGAAGGCCAGTCACCGGGACGGTGCACCCTGGGGTACGGGCAATGACTCCCCATTAGGTACTGTGTGCCTAAGGGGTCTTGTTGCCCGTATGCCAATATCCTGTCAGAAGTACGCTCCAACGTGTGTCTCTCTGCGCTCTAAGCAGAGACGCACAGCGGCGGAGTAAGAGCGGGCTCGGTGTGCACTAACTCTGCCGCCGGGCAGGCAGGAAGAGGCCTTCTCTTTCTGCCACCGTTATTCTCGTAGCCCCGAAGATTGTCAAGGTCATGTCTCTGACTTTTGACGGGGGTCGAGGGTCTTGGCTTAACCGCCCGGGCCGCGAGGAAGAAAACCTCTATAAAAAATCACCCCAAACCTCCAAGCGGCGGCGCACCGTGAGGGAGGTTGATAGCTTGACTAATGGGTAGCTAAATTAGTCGCTAGTGCGAACCACTAGATTTTGAGACAATATAAAGTTTTTACTCGTGGGAACAAACATGGATCCAATAACTAAAAACAAAAACCGTAGAGAAGAGGAGGGAAGTGATGCGGGGTCGGAGTCCGACGCCGTATCTGGCACGAAGGGCTCATATAAGAGCCAAGAGCGCGAAGTGGTTGGGGCGGCTAAGAGGAACCTAGAGTTCTTGAAAAAGCGCCCCAAACCGGGGGATGGCCAGGAGTCTTCCTCGGACGGATGGGTGAGCTCGGCCCGTAAAAAGATCAGCCGGCGGGGTGGGGCCCATGAAAGTGGTGTGAGCAGAGGGCTCGCCACGAAGGAGGCCAGCAAGCCGAGCCGAGCCGGCCCGGCCGAGCCAGAGTCGCAGTTAGGGCCGGTCTCGGCCGGGTCGGAGTCGTCAGGTGGTGAGCCGGACGCCGCTGGCGGCTCCAATTCGGAGCAAACGGTCAGGTTCGCAGAGGTCGTGGCAGCCGCGATCAAGAGTGTGGCCTTGAAGAGGACTCAGTCCTCTAAAGACAAGGCCATATCGGCAGCCAGGGCCTCCATTATGGCGGCAGCGGAGGCCAGTCACCTCAGGCCCCCGTCGGACGGAATGAAAGAGATGCGGGCGGAGGTCGCTCGCTTGACAGCCGCCATGGAGCTTCTCCGAAAGGAGAATGAGGAGCTCCAAGCGGACCTGGCCAGGCTCCGAGGAGCTGGCCCCCGGGAGGTGCCACAGGGGGAGGCGCGGCATAGGCAGGTCGGGCCCGTGCCTGCTGAGGACCGGGTTCTGGCCCTGGTCCGGCAAGAACTGGCTGCCTTCCGAGGCCGGTTTTCCGCCCTGGAGGCCATAGTCCTGCGGCCCCCGCTAGCGGCGAGCCAGCCGGCCTCGTATGCCGCCGCCGCGGCTGCCACGGTCAAGCCTGCATCAACGGGGCAGGCGAAAGGTGGGGCCGTGCAGGAACCCGCGAGGGCCCCAGCCCCGGCGGCGAAACGGCCGCCCCCGCCTCCTAAATCTCCTCCGGCTGACGCCGAATGGCAAGTAGCCGGGGAGAAGAGGAAGGCGGGTAAGGCAGCAAGGGCGGCGAAAAAGAAGGAGAGGCGGCAGCGGCGCAAGGAGCGAATCGTCGCGGCTAGGCTCCGTGCCCCGAGGTCCGCAGCTGTAGTGATCACACTACAGCCGGAAGCGGAGAAGAAGGGCGTGTCCTACCGCGACGTGCTTGCCAAGGCGAGGGAGGCGGTGAACCTCGAGGAGCTCGGCGTTGCCGATGGCATCCGGATAAGGGTCACTGCGACTGGGGCCCGGATGCTGGAGGTTCCCGGTGCGGCCAGCGGCCCGACCGCTGACGCTCTGGCCGAGAGGCTTAGGGCGTCCCTAAATGCGGACGAGGCCCGAGTGTCCAGACCCACCAAGCGCGCTGATATGCGCATACTGGGTTTGGACGACTTAGCGACGGAGGGAGAGGTGATGGCCGCCGTTGTTAGGACTGGAGGGTGCTCAGCCGAGCAGGTTAGGGTAGGCACCATCCGTCCTGACTTCACGGGGATGCGAACCGTTACGGTGAGCTGCCCCGTGGCGGTGGCCCGGAAAATTACCGGGGAGGGCCAAAGGCTCAAGGTGGGCTGGGTTTCCACGCAGGTGAAACTGCTGGAGCCCAGACCTCTGAGGTGATTCCGCTGCCACGTAGGCAACTACGTGGGAGCTAAATGCACCTCGGAGGTGGATCGTAGCAGCCACTGCTTCTGCTGTGGTCAGCCCGGTCACAAGGCCGGCTCGTGCAAAGCTACGCCGCACTGCTTCGCGTGTGCGGCAGCTGGCAAGCCGGCCAATCACCGGGCTGGGAGCAAGGCTTGCACTCCACCCGCCAAACCCAGGGCCAGCAAGCCCTCCGCCACCGTCGTCACCGCCGCAGCCGCCGCCACTGCCACCGCTGCCGCCGCCGCCTCCACTGTCGCCGCCGCCGCAACCACCGCGGCAGGGCCCTCACAGGGGGTTCGGGAGGGGGCTGATATGGAGTGCCAATAATGGCCCCATTACGCCTCCTCCAGGCGAACATCAACCACTGCGCCTCCGCTCAGGATCTGTTGCTCCAGAGCATGGCGCAGTGGTCGATTAACATCGCCGTGGTCGCTGAGCCGTACTTTGTCCCGCCCAGGGATGACTGGGTGGAGGACCTGAGCGGCTCAGTGACTCTAATTTCATCGGCCGCCGCCGGTACCCCGTCCCTCGAGGCGGTCAAGAGGGGACGGGGTTGCGTGGCAGCACGGTTCGGGGAGATTGTCGTGGTAGGGGTATACTTCTCCCCGAACCGAACTCTCGCCGAGTTCCACAACTCCCTTGCGGAGTTGAGAGTCGTCGTCGTCGGATTCCGTTCCCTCCCTGTACTCGTCCTCGGGGACTTCAATGCCAAGAATGTGGCTTGGGGTTCCCGGCATACGGACACACGGGGCAGGATGGTGGAGGACTGGGCTCTGGAGACGGGCCTGGTCGTCCTAAACCGGGGTTCTGTCCCCACGTGTGTGCGGATGCGGGGTGAGTCAGTGGTGGACATTTCGTTCGCCAGCCCCGCTCTGTCGCCGCGTGTCCTCGACTGGCGCGTCATGGAGGGGGTGGAGACCTACTCCGATCACCGGTACATCCGGTTTGACGTCTCCGCCCAGACCTCGAGCGCGCCGGTCCGACAGGCCCCGAGTGGTCCGCGGTGGGCGTTGAAGCAGCTGGACCGGGAGCTCCTCCTGGAAGCCTCGATCGTGCAGGCCTGGGTGTCACCACCGGACAGGCCTGCTGACATCAATGACGAGGCGGGGTGGTTCCGGGAGGCCATGTCCGAAGTATGCGACGTGGCAATGCCCCGGGTCCGGCACGGACGCGCCCGGCGCCAGGTGTGCTGGTGGTCGCCGGAGTTGACGTCTCTGCGCGACGCGTGCGTTGCTGCGCGACGCCGGTACACCAAGCACCGCAGGCTCCGTATCCGCCCTCCGGATACGGAAGCCATTCAGGCGGAGCTGTACGAGAGTTACAGAGCGGCGAAGACCGCCCTCCGAGCGGAGATCCTGCGGGCCAAGGGACTGGCCCGTGAGGAGTCGCTGGAGACTCTGAACAGGGACCCGTGGGGACGCCCCTATAAAATGGTGCGGAACAAGCTCCGCCCATGGGCTCCCCCGCTGACGCAGAGTCTCCGGCCCCAGCTCGTGGAGGACGTGGTGAGCGCTCTGTTCCCTTCGCGAGGGGAACATACTCCCCCGCCCATGGCTCCGCCTCCTGCGGTGTCGGATGCGGACCACGCAGCCGACGATGACGACGATGCTCCGGAGGTGACCGAGGTAGAGCTGAGAGTGGCGGTGCGCAGGCTGAATGCCAAGAATACCGCCCCAGGACCCGACGGCTTACCTGGAAAAGCCTGGGTCCTGGCCTTGGAGGCTCTCGGGCCTCGACTAAGGGGGCTCCTAAGCGCATGCTTGGAGAGGGGCCAGTTCCCGCTTCAATGGAGGACAGGGAAACTGGTCCTCATTAAGAAACCGGGGCGCCCTGCGGACTCGCCGTCCGCTTACCGGCCCATCGTGCTGCTCGACGAGGTGGGCAAGCTCTTTGAAAGAGTCATTGCAGACCGCCTTGTCGGGCGGCTGGTGAGGGTGGGGCCGGATTTGGCGGAGAGCCAGTTTGGTTTCCGCAAGGGGCGCTCTACGGTGGACGCCATCATGCGCGTACGAGCCCTCACGACGGGGGATGCTGTGGCCCGGGGTGGGGTCGTCTTGGCGGTGTCTCTAGACATCGCCAATGCCTTCAACACCCTGCCCTGGAGTTGCATCAGGGAGGCACTCCGGTATCACCGAGTGCCGACCTACCTCTGTCGCGTGGTCGAGGCCTATCTGACGGACAGGGCCGTCATCTACCCCGGTCACCGGGGAGAGTGGAACCGGCGAGAGATGTCGTGCGGTGTCCCGCAGGGATCGGTTCTGGGACCGCATCTGTGGGACATCGGGTACGACTGGGTGCTGCGCGCCGACCTCCCTGGTGGCGTCGGCGTAGTTTGCTACGCTGACGACACGCTGGTCCTGGCGCAGGGGAGGTCGCACCAGGCGGCGGCCGAATTAGCGGCACGCGGGGTTGCGACAATCGTAGAGAGGATCCGGCAATTGGGACTCGAGGTGGCCTTGCACAAGTCCGAGGCCATGTGTTTTCATAGTCCTCGGAACGCGCCACCATCGGGTTCCCAAATAACGGTAGGAGGGGTTCTCATCGGTGTCGAGTCGACGATGAAGTACCTGGGACTCGTCCTCGACAGCCGGTGGAATTTCGTGGAGCATTTCCGACGTTTGGCTCCCAGACTGGAGCGGGCCGGGGCTGCCTTGGGGCGGCTCCTGCCCGATCTGGGGGGTCCAAACGCCTCCTGCCGGAGGCTCTACGCGGGGGTCGTGCGGTCCATGGCCCTTTACGGAGCTCCGGTGTGGGCGCGTTCCGTGAGGCGGCGACCGGTCCGTCGGTTGAACGCGTCCCAGAGGGTCATGGCCATCCGGTTAGCCCGGGGATACCGCACGGTCTCCGGGGAGGCGGCGAACCTCCTTGCCGGATCACCGCCATGGGATCTGGAGGCAAAAGTCCTCGCGCACATCTGGGAGTGGCGCGAGGAGGCAGGACGCCGGGGCGTAACTCCGTTGCCGCGAGAAATCGCGGCACGGCGGACAGAGCTCCGGCAGGATCTCATGGCGGCATGGAGAGTGCAATTGTCGCAACCCAGCGCTGGGCACGCCACAATTGCGGCGATAAGTCCCCTCTTTGAGGAGTGGCTGGAGAGGCGCCACGGCGTCCTCACCTTCCGCCTGACGCAGGTCCTCACCGGACACGGGTGCTTCGGGAGGTACCTGTTCCGGATAAGGCGGGAGGAAACGCCCGGGTGTCACCACTGTGTGGATCGCCCGGAGGACACGGTGGAGCATACGGTGGAGGTCTGCCCGGCTTGGGCGGAGCACCGCCGTGTCCTCGCGGAAGCGATCGGCGGCGGCGATCTCTCGCGTCCGGCCCTGGTCCAGGCCATGGTACGGAGCGAGAGTGCATGGGAAGCCATTACCTCCTTCTGCGAAGCAGTAATGCTCGTGAAGGAGGAGGCGGGACGCGTGAGGGAGAGGCAAGCTTTGCACCCTCACGCCCCTAGTCGTCGCAGGAGACGCCCTGGGCGTCGGGAATTGGCAGCTGATTCTCGGCCACCGTAGGCGCGGGCTTGCGGACGGCAAGCAATGGGTAGCTCGCCGTCCGGTAAGGACCAAGCCCAAGTCGACGGCGCGTCGTGTTCCACGCGCGCCTCAAAGAGATGTCAGCACTATTGGCGGGGTCCGCTAGGGCCGATGCCAGCTAGGGTTGCGGGATGTTCGAAAGAGTTACCGTGGCCCCGGCACAGGCAACAGAAGGAACACGGGTGGGTTTTAGTCAGTAAAAGTCTGACACGCCCTCCCGCTCCGCCCAGAGCGGGAGAAGTCATTTGATGATTTCCCATCCACAAAAAAAAAAAAAAAAAAAAGGGTAATGATTTTGACAGTCTATGTATGTATGTTCCACCGTAGCGCCTAAACTACTGAACCGATTTTAATGAATGTGGTGTCAATTGATTTGTAATAATGGCCCGGGTAACATAAAATATATAAAATCAAAATTTTATGTCTGAATTTTTTATAAATTTTTTTATTAATTTTTCTTGACTAACGACCCGCCCCGGCTTCGCACGGGGGCATACCAGTGGCGTGCCTAGGGCTTGCCTCTAGGTACGGTGCACAATTTTATTATACAATGTATTAATAAACATAAACCACCCGGAAGAAATCAGTAAGCCGACCCCATCACACTCGTAGTTGGGAAAAGGCTAGGTTGATTGATATTGATCATGAAGCTTAGCACGAGAAGAATGCGTTGGAGCGTTCATTTGTTTCTCGTTTTAACCTATATGCGTATTTACCTTTGAAATTACATTGAATGAATTGAGTTAAAAAGTTTGGTTAAAAAGGCCGGAGTCCACCCCAAGATATTGGAAAAAAAAAATTTTTACTCTCTCACGTCAGAAGCAAGTGCACACGTCACATAAGCGGATTGGATCAGTGTAGTAGAAAGGACAAAGAAAATTATAACGAAAGACTTTAGAAGAGAAGTATATATTGACAATATGATTGAAAATGAACTTTATTAATGGTAACCGACGAAGACAGTTCAACTCATGATAATTTTTCTGAATCATCCAGTAACGAAAGTGAATAAAAATGTTACAAATTTAGCGAATTTATTGATTTACCTGACCCAACCACACTCTTTTATTGTTAATTACCCGACTACGGCTAAGCCAAAAGCAAGGGTAATGATTTTGACAGTCTATGTATGTATGTTCCACCGTAGCGCCTAAACTACTGAACCGATTTTAATGAATGTGGTGTCAATTGATTTGTAATAATGGCCCGGGTAACATAAAATATATAAAATCAAAATTTTATGTCTGAATTTTTTATAAATTTTTTTATTAATTTTTGTTGACTAGCGACCCGCCCCGGCTTCGCACGGGGGCATACCAGTGGCGTGCCTAGGGCTTGCCTCTAGGTACGGTGCACAATTTTATTATACAATGTATTAATAAACATAAACCACCCGGAAGAAATCAGTATATCGGTTTTAGTTTCGGTTGGGTCGGGTTTGGCTTTGAAATTCGCCCAAATTTTAACTTTTTGGGATTTATGTACTATCTGTTTTATATTACAAACTCGTACGTGTAATAAAACTATATAACTCGAGAATTAGTTTTAAGCAATGTAGATAAATTGTCGATTACAAACTCTAATTATGATACATCGATATCGTTCGAGAATCGGTTTTAAAGCAACCGATTTTTTTCCCATCACTACACAAAGTATTTTATAGTTGTCAAATTGGACTTCTTAGATTGTCACGAATATCGTGGGTTTGTGATTGGCGAGGCCTATGTCCAACAGTGGACTTTTCTGTAGGCCGATGACAATGAAACATGTATTTTTTTTTTGTTATTTTCAATCATTTTGTTTCATAATTCTATAGTGACATTTTACAGGTAACTGTGCTACTGTTGGTTTACGATCGGTATTTAATTAGATTAATTAAGAAATGTGTCACAGGCAAGTTGACTATAAACTTAAAGCAGCTGAACTAAAGAAAAAGACAATAAAACTAAACAATTTTAATAAAACACTTTCTTCACAAAGTAATTTTAACTTCTACACGAAGCAAGATTAAAAGTTTTCGATACGCGTCCTAATTACTGGAACAAAAAACATTTTTCACTTTAAAATAAACCAGCTTTGCCCGTGGCTTTGCCCGCGTGGATGTCGGAAAATATCCCACGGGGACGTACTACCGGGATTAAATGTACCCTGTGTGTTAATCTAAGGTTATAAACTATCTGTATGCCCAATTTCATCCGAGTCCGTTCAGCCGTTTTTGCGCCAATCCGGAACAAACATCGAGAGAAACGGACAAAAATTCTAAAAACTATATTTTCGGCATCAGACTCGTTCCCACACCTCGTAGCAATTACTTTTTTTTAAATATTCAATGTGACAGTTTTGACTTGGTTACTATTTTATTATATATATAGAGGACTGTTTGTTGCTTTTAAAACTTATTAGCCGCCTAAGGTGTTAAATAGTGCATTTTAACCTGTTTTAGCAACGATGACGTGCAACTATAGTGCAAGTTTTATTGCACTAAATTACTTGGAAATAACATGAGATCGTTAATTATTATGTGATGTTATTAAACAAGAGGAGGAGGAGAGGGGGGGGAGGGGGGGATAGTAGGGATTTATCCCCCCCCCGAAATCTGACTGAAAAAAAAAACGTTTTAAGCCATCTGTTTATTTATTCGCTTGCGTGTTCTTTAATTATAGTATAGTACATTGAAAATTATAGTACAGTGATTACAGCGATTTTCACACAGTTCACATGGTTGTTTCAATGTTTGTCCCCCCCCGAACCAAAAGTCTGGATACGTGCCTGAAGAGGTCTCATTACTGAGTGTGTGAAATGAAGAATGCATTAAGGCGACGGTAACCGACTTTTAATGATATTAAACTGAAGATCAAGTCTAAACGAGTAGTGTTAATGATTTGGAAAAAATATATATTAAATTAGAGCATTTTCTTAATAACGTAATATGTGAATATTTTAAATTATGTTTACATAGTGTAATTTATTTGTAATGCTATGTCTAACGCGGACAAAAAACTATCAAGCGTATTTTTATAACACCTTTACCATTTTAAAGATAATTTAATTATTTTTCTTTTAGTATACGTGTTTTAATATAATACCTTTTGTTTTATGTATAATAAATTAATAATGCGTCTAATTTGGGGCAGCGCTCCTTCATGTGCGAGTCCTATTACTGGGTGGACGTACGACACGTTGCGTGAGCTCAGCACAGAACACGCAAGCTAGGCACTCAAGGCCGTTGGCATATATCTTCGTCTTAAGCGAAGGTTTTAAGTAAGAGGATTGATGTGCCCTGGAGTCCTGTATGTTAATCTCTACATTTATATCTGTAATTTTTATGGTATACATAATAAAGAGTATTTTATCTATTTATCTATGTTAGACATTGGTGGTATAGTATTTTTAGCTTATGAAGAGATACGCGCTTTACATGTGAGAAGACGAGTAGTGTCTGCACATAACACATACACGCACACGCACGCACTTCCAACTTAGCCATTGTTTCGGACGGTACCGAGAGCTCCTGCGCTTACACACACATTCACAGCGTGTTTTTACACTTGGTAATCACAGCCTTGGTAACAACACCTTTCAAAGCGCGTGTCGCTTCGTGAAATAAAAATACTGTATTGGAGTTTAACCTCCCAATAGTGAAAAAATGCCTGCTTAAGAATTTATAACCCTGGAAGCGCTGTATAATCCCTATATCGTTCCCACTGCTGGCCAGCCTCCTCTCTGTGGGAGGGAGTGGGCCATAATCCACCACGTGGGCCTAGTGCGGGTTGGTGGATATCACATGTCTTCAAAGTTTTTGTTCTAGGATTTGCCTATTTCCTCACAATGGAATACATTACCGTTTTGAGAGCAGTTGGGTTTCTAAAAGCTTTCATAATTTTCATACAGAGAATGAATTGCAGACATCTACAATCTATTACGGTTCATTGTGACCTTATCTTGGAGTTAATTACTTTGATCTTTTTATCTAGTAACCACTAGGAACCTTGAGTAACCCATAAATAATCGTTGTATGAACACATTCTTAGGACCAATAAATTCTGGTCATAAGTCCTATTACCTCCTTATATTTATGGCATCCTTTGGTCCTTTCACAGCTGTCTTTAGCGTGCTGACTTAGCATATTTATATCACTATGTTCGCTATTTCAACCATATATCATTTTGGTCCCAAGGTTCGAAGATATTTATTGGAGAAGATAAATGGTATTTTGAACTTTTTAATTGGTTCATCAGTTTGGTATGAGTGATTGAAGGGCAAAGGGCGTGTTTGTGATAATAAATATTACATTGAAGTCCGATGTTTTCATTAAAAGTCACTATTTTGCCATTTTCGAACTTGACCTATAAGAACTACTGGTTACCGATGTCTTTCAGAGGCGAAGCGCGCTAACAACTCCATTCCTACCGGCTTCCCTTTGGAGGATCGGAAGAGTAACTTCACCTACCACCATAGAAATAAAAAAGCACATTCAGTAATGTCTATGATTGCTAAATAATATATATTCCAACAACAACACAAATTCTTCTAAATAAGCCGGCGCCACAACGTGGTAATCGTACTCGTATTTGTATGACTATTTGTAACTGAACAATTTCTTCGTCGGCTTCCCTCCTACGAAATGTCAAGCCTCGCCACTGATGTGTTTTCATTGGTATCGATAAGCTAAGATGTTGCGAAAGTTGCTAACAGAATATTGAAAAAAAAAACATAGCCTTTTCTTTTGTCTTTACCATAGTCGGGTAAAAAATATCCATTACACAAAACTCGCTAAATATCCCTACACTTTTTGCCAATAATTTATAACTAAGTACAGTTTCTGTTTGCATTTATACTGAAACGTGTCCTATTCAAATATTTAAAGAAACGAACCCGCCGCATGAAAATATTTTCGTATAAAATGCAACGCAGACAATTGATGTCACAGTAAAATCTCCACCATTAGAGAGAGATAGAATAAAGAATCCAGCGAGGATGCTGGAGGAGGAAGCGAGATAGCATGCGGTGCAATGTTCATTAAAGAGGGTCAACGTAGGTTTGGGGGTGTAATTTCTCCCTGTCCCCCCTGCGGCGATCTTGTGGTCGTCTTTTTAATTTGCTCTTGGATTTCAGGGATGGCTACGTTCGGAAAATTGGTGCATAAATAAAAGAATCCTTTTGTACCATTACGAGAAATGTTTTCGGGGTTTCCATTTGTAGCAGTTTATGAAGTCGTTTTTTCATTACTGTTACATTTTTGCTTTGAAGTGCACTGAATTTCTGGCTGCATTAGCACTGCTACAAGGGACACGGTATTACTGAGAGGGTTTATTAGCCTAGCCTTGTTCCAAACGATGCTGAAACCCGCTTTTTGTATGTGTTCTAAAAGTACTTATATTTAAGTACGTATATATTTAGCATTTGTTATTTGAACTTAATCAATAAACTCAGAATACGCCGTGGACAGATGATGTGTTTATTTATCTACAAGACCTTAGACATGACCACGGCTAACCTCACATATTCATCAACCTATACGGTAGCCGATACTTGCCTTCAACCCCTTATGAACCTCATAAACTCAAATACAGAAAACCTATTTCCAAAAACAAACATTTTCCGAGAGTTTTCCTCCGTGTAGCAGCCCTGTGATCTCAAGACAACATCGCTGGGAGGCGCGGCGTCTTATCAACGAATTAATTCTAGACTAACGAAGACCGGGGGTGGCGCCGCGATTAACACAACCGCCCCTTTCACGTAGACCGATGAAGAATTAGATCTGACTGCTGACTTTTCATTGGTGGAGGAGCTGGTGCGACTGCGCATCAAAGGACCTCGTTTAGAAAACGGTACGGCACGGAAACGGCTGAAAATTTTGTTATAACACAAGTTACACAATTTTGTACATTAGATATTATTGTCTTTTAATTTTAATACTGTAAGTTATGAGCAGGTATTACTGAAACTTAATAACTTCAAATGCTTTATATTAAAGCCGCCGGCAGATATTATAAGTACGTAATCAAAACGTAGGTTATTAAGGCGACGATAACGAACTTTTAATGATTTTAAACCGAAGATTACAACTAAATGAGTTGTGTTAATGATTTGGAAAAAATATATGTGAAAGCATTTTCCTAATAACTTAATATGTGAATATTTTAGATTTTGTTTATATTACATAGTGTAATTTATTTGTAAAGTTATGTCTAACGCGGTTATAAAACTGAGAATCACGCATAAACTATCGAGCATATTTTTATGAAACCTTCACGATTTTAAAGATAATTTAATTATTCATCTTTTAGTATACGTGTTTTAATATAATAACGTTTGTTTTTTACATATAATATATTAATAATGCGTCTAATTTGGGACAGCGTTCCTTTATTACTGGGTGGACGTACAACGCGTTGCGTGAGCCCAGCATAGAACACGCAAGCTATGAACTCAAGGCCATTGGCATTTATCTGCGTCTTAAGATGTAAAATTAATTGTATTTATTTATTTAAGTCGGACACGGTGATCCATATTTATGTTAGTAGGTGTACTTAAAAATTATGTTAGTAACCAAAGGTTAAAAAATGTACATGTGACAATAAATGAATTGTGCAAAACATGAAGTGAATGTAAATTTAAGTATGTGAGAAGTTTATACGGTTTTAAGTTCCATAAAGTATTTTATTGCTAAAATGATGGGTTGAGCAATTGCTAGCAAATGGCAAACGTAGTATTTAGTTGCCATGCACCTTTCGATCAACCGACTTATTGTCAGATTGAAGATTAAAAGAAAAATAAATTATGGCGGTCCAAAGCTAGCTTGCCACAGCTTGTCAGGCGTTTAAGCCGTTGCATTTTCGCTGTAACTTCTTCGACCGAGAGAAGGGAAGCCAATAGGTGGCTAATGCCTATAATTCCTTTCCTTTTCGGGAAATATTTAACTTCTCCTCTAAAAACTTATTGATCATCTATGATGTACGCTTTTATAAAAATATAAATGAGCGTCTTTTTAACTTTCCGGCCTTTTTTCACAGTTGGTAGCACCTACTAAGCTAGAGTACTCCGACCAAACGGGATATGTCAGATTAAAACTGTGACCACTCGTGAGACGAATTGGTCACAGTAACTAAGGTTAGGATGCAGTTACTTGTATATTTAGTATTTTTAGGAACGCAAAATGGGAATTGAGATGCGATTAAATACATGAATTTTCACTGTGAAAGTTTCGAGATGCAATATCTACCTATAAAGATATATGGGCACATAATATCTCTATTATAATCTGACGATTCAGTCAACAGATTGATCTAACGGTAGATTGTCTGGTGTATGGCAGACTGTTTAGACATTAGACGTCAGATAGACATACGTAAGGTTACAGGTCATAAGAGATGGTTGAATACTTCAGTAAAATCTCCTGTTTATGTTTGAATATCTTTACCCGATGTGGCTGGTCTTTTAGGACAGATTTACGATACGCACGTGGGATTTACAAAATAAATGCAAATAGGTACACGTCTGTTAACACTTTTGAGATCAAGGGTTTCAGATAAGTGGTTTTTAGTGTCTAAAAACAATAAAAGACTTGCAATGTAGTGGTTCTTGGAGACACATGAGGATTCTAGGATAGAATATTATAAAAAAAAAACGAAAAAAAAAGAAGAATAAAGAGTATTTTATCTAATATTTGCGCTCATGGTTTATGGTTTGAAATGTTTTGCTACAAGAGAAAAGATACCAGAACCTTGGAATTGCTTGTCCTTCATTAAAACTCAAACTCAAAGCATTTATTTCGATTAAACCAATTACAGTCACTTTTGAATTGTCAAGGGTCAGTCAGTCAGAAAGACGAAGCTAGCTGCACATTCCAAAGCGTAATAGGTGCCTATGGAGAGGAAGGTTGGTGTTGGAGAGCGTGTCTTTGAAAGTGTTTCTGGAACAAATTCTGCCCATTCTGATCGATTTGATTATACGAACAATTTATGAGTAAGTAAACCTTTTAAGCAGTTTGACCTTGATAATGATAAGTCTAAACATTTCCAGTTGGTGCTTCACATAATTTAGGTGAGAATTTTTAAATCTGTGATATGTTTCTCGTGGAATTCCTAATAAAATTACTTAGTTTACCTACGCACCACAAGGTATTCTCGAAGCGACACCGATCCAAAGCAATGCATATCATCACGAGGCCAATGAGGCTATAAAATCATCATAAAAATGTCATAAAAGATAATAGCCGTATTAATTGGTGCACAAGACCAATGTAACCGGTTTTAGTTCGAAATCCCTTTTAATTATAGCAACTCCTGTATAAAGACCAATCTTGGTACGTTTTTAATTTACATTGATAGATTAGTTAGTAATTCGATGAACATTTTGTAAACGAAAGGAACAGTGGTTTTGAACTTTTGGATCGAAGGACCAGTTTAAATTTTTTTGTGTGGGTCCCTTCTATACGTTTCCAAAGCCTTCACCCCAAGGTCCGAGCGGGTGGCATATTAAGACGAAGTTGGAAGTAAAAAAAAGGCGAAAAAGAGTTTTATATTCTCTCTCGAATGGGAAGAAATAGGGAAACCTTTCTCATTTAGCTCACCAGTGCAAGTCGGGGTGTCGTGCTGAACACACTGCCTGATTTTTAAATCGTTTTAAACTCATTTAAATGTTGTTTTTAATTGATTTTCGGAGGTTTTGTGAAGTGGTCCTGATGTGGTCTTTAGTGACGGACAGTGGGTGGTGCTTTGGTTGTCGATAAACAACTTGTGGTGTGGTTGTTTAAGTGTTTATAAACTGTATTGTGTCGAGGGTTAGAATCTGAGCAAAGGTCAAAGTTGTTTTGATTTGGGAGAAGTCTACAATGTCACCGAATGTTGTCCTGGATCATAATGTCGAAGGTGGAGAAAGTCTACAATAACGAGATGAAAATGGGACGTTTTGAATGCTTTGCCATGCATTGTATCAGATTCTCTCAAAAGGAGAGAAAGATCCCAACGTCGAAGAAAGTTCTTTCAAAGTCACGGTCATTTTGTCATCAAATAAAGGTGAGATCCTTATATCACTTTTAGGTGGATGTGTTTCTTCGCTGTTCCATACAAAATGACTGTCATCTTTTGTAGAAAGCCGATGCGGCGGCAAACGACTCAGGCAGGCGTAATGTCATCTCTTCATAAAAAACAACATTAGAAAACAATGACACTTCGTTTTCATACAGCTTCTACAGGGTGTAACAAGACCGAAGAAGACAAGAGAAAAACTTGTTTTCGTAAAAAAAAAAAAACTGATAATGTTGGAACTTTGACCTTCAATATCTCCATAGCCACGAGGTTCTCAGGTATGGCCCAGTACAAAAGAACTATCACAATGAAGGGAAGAACTAGTGACTAGTGGGAAATAAATTAGGAGCTCGTGGCTAAGTAATAACAGCCGCATGGGCCAATCTGGTAAAGCTACGCTTGCCGCGGTTGGTCCGTGGATGGGTGACCATCGTTACATACCGAGACTCCTCCTTGCCTCAGAAAGCACGTTAAGCCGTTGGTCCCCAGCTGTCATTCGTAGATCTTTGGCAGTTGTTACGGGACCTAAGAAACCCGAAAGTCGGACAACCAGTCTTACCAAGAGTTATCGTATTACGCAGTTAATGGGTTGTGGAGGTCAGATAGGCAGTCGCTCCATGAAAAATACTGGTATTCAGCTGCATCCGGTTAGACTGGAAGCCGATCCCAATATAGTTGGCAAAAGGCTAGGCAGTTGATAGGTATATTAGTGTACCGGTTAAAATATTTTGCTAAAACGACGACGAAGTGCATCTCGATTTATCTCTCATTTAGGTAACGAGGAAAATATCGATATTCCAGTTATTTGTCAGAGCTAACTAAGGAAACGGCTGGTTATGGCGCTTGTAGGCGATACGTTATCCACGTGTCAATACCTATGCAGTTATCTGCATAACTATTGACGGTTCTATATAAGGGGTAATGTATTATTTCAACTCAATCAACAGTACAAAAGTGTGGTTTCCGGCTAGCAACATGTATAAGGTTATATTTAGTTTCGCTTTTATACGTTAAGACGGATTAAAAAGAAACTAATTAAGGCACAGTTCTTTACTTCTTTAGCTAGAATAAAATATAATAGAAAAGGATACTCTTTCTTATGTACACCATACAAATTTCAGATATACATAACTGTAGAAATAAGGTTCGTAAGACACATAGCGTTCGCAATTTACCGTCGTATACAAGATGTAACATAAATAACGCACAACCTCTTAAGGGGTCATTGTACTCATCATTATGAACAACTTTTACTACGGGACCAAACCTGAAATCGCGAAAAAAAATCAGCTGTTTCCTACATTTTGACGAGTTATGCGAACATAAATGAAGTGAGCAGCTGATTTTTTTTCGCGTTTTCAGGTTTGGTCCCATAGTAAAAGTTGTTCATAATGATGAGTACAATGACCCCTTAAGAGGTTGTGCGTTAATTATGTTACATCTTGTATACGTACATGAAACGTTATTTATGAAAGTAGGTTCCATAGAGAGCGTTTTTTGACACCGTAAACTCAAACCCTTCTGCCGTCATTTTCATGACGGCCGGCACTGCGGTCTTTATGTGGCAGCCACGCCAGCCACCGCTGTCGTAGGTAACCCAAGCTTTAGTGTACCAAGAAGAAACTTTGTTTATTATATTCGTTGCGTTTCAATGACCGTACCCGTATTTGGAAGAAATGATTCAGGGTCATCTCCGCAAGAGAGAATTCTATCAAGGTCATCTCCGCAAGAGAGAATTCTATCAAGTATACTGGTTTCGTCTCGTTTTGTTTTGTATACATGATGATATTGGACACTATCCTCCCGGTACCCAATCGTAACGGCTCTGACTTACGAGTTGTATGTCGTGGGTTCGAACCCAGGCAGACGCTTTACTTTGTGTATTATAATTTCATCACCACTGCTCTCAAAACGGTGAAGGAAAACATCTTGAGGAAACCTAGAACCAAAAATTCGAAGACATGTGACATTTACCAACTCGCACTGGGCCCGCGTGGTAGATTACAGCCCACTGCCTCTCGAAGAAAGGAGGCCTGTGTCCCAGCAGTGGGAACATTATAGGCTGATTATGCTCCTGTGCGTCAATTTTCTTCCAGGCTTTGTGATTATTATCAGAATTTCTCCAGAGCCATTCAGCACAGCAACAGTCTCCATTCTTGATATTTGTCACTCAGAAGGAGACACATAACAAAACATTACGCCTGAATTCCCCGAAGGGTTAGGCAGAGGTGTACCTATAGTACACCCATACTTAAGCCAGTAATAATTATTTTTAAATCCCTTGTAATAGGGGGCGAGCCTATTGCCATCTACCGGCCACAAATCAAGACTCCAGGCTGCTACTTACCGAGATAATACTAGTTCATATTTTCTTTATTAGGTACTTGCAGTACTGAAATAAAATTTTAATCATATACTATTTGTGCAAATCTGGACTTTGATTGACCATCACTACCATTAAACTGTGATAAAATTTGAAATATTCCCGCCAATCGTAAACTTAAGTACCACTAAGTAATATTATAGTGAGTTATTAAAGCTTATACATGGTGTTCGGTAATGAACCCATTGACCGCCCCAGTCGGATTAATACGACAAATGTCTTAGTGCCCGTTCCGCCTCAGTCGTATTATACCATTGAAAACCTATGTTCGTTTTTGTTTTTTATGTCATTGCACGATTGCAATTGGTCGTAGTAATTTATTTGTCGATTAATGAGCTGGGCGCGGCATTTGATAATTGAAACCTAGCGGTCAATAGGTTAATAATTGATAACCTTGTAATAGCATAAACTAGACCTTATGACCGTTCTAAAAAAAACTACAAAAAAAAAAATATCCCATGTAGTACTTAAGATACGATTTTTTTGAAAAAAAAAAAACTGCAATTTCTAGTTACACTATTTACTGCCTCTCTGTCAGCATAGTCAACGTACCATATTATAACAACAAATAACCGATGGAATTAATTTGTGGTCTCTTCAAAGTGTGAGTGAACAGGCTTCTTCTGGGTAAGCTCGCTCCATCGTCGACTTTGTCTCTGTCATCTCTGACCTAGACTAGAGTCAAGAGCAAACCTATCTCAAATAAAAAAAAATGTAATAAAGTTAGGATCTGTTTAAAAAAAAATTAGGTACTACTTGAGATATGTATATTATTTGTATTTTTTTTTTAGAACTGCCATAAGATCTAATATATGCAATTTTAAGATTATCCATTCTTTACCGGACACCCTGTATATAAAACTAGCATCTTGTAACTAATTATAGTGTTCATTGCTGATATAAATCTCATTAGATACTGGTTTATGTAGGGTCACATCGTAAAATTAAGTGAAATCTTGGAGTTCTGTTGAAAGCGTCACCTTTTTAGTAAGAAGGGGTGATGCTTAGTAATGCTAGTAAGAAAACTATGCATAGATACAGCAGTATGAAATTTTTGTATCTAAGCATAAGTTTCTTAAGTAGAAAAACAATATTGAAGCAAAAATTACAACAGAAAATTTATTTATATCATATCTAAGTTTTAGGTCCTTCATTTTTGCAATGAGATGGCTAATAACAACCGCATGGGTCGATCAATCAGGTTACATTTGCCGCGGTTGTCAGAATGTGAGACCATCTTTACATATCGAGATCCCTTCGTGCCTCGGAAAGCACGTTAAGCCGTTGGTCTCGGCTGTCATTCGTAGATCTTTGACAGTCGTTACGGGTCGTCAGAAACCCGAAAGTTTGACAACCTGTCTTACCAAGGGATATCGTATAAAGTAACTGGATTGCGTAGGTCAGATAGGCAGTCGCTCCATGTAAAATACTGGTATTCAGCTGCATCCGGTTAGACTGGAAGCCAACTCCAACATAGTTGGGAAAAGGATAGGCAGATGATGATATGACAAAGTTTATTTCTACCCAATGTAGCTAACGAGTCTTAGGAATCGTTTGTTCGTTTCATGGTATTTTTTCAGGATAAAGAAGAGAACATTAAATTGAGTTAAAAACATGTTCTTCAATCAAATTATTCGTCTATCATCATCATCTGCCTGCCTTTTCCCAACTATGTTAGAGTCGTCTGCCAGTCTAACCGGAAGCAGCTGATTATCAGTATTTTACATGGAGCGACTGACTGCCAAATTATTCGTCAATGCGCATATTAAAATGAGGACACACAGAGTGGTTCATATAGTAACGTCCGAAAGAAAAATCCGAATTCCTCATACCCAGGGTATTCGAAAAAACCCCATGGTTCCGCGATCAGTTTTCGAGTTATTTAAAATTTTAGTTTATCCCACTAAAAACTTAAATCCCTGCTATCGATACTTTTTTGAGTAACTTGCAGGAATGTTAGGGAGTTTATTATTTAAAAAATGAAAGTAACATTCAAGACAATTATGTCACAAAAAAAAAAACTAAAAAATACCCATCCCAAAAAAAAAAGATGGATTTTTGAAGCTCCACCGGCAGAAATTAAAAAATTACAAAACAAAAATTACTTGCAAAGTTTTAAAAATCGCGGAACTTACATGGGGTATGAGGAATTCAGATTTTTCTTTTGGACGTCAATATTTGGACCATTCTGTATATTATGATGTAAAATTAAGCTAAGCTGGTACGGTCTACGTTTACTGTTCTTACAACATCTTCTCTATTTATTTTACTTTACTTTACATTTAAAATAAGAAAAACTACTAAACTCATACTTTACTAGCTTCTGCCCGCGACTTTATCTGCGTGAAATTCCTTGTCCCCCGACATCCCATCACACCGCATCGCCCGCCCGCGTTAATTTTACATCGTTTTCGCTTAGCGTTCTTTCTGGTTTTTTTTCATTTTGCTCGGTTCCTAAGGGCCACAGCGTGATATTAAATATCCTATAACTTTCCTCAAGAATTGGGCTATCAAATGCAAAAAGAATTTTCCAAATCCGACTGGTAGTTCCAGAGATTACCTCCTACATACAAACTTACAAACAAAACCTCTTTATAATATTAGTACAGATAATGAAGATTAAATACAGTCTCTTCGATAAAACGCTCGCCAATAGTAATATATCCGACTTAAAATGATACTTATTTGTAAGTTTACGTTAACTAATGTAAATCGTTAAGGAGAACGTTTATGCTTATGTTTCTGAACGGATTAGAAGAGGTCTCAACCTGACTATCGCTGAGAACCAGGCTGCAACTAATATTATTATAGTAAAGACGATAAGTATTAGTTAGACTTCTTGCTTGTTCAAGTGATCGTTTTAGCGGACGAGTATTTACGTATTAATTTTAATAACAAATGAAGGTAGATTACAGCGGTATTCTTTTGTGGAAATTAATCTATATATACAAATAAATAAAATTAAAGTGTCTGTTTGTAATGTCAAAATAACAGCTTCTTATTGATTACTATGATTTTTTTTATTATTATTGATTACTTATTGATTATTATGATTATATGACAGTATATACGATATTTATAACAAAAACGTAATTTTTAAAATTTTTATCTGAGACTGTTTGTTCCGGCTAACCTCCGAAACGGCTGGACCGATTTTGATGGGACTTTCACTGGCAGATAACTGATGTTATAAGGAGTAACTTAGGGGACTTTTATTTTAGAAAAAGAATTAGGGTTCCGCGCAAAAAAATTAAAGCCCATGAAATTTGAACAAAATCCGATTCAAATGGTGTATTAACATCCACGCGGGCGAAGCCGCGGGAAACAGCTAGTATTATATATAATTTTATTTTTGTTGAAGAAGGTTTGTACAGAGCATCCTAATTGCGTAACAAACGATCAATCAGAGTCTGAATCAATTTGAAGCATATTGCTAATCCATTGCTTCATATGTTATATAAATTTGTCAGCTCAACAGCGTAACTGTCACTGTCAAAATGAAACCGATTCCTACTGTCAGTGTGTTACGCAATTAACCCGGAGGTCGGCGTTTCCTATCTGACGACTCTGAGAAGAAAGGCCGAACCAAAGTCAGAAGTCACAGTCTCTTTTAAAAGTCTGGACACAATCTTGATAAGATCATGTGAGGACCATGTGGGTTGGTGTCTGAAATGTTCTTAACTACACAGATTTGAGTGGATCTGTCCATTTCATATCACGAGGTTAACAATAAGTTTGTCAAGGAATCTATTTTGTCTTTTATAAGAGAAATATAGTATATGGTAACAAATCGGTTGTCATTTAAAGTCAAGGCACGTGAGCATATACGTAAGAAGTTGGCAGAAACATCCCAGCGCTGATTTGGTGGATTCGTTTTCTCCTCTTTTGATCGTTATTTCTCCTGACGAAGTTTATTCCGTTTATAAGTATGTATGTATATATCTATGTCTTAGAATAATAACGCATAGAAGCCGCGTCTAGAACAAAACACAAACGATATCGTGTGTCCACTTCACTTTCGTTGTGTGCGTAAGCCGAATGTGTTTACGCACACAGATATAGCTTTCGGTGTTACCATTACACGCCGTTCTCCACTAAAGTATGGGAAAATGCACTACTATATGCAGCTGGGTCAAATCAGAAAAACTATTTAAGTAATGAGGAACATATATTTAATTTACGTTGAAAGACAATAATTAAACAAATTAAATTATAAAATAAACTTAAATAATTAAAAATAATATATACACTAAAGGCCTAGCTAAATATGACGTCATAAAACTCCTCCGCATCGCTGTCGACTGGAAGTGTGCCCATAAGGCTGGCGGCATTGCCACGTTGTATGGCAATGCTTAATCTCTGACCGAGGTAGAAGCCAGCCCTTGGGTCACGCGAAGAGTCAACTAAGCATTTGGATAAATCTTTAAAAAGCATATGAGCACTCGGACCCCACGGCCCAAGAGTTGGAACAATGATAAGGAACTGAATAATATAATAATGCTTTTTCGTCTAATAAGATGTTTTGTAGAAGGTATAATTCAATTTATTTAAAATAAAAGGAAACAAATTAACCATTAATCGAAAAATGGGATATTATTCTATGCGTTCAGAATTTTTATTGTGTGATATTTGACATCTAAAAAATCAGGTTTGATATCAGTTAATAGTAAGTGTTGTATATGAAATAGGAAAGTAAATATAATTGATAAAATTATAAAAATGAAAAACATGTTAATCAATGATACGTGATATTTATTTTACAAATAAAATTATTACAATCATTTTGACACGTGATACTTTTAGTCAATTTGAACTAGCCTGAGTTTCATAGCCAATTTTCTTAGGAAAAAATATGTCTCTTAAGTAGCCTCTTTTAAAGTCCATACAGCAAACATGTAATGGTCAATATGAAAACCATACAGATACTAATATGTATCTCAGACACTAGTCTGACATAGTCTTTTGAGGAAAGAAGCACTAAGATTTGAGTGGACCTGTCCAGTCAATGCAAGCATTTGTCAGTATTCGTGTAACTCAACTCAGTACTCCTAAGGAGCTCAACGACTTGACGAAGAATACCAACAATTACAATTACAAAATATTTATTTCTAGAACAACTAGTTTAAATCAGTTTATGACTGGAGCTTCCTTTTAAGCCACCATCAGTTTATAGTTATATGTTAAAAACCTTGCAGTTGCAACTGTTTCCTAAAGAGTTTCCGCTTTGATTCAACATCTCTTAGAGTATTTTCTCTTTTTGAGATATAAAAAAACCTCGTCTGAACGTATTTTTCCACAATAAGGCTTATTAAGTTCGTGTTATGAATATGACCGTTTACATGTTCTTCTGATGAGGGAAAGCAGGGAGTACCTATTAACGTTTTCCTAATCGTGAGGAGCAGTCGTTTGAATTCGCGAGGATCTTTTGTCGAAGATTTTTCTTTCATAAAATTTCGAACAGCTGCTTCAGAGACACAACATATAGAAAATACTTCTTTTGAAGCGTAGCTCAAACCACCATTATCTCTCAATTTAACTAGTTTATGGTACCAGAGTTCAGTTGTTGCGGTTAAGGCATCTACGCAAAACATACATTTTATTTTATTTTTTAACTTTAACACTACAAAACCAGCTATATAACCTACAATATGATTTGTCAAAACATGGTTTTCATTAACATCAAGCACGAATCTGAGAAAATGTGCATCAGAAGGCATTGAGGTTATTGCAGCTTCAGATGGTTCATCACCATCTTCGTCAAACCTTTGAGATGCTGTTGTGCTATTAATACACTTCAATGCTGAGGAACACGTCAAAATGGATATATCCTCTAATGGGATACAGTTTCCCGTTTCACCTGCTTTTATTTCCATGTGACACATTAATTTTCTATATATACCCTTGAACTGGCGAGCATTTGGGTTGTCATTATGACCACCATGCATACGAACTGTGCCAAAAAAAAGTTCAATATGATCTTGGCTAAACTTATATGTTGAAATGTAATTCATTTCACCTTTAGCAATAACGATTGTTTCAAAAATATGGATTAAACTTTCAATACTGATTAATATGCCTAAAAAACCCGTATTGGCCTGCGTTTCCAGCACGGGTTTGTAACTTTTAATGCTTAACTTTATAGGTTTTTGACACTCCTGGTACGTTCTTTTACGGGTAATTTTTATATTTAATTTCAAAATGTATTCTTTCGCCTGGTTTAAAAATGCATAAACTTCTTCTTTGTTTTCTAAAGATAGTGGGTGATTAAAACCATGTTGAGTCAGCCTTCTCGTGTTAAAATATCAAAGATATTATTAAACAACATGATAAAATCTTCAGTAGCCGCACTATTCTGAAAATCAGGCAGTTTTAGATTTTCTCGACAGAATTTTAGGGCAATAGCAACACTCCTGCTGAGAAGCTGAACAGCTAATTTTACATTCATAATGGAATTTCTAAAATTTAAATGTTTTCTGGTTAATTTATTCGCAATATGTAACTCTGTTTTTTCCTGTAAATTATTAAGTTTTACTATGTAGTCCCAATTGATTTCGTTTTCATCTTTATCAAGCAACGTTTTTTTATTTTCAAAGTGGTTACGCACTAATTTTACCATGTGGCTTGGATCTAAGAACACAGCCACCTCATGATCAGCAGATGGATGTTTGAATGTAGTTTTTAAATGCTCTGTTTTTTTAATTTTGCACCCTAATATTTCCATACACGATAAATTAGTTGGATGACCATCAAAGGTTAATGATATAATTTTTACGCCAGCATCTTCACATTTTGTTAAACAAATATTTATAAGATTAGCCTTTTGCGTACCATTTAAACCATGGGTCAAAAAATAGCCCAATGGAATTTTAAAGTGCTCATTCAGGCAGACAAGTAAAAATACGTACGCCTCAGAAGCTTTAGTACCATTATCTGATACACCCGCACCCATATCCACGTAGCCATGGTTTTGGCTGCCATCCCAGATGCTCTGTTGCCTAATTGCCATTTCATCCGCAACCAAGGCACAAATTAGTTTCTTATTTGAGTTTTTTGTTTTCAAACTAAGTAGCTCAAATGCTTCGCTTGTAAAGCCTGGTGCCCCATCAACAGTCCGGTACCAATTTGATAAAGTTTTTGGATGTGGAAGACATGTATTAAATTTAGCTCGTACATAATTGTATGCCCGCGGGGAGTAAAAATTTAAAGTAAGGCAGAATTTTCTAAATTCTGGTGTATATTTTGGCATGGGTCGCTTTTTATTTTTGTTAATTTTTTTACATAGGTTACTATATAAATCTGCCGCGAAACTGTTCTTAGACAAAATGTTGGCGACATCATTGTCAATGTATCTTTGTTTTTTTAGGGTCAATAAAATTTGTTTTAGTGAAGCGTTTCTCTTTGATAATCTTCGACTTTTTTGCTTTAACGTTCTAATTAGTCTGGTATGTTTGATTTGGAGTGCAGATTTCCGTCTCAGATCACGACGTAGCTTATGTTTCCGTGGAGTATCAAAGACGGAATCCAAATCCGACGAGTGAATGGCCTGGAATGGAAAACATGACTTCACATAATATTTGTTACGATATATGATTTGTGCGTCTATTTAGGTGGAATAAACGTGTTTTCTTTTTTTCTTTCTATATGTCTAGATATTTGTAATAAAACTTTTTTTTGTATTTAGCTAGGCAGTGTACTTACAGGTTCAGGTTTATTATGAAATCTATTTTCAATGAGTACTCCAGCATTATCTTCATCTGCTAGGTTAGCATTTAGGATCCTTACATCGTCAAGTTCGAATACAGTAGTTGCTTTCGATTGTTGGCCCGTGGAAGTGCTCTGTAATATAAAAATAATGAGATTTTCCGTGTGCACTTATTATAATAATATTTAAGATTCAAAATATACCAACAGGGAGCGAATCAGGATAGCTCGCAATATCGATTGTCTCAATATGAAGTTCATGTGGTTTCTCAGAGTTTTCCTTATTATCGCAGTCAGACTCTAAAGTAGACAGGAACAGACGCTGAAATTTAATAAAAGTTATGAAAACGCCAAAAATCTACATTAACTACAATCTAGTAGAACTCAAATAATGGGAAAACAGGTAGGTAGACTTAATAGGCTACACTTGTTTAAATGGTTGATAACGAAAACAAATGTATTTGATGAAGTAGTTTACTTTTGCTGGCACAGCACCACGGCGTATTCTTCGCAAACCTGTTTTCGTTAAATATATATCCTCCTCGCGGAAATGCATGGAGCATATCCTAGTATTTTTAGTTGGTTTCCATGATTTATCTTTGCGATTTCTTCGGATTATTTGTATCCAACGATTAGCTATCACAGAATCGACAGGAAAGCTACAAAAACAAAATAAATGGAATGCTCATATTATATTAAAACACGTAAGTAGTTCAGTACCTTCGTAATCAGAATAGGCACACCAGGTTATTAATACAGCACTTGGTTTATGTACCTAATCAAGTTACTGCAGAAAAATAATCACAAACTTAGTGATTTGGTCCGATTTTATTTAACTATAAAAAATTATTAATTAACTTAAAAATTCAGTAGGTAGACTGCTACCTAAATCATATTTATTTATATGTATTATGGTCGTTATGGATACTGGTCCATAATACATATAAATAAATAAGATTAAGTTTGTCGCACAGAATCGCCACCACATAGTACCTATCTTATTTATAAAGATACATATAAAATATTGTATAGGTATGCCATATTCCAAATTCTCGAATCTGGCAAAAATTCATATTGTTTTAAATAGCGTAGGTACACTTACATCATATCACAAAAAAAAAAAATGTTTTGCTAAAAAAAATAAGAACAAAATCGAAAACAATGTTGGAATTTTTTCCTCACAAATAGCAACACTGTATTGTTATAAGTTAGGTTATTATAATTTTTGTTTGACGATCGATTTACGTAAAAATAACGTATAAAATGTAATTACTTACTTGTGAAATGTAATTTGATCACATTTTTTTTGCTTCCCTGAAGTGTTGTGACATTCCTTCACGCTACAAACCGTCATTTTCAAGTGTTTTTAAATTGTTTACTCGCGAGCTGTGTTCGCCGTATCGTGACCTTGAGCACTGACGGCTCACCGAGGTTAGTAAGCCATTATGGCTGAGTATTAGTTGCCTCACTTTTTGCACTCGTACTAGGTTTCTATGCGTTATTATTCTAAGATCTATGTATTTACTCTAGTATTTTATAGTTATTTTCGTCTTATCTACCCCTTATGTTGCACCTGCCATGTTTTCTCTCTGCATCACCTTAAGGACTGGTAGAAAATGCCTCAGGCATTAAGTCCGCCTTTGTACGGAATTCTTTTTACAAGTGCATGAAGTTTTAATAAATAAATAAAAATTGCCACAATGACCAGATTAGGTAAGCCTATGTTCTCTCTAAGGGTGCTTACTGCTTACGCACGTGCGCACTGAGAACCAAAAAAGTAACAATATTATTTAGAGGCACACAATATGCTGCCGGGATATTTATAGAAAAGTCTAATTAAAGTATTCACATGATGTCGAATTATAATGAAATATCGTTAGGTTTTTATTAAAAAATGGTCTTAAAGCAACATGGTTCCGCACTTTATTTTTTTTAAATTGTAGGTACTTATAGCTTGACATGCCAAATAATTAAAAACACATAAGTACAACCTACCAATATTCTGAAATATCAAAAACTGTTACTTACTAGGGAGCCGCCCCTGCCTCCCACGGTTGACAAAATATCGAAATTTCTTTATTATATTATGTGAGCACAAAAACTTTCTAGAATAAATTTACTAAATGACGGTGAAACCCGCAACAAAATTCGATGTGCAGTTAAGAAGGACAACGCGTTCACACAGACAGACACGAAAAGCGACTTTAATTTATAATATTTATATAAGTTCTATCTTAAGGGATCATTATGAACAGCTTCTAATAAGGGACAAAACCTGAAATCGCGAAAAATATTAGCAGCTCCCTACATTTTAACGAGTTATGCGTACATAAATGTAGGGAACAGCTGATTAATTTCCGCGATTTCAGGCTTGGTCCCATAGTAAAAGTTGTTCACAATGATAAGTACAATGACCCCTTAAGAGATTTCGTGTATGAATAGATAGACCATACATTATATTAAATTGTAGAAGATTAAGGTCGTTAGGGTTAGCTTAGAAAAAATATTAGGAAACCGGCATGTCTCCTAACCAACCATGAAAAGACTTTAATTTATAATATCTATAGATTGTTATAGTCTGATAGTAAAATAAGGTCAAAGACGTACCTATCAGCTTAATTATTTGCCTATAATAATTCCAAGCAATGCCATACCATAACTTATATCTATGCTTAATCCGATTAAATTGAAGGTAGTACTAGTTAATGCGTGGTCAAAGCAATTAGATATTATCACTTCCTTATAAGCGTTTAAGATGTTTTGATCCCGCATTCGCCACTTATTATAATGACACTATAAAATACACTACTAGCCACTAAAAGATCGTAAGCCTAACAGGAATTAATTAATGTTAGAAGTACTTAAATTTATCCGACGATCTAATAATTATGTACGGCGTTTTAAAATTTACTTGGTAAAATACAACATAATGAATGTCGAAACTGCAACTTTTGAATGTCTCATTCCACAAAATGTTTATTAAATTTCTCATAAATTATATAAATAGCCGACCGTTTTCCAAACGGCTTTGCGGTATTCCAAATATAGTACTTGAAACAATAATCCGGCCGGCCAAACTCGGGAAGGGTCACATTCTTACCTACAGACGTGTGCAGAACCTTCGTTATCCCAAAAACCCACACTGCGGAAAATTTCATTTCAATAGGTATCCCGATACTTCATAGCAAATAACTCGGGATCCCGGCTTAATATGCATTAAGGGTATTCCCGAATTTTCTCCAGTAAAAATGTATGGGAACAACCCGCGCGTGACGTATAAGTGGATTACGTGTGCGCCCTCTCGCTTGCTCGTATAACACTGTCCTTTGTTCCAAATCCTGAAATGCTCTGGGTAACCAAATGTGGAGAGGGTGTTATCTTTTTAATCGACTTCAAAAAAGGAGGTTTTGTATTCGTCTGTATGTATTTTTTGTTAATGTATGTTCACCGATTTTTCCGTCAATTGTGGAGTGATTTTGAAAATTCTTTTTTCGTTCGTTTCATTAAATATCAGAGAAGTATCAGATCTGTGATTTTGTTTTTTTCTTTGTAGTAGTAACTCGTGCATTTGCTCTCGGAAAGCACCATTTGGTGAAGTGGATCTGATGATGAAGACCATAGATGGCCACCGGAACTACTTAATAATAAGTATTTCACGGGTTGCGATTCGATTACTTTTACCAATTTATGCTCGTCACATTGCATATGGTGAAGTGGAGCTGATGGTGACTTCACCAGGAGAACTCCTCAACAGTTAACGTCCCTGCATCGGAAAAAGCAATATTTTGTAAAAAAAGAAACAGTGATGAGCAGTTGACATAAGGCTATTTAACTTAGATAAATTACAAATGGACCCACTAAAAAGTAAAAAAAAATTAACAAAAAAAAAACAACTGAGTTCCAAAAAAAAAACACTACAAACTGAAAAATAACTTTTGGAAGTCGGTGGCAAAAACTAAAATACAGATCCAAAGACACCGACTTCCGAAATTAAAGTTCTTTCTCTTCGTAGTGTTATCTTTGGAAGTTGGTTGACTTTTTTTTTGTAAAAAGTTTTTTGTTTTTCACATTTTAGTGGTTCAGTTTGTGGGAAAATATATTCGTATAATAATAATGAGTTAATATTAACTTAAATTACAGATATTTTTCGTTTCTTTCCCTGAGGATAAAATCAGTACTAAAGCAGTTAGCTCAAATAACATGTTGACTTATAATCAAGAACATCCACATTGAACGGTTGTCTGTTTCAATAGAATATTAAGTGGTAAACGTATCAGCTCAGGAAATGCATCATTTGCTCATACAAATTGCAGTTTATATATTTTATGTTTTTATTATTTAAGTACCTACTGCAGAAATTACAACACGTGTTACAGATATAGTCAACTTAAAGAAACATTTAAATATATTTTTGGAGTTCGCCTTAATTAAATCTGTAACTATTTACCATTTCCAAGTTAATTTTAACTGTATTATGGCTACAGTTTTACCTTTAAAGTTTATTTTATGCGCCAATGTAATTATAATGTTCCGTAATAAAATAAGCAATAAAATTTGCATATAGCTAAGAAATTTTACGATTAAACATATTGAAGATTTAAATCTTGCGCAAGAAACTGCAAAACCCACGCGGTAATTAGTTGATAATAATACGTACCTATTTATAATAGTTTAATAAATGCGTGTAGAACATGCAAATGTGAAATAAATGCATTGAAAAAATATTGTACGCAAGCGTAAAATTATAATATTCGAATTAAAATAAATAGTAAAAGCCTTTCGAGAAACATTAGCCGTAATTGCTTTTCTTAGTGACAGTATAATTATTAATTAAAATAGTGAAGGCGTATTTAACGGTAAACTAATAACCTGGTAATTAATTTTTATAGTTTTTTTTTTTGTAATAACGAGTGATCGGAATAGGTAGTGCTAATTTGCCTATACTTCGAGGAAGGAAATAACATAGAGTGGATAATACCTCCACTAAAATCCCGGAATAATTTTAATGACGTTTAAATCTCGGGATTCAAAAACCACGAATTATTTGTTGGACTTTATTTATAGTTACAAATTATTGATTTGAAAAATCATAACATTTTTTAGGGTTACACACACACACACACACACACATTTATATCTGTAATTTTTATGGTGTACATAGTAAAGAGTATTCTATCTATCTATAAATTAATCTGCCTAGCCTTTTCCCAACTATGTTGGGGTCGGCTTCCAGTCTAACCGGATGCAGCTGAATACCAGTATTTTACATGGAGCGACTGCCTATCTGACCTCCACAACCCAGTAGCTGGGTAATACGATACCCCTTGGTAAGACTGGTTGTCAGACTTTTGGGCTTGTGACGACCCGTGACGACTGTCATGATGTCGAAGATCTACGAATGACAGCCGGGACCAACGGCTTAACGTGCTTTCCGAGGTACGGAGGAGTCTCGGTATGTAAAGATGGTCACCCATCCACGGACAACCCCGGCAAGCGTAGCTTAACCTGATGGATCGACCTGTGCGGCTGTTATTACTTAGCCACGAGCTCCTAGGAGGAGGTATTATCCACTCAATGTTACTATCTTCCTTGAGGTTTAGGCAAATTAGCTCTACCTATTCCGATCACTGATAATAACGCAACGCAACACTATGGTTATGGCATGGATTGAGTCTATGAATTTGCACTGATGACAAAATTACATACTAACCTATTTTATTACGGAAAATAGGAAAATACATACATTCAAAACTTAGTAAGGTTGTCAGAGACTTAGATTTCTATGTTATATTCAAATATGACAGGACAGATCGAGAATATGATCAGATCGTGATAAGCAAAACTTAACATTGCAGATCGATCAATCCGTGTAGCCACCATTCACATTAATTAATAATAATTCACTACTTTTAGTATACAACTTTTACCGACATACTAACATACCTTTTAATAGAAAATAATATACACGTTTAATACAAGTTTATTAACATTTACTTCAATAAAATCCTGTTTCAATAGTTCTCGTGTTTATTACTTCATAATTTATTTTATTATTGGAGCTTCATTAAATGTTTTGATTAACATAAATATGTCGCTGAAATCCGAGTGGTGTGGAAAGCACTAATTAATGCTTAGTCACAAAGTACCTTTATGAGTACGTATTATTAGTAACAAAACCCTGTTGAAACTGTTGTGCCTGGTGAAACTTAAGGCCTTAAGTTTCTTGCAAAATTCACTCGTGGCAAATTTTTATATTTTTTTTAAACAAAAGTCATGAAATAATATTATTGCAAATAAATAATATAAGTACATAACATAACATCACGCCTTGTTTCCCCGAAAGGTTGGGCAGGGGTGTACCTCTAGTACACACAAATTTCGTCAGGTTCAAGCCCCATGTAATAGGGGTCGAGCCTATTGCAATCAATCGGGCACAAATCCAGGCTCCGGACTGCTACTGAGAAATTCCAGATAGGAAAACCCAATAACATTTTACCCGACCAGGGAGTCGAACCCAGGACCTCATGTTCAGCAGTAGCGCTTGTGACCACTAGACCAACGAGTCAGTTAGCTCAACATATATTACTAAAATGCGGTGATTAATTTTTTATAATTAATTTTCATTTTCTTAATTCGGAGGTCACAATGTCACCAAAGTTCTTTGTTTTTATCTTATTTTTTAGCGCTGAATGGGCCTGCTCTTGACCTCGATCACGCGTGATATAAAGCGATGCGATCTGTTAATAAACGGTTTGTTTCATAATAAAAATGCAAATAAAATAAAAAATAGTATGTATGTAATAATTAGATTATTTTAATGCCAAGACTTCAATAAAGCAAATAATGAAAAATTAGCACCTTAATCACCTTACTCTAACAATGATAATAATCTCAAAAGACCTTCAAAACGCTCCGAGCCACTAAGACTAAGAAATTCTCCCTCGCAATTCTTGTTTATAAACTCTGTTTGTTGGTCTTTGGTCGGTCTGCAGCCTTAAGTAAGAGATGATTAGAGAATTCTTGTCTGTTTTTCTCTGAAGAAAGTTAGAAGGTTGAAATAAAAATCTAAAACTCAATTTTGAATTGTTGTTATACCTACCTACAGTTGGTGACACGGAAATTATATAATTATCAACTCTATAAAAAAACATCGTTTTGCAGAATAAGAATAAACAAAAAAAAAAAAACAAAAGAAAATCCACTAAACTACACTTTTTTGTACTTTTTTTTCTAAAGCCTTCTCCACACTCTCGTAGCTTTCACATCTCCGCGGTGGAGACAAAGGCTGTGTGATGTAAGCATATTTTTCTGCTAGCAGTTCGTTCAGAAATCAATACCTTTCAGCCAGACGAGTATTTGCACTAGCATCATCATTTTTCATAGATCTGTGTCTGGAAAATAACTTTTAATGCGGAATAAACTATGGAAGAGCGTTTACTACTCTAAATTGAAGGACAATTTTCACATTGACGGTAGCTTAACGGTAAAGTTGTTTTTTTAATCACAATGGTACCTAATCACGCCTGTAATCTCCAAAAGGTTAGGCAGAGGTGTACCTATAGTACACCCCCATTTCACCATTTTTTATTAAGTCTCATGTAATAGAGGGCGAGCCTATTGCCACCAACCGGGCACAAATCCAGACCTCGGGCTGCTACTGAAAAAAATCCTGATAGAAAAATAAATGAATGAATCTGCTGGAAACATTAAATAACACAATTAAATGTAGTAGATCCGTAAGTATGGCAAAAAATATCTACTTTTGTGAGCCTTTGGTTTAAGAGTTAGGTATTATAGTTCCAAGTTCCAACTATAAGTACCCACTTATAGTTGGTGTCCATCAACCAGCATTGCTTTGAGTGCATAATCAGCCTATAATGTTCCCACTGCTGGGACACAGGCCTCCGCTTTGTGAGACGGAGTGGGCCGTAATCCACCACGCAGGCCCAGGGTTGGTAGATGTCACATGTCTTTGAATTTTCGGTTCTGGGATATACTGGTTTCCTCACGATGAATTCCTTCACCATTTTGAGAGCAGTGGTGATGAAATTAATTTATTGCTCTGGGTGGTGACAGCAATATTTAATGACACTACTACATAGGCATACTATAACTCATGACGTACCAGTTGGTTGTAAAAAGCACGCTTCGGTTGTTGTTACTGCTGCACCTGAGTGTACCATGAAAGAAACGAACTTAACTTATACACCGTAAGGATTATTCTTACTTGCAGCGCTCGGCCGCTATAATAATGCTTGCTAACGGATGTGGTCATCGTGTGCACGGGATTTTGTTTTTAAATTGGTCAGATGTAAGTTTCATCTATAGTACATAACTGCATTCAAAATAGACCGAAAAATCTGTCACGAGTGCGTTAGAAACGCCTAGTAAGTGCCGACTTCAAAAAGAAATCCGCAAGGCCGCAGTAATCATTGCACAGCAGTTCCAATATGTCTAGAAATGTCTGCAGAGCGGATCCAGTCCTGTTTAAATGAAATTTAAATGGAACGAGACAGAAAAAGCTTCGGAACGACGAAGCTGTGTACAGTCGCGGCGAATAGTTGACTTTTTATAAAATTACTTGAGCCCGACTGTACCTCTGCAATGTCGAAGTATTGACTTTAAATCCAATATGGCGGCTAATAAAATAAATTATCGGCGGCGTGACTGGTTGCTGTGTTTATTCGTTTGTACCTTTTTGAAGTGCGATGGAAATTCTGAAAGTTTGTTTGCAGATAGCTCTGTCAGTAATAAACTACAGTAGGAGTTTTTTTTATTACTGACAGACTTGTCATTTAAAAATGTTTTCGTGTCTGCCGGAACAGGTACTATCGACAACATGGAACCTTTACACCTTAAAGTTCTTTTTTGTATACACTGATTGATTGAAGAAACCCTGCCCCTATGGCCCTTTGTTTTGCTTTGTCATAAGTACAATTGCAGCTTGCAAGCAAAATTGTTTCAAAATTGAAAAGGCCTGGCGTTTGTACTAAATGTCAAGCTCGATTCAGGTCAATTTCCGAATAAGTTAAATAGATCTTGGGCACACCACCAAAACAAAAAAAAACAAAACAAATTAGCTTAAAAATGTCGAAAAGGGTTGAGGGATGGGTTGGAACGAAGTTCCTATAGCTGTATATTCCTTAGTAGGTATGTTCCTTTAGCTGGGAAGAAACCTGAAATCGCGACAAAAAACAGCTTTTCCCTACATTTATGTTTGCATAACTCGTCAAAATAAATGGAACAGCTGATTTTTTTTTCGCGATTTCGGGTTTACTCCCATAGTAAAAGTTGTTCATAATGATTAGTACAATGACCCCTTAAGAGGTTAACGGTGATTAAAATTACACCTTGTATAACAGGCACAATGAAATAACAACGCTTGAGAGTGACCAAATGAAAAAAAAAAAACTATAGCAAAATGACGGTCAAAATGTTAGACTATTTCGGTCCTGCTTACACTCGCCAGTTAAGGAACTTCGTTCCAACAGATTTTTTTGGTAATTTAATAAAGAATCCTGTGCAAGTTATCACAAGTGTGCATACTCATTTAGAAAAAAAAGTCCTAGGTATTCATGTCTTTTTACATGTGGAAAAATTAACAATTCCTTTTGAGTGCAAATTGAACAAGCACATGACATGGCACATAATGTTGTAGGATATGATTACCTCCCCATCTTGGGTGATTGCATCTTACAAAGTAACAACGAAATCATTAAAAATGCAAATTATCAATGACGAAAATAACTGTTGAATTTATGCAAAATAATTTACGTTGTGTCTAAGATGTTTTCTTACATTGTTTGATGCTGAATGAGATGTTAAAAATCTGTAGATTGTATCTTACTACGTACTTAGATACATATTTATATGTAATAAGATGAATTGATGACTCATTTACTCTTGGGAACGACTTGGTAGCGTCAAACTTTATGGCCGCTGTGAAGTGCGCTACCCGCTGCGCAGTACCGCACCCCTCACCCCCGTTGTCACATGAATTCGTTACTGCGCAGCGACTCGGCTCATGTTCCGAGCCGCATGTTTGTTAGTTAACAATTTCATTCCCTTCTTTTAGTACTCGTATAAAGTTTATAGAATGTCCCTTGAGTAAAGTAGCCGATGAGCTCAACAAGTCCATATACAGGGTCAAATTAAATTAGCTAGCGAAACTCTGCAGACGTGACAGGTATCGATATTTAAACACGATAAAATAACAACGATCAATTAACAAAAAACAATGATAAATGATTTTATTTCTGTAAGTAGGTTTATACAAACACTTTTACATGTCAAACATTATTTTTTAAACTAGATGACGCCGGCGTTTCCTATCTGTCTACTTTGAGAAGAAAGTCTCTTTTAAAGTCCAGACATAGTCTTGGTCAGATCATGTGAAGACCATGTAGGTTGGTGTCTGAAATGGTTTTTTGAGGAAAGAACCACACAGATTGAATGGACCTGTCCAGTCAGTGCAAGCATCTCTCAGTAATCGTACAGCTCAACTTAAAAGTTAAGGAGCTCAAATATTCGACGAACAATACCAAAGAAAGGACATTTGGGTGGGCGCAATAATTATGGAGTAATTAACACTGTTAAACTTTAACCTACAATGTTGCCTCCAATGTTCTTATCCATACATATAACATATGTGTTCTTACGACTATAAAAGCTTGAATTTAAAAGGTCAAAGATGTGTAATGTTAAGCTTATATTTTGAAATTATCGGTCAAAAAGTGCTGGAAGCCATGATACAATCTTTTTACGTGACATTTGGTGTATACTAAACTTTAAGGCTTTATGGAGTGAACTATTTAAATTATTAGTTATGTTGGAGTAATAAACTTTTCGCAACATTTTAAGCTTCCATTTTAATTTACTTTATCGTGTAAAATAGACAAAAAAATGTAATTAAACATTTTCTTCAACATAACATAACATCACGCCTGTATTCCCCGAAGGGTTAGGCAGAGATGCATCTATAGTACACCCACATTTCGCCAGTTATGTTTAAGTCCCTTTTAATAGGGGGCGAGCCTATTGCCATCAACCGGGCACAAATCCAGACTTCGAGCTGTTACTGAGAAATTCTAGATGGAACAACCCAATAACACTTTGCCTGACCGGGAATCGAATAAAAGAAAAAAAAATCAACTGTTCCCAACATTTATGTGCGCGAGGCTACAGGGGCTAGTGTGAATCTTTGGGTTCATTCGAGTAATCGAGTCTGGTTAAACCACGCTGGGGTCGGTGCATTTCATTCATTCATTCTGTTCCCAACATTTATGTGCGCATAACTCGTCAAAATGTAGGGACCAACAGATTTTTTTTCGCGATTTCAGGTTTGCTCCCGTAGTAAAAGTTGTTCATAATGATGAGTACAATGACCCCTTAAGAGGTTGTGCGTTAATTCCGGGACATGGTGTATACTATATACGCCTTGCTCAAAAACCCGAATCCTAAAATCTATTTTTTCGGTACACTAGAACTTTCAGACACCAATCCCTAGAAGAAAAAATGCAGAAAATTTAACCTCACTTTGTATACAGAAGCCCTATGTCGAGAAAACTCCCAGTATCTTAGATAATCCCTCAACTCATACGCAACAAACACCAACTATAAGCCGACGTACGGACGTAAAAATATCGCGGCGATTTTTTTTCGCGCACTGGATTTCAAACACTCTCGACGCTGAGTCGAGAGTTGAAAATCCAACAGTGTGTTTTTTGGTCGCGGTGGAATGCACTCGGTTGGATTCTCAATGCTCGGCTCAACACCGAGAGTTGAAAATGCAGTGCGCGATAAAATCCCGCCGCGATATTCTTACGTACGTCCGAATGTCGGCTTAGACACATACGGGCCGATGAAACAAAGTTCAGCTAATATAACCTCTGTACAAAGTTCCAACTTTTATCACGAACACAATGAAAATTAAAACGTGAGTCTTTAAACTTAGTTTAATATTGTGGCGTACGCTGGAGTTCGGACTTTTTTATTTCTTGGATGAAAATGTTGGAATTACTCAAACAATTTAGCCGGGTGTTTGATGTTGAGTTCGCGACAGTTCTGTTCAATTGTTTTATGTCTTCGTCAAGGTAATACTGTGGGGTTTTGTTAGTGGTTTTTGAAAACTTTCGTATGTTTTTTTTCATTATTATAGTAAAGTCAAGGAAATGAATTATTAAGCTAAGTGACAACCGACCGTATTTTCAAATCACAATTGTCATTCTTTGACAGTTATATGAAATGGATATTTTACTTAAGGTGTCAATTTCCTTAACAATTAAGTCACCCTGATTGCATAATGCAGCTAGTGGCTAAGTAATAACAGCCGCACGGGTCGATCTATCAGGTTAAGCTACGCTTGCCGGGGTTGGTTCGTGGATGGGTGACCATCTTTACATACCGACACTCCTCCGTGCCTCGGTGTACGTTAAGCCGTTGGTCCCGGCTGTCTTTCGTGGATCTCTGACAGTTGTTACAGGACGTCAGAAGCCCGAGTCTGACAACCAGTCTTACCAAGGGGTATCGTATTACCTCTTTACTGGGTTGTGGAGGTCAGATAGGCAGTCGCTCCATGTAAAATACTGGTATTCAGCTGCGACCGATTAGACTGGAAGCCGACCCCAACATAGTTGGGAAAAGGCTAGGCAGATGATGATGATTGCATAATGTGGGTATTAATATATATGTATATTTATTTATTTAATGAAACATGGAAGACCTACAGCTTGAAAAAACTTAATAAAAAGGAAACCATAGTCTACTGGAAGCCAATTACAAGTCATCACGTGTAGAATTAGACTGGCAATTTTATGTGAGCATACAACAGAAACACGTAATCCGTTGCGTTGTTATAAGGTTACATATTTATCTAAAACTAATTGGTTTACATTATAAGAAGAACAAATTATAAAATAAGAAGATAATAATTGATACAATCTTATGGTTAAGTGGCTATATATATTTTTACTATATCTTTTTTGCTTGTTTACAAGTTTCCAACTCTCATTTTAGAAATTTCTTTTCGTTTATTATGTAAACAGCTTGTAACTAAATTGAGAGCTTTCTTGCAAAATAAGCAGATCAAAAAATTTAATAATCTGTAGGTAAGTTTAGTTTGCTTCGTATCCCACTGTAGTCTATATTGTCTATGTTCATTGAAAAAATACCACTTTACGGTATACCTGTGGGGCCTTTCTTAGAATGCCTACTGTTAGTCAAAAACACTGTATTAAAGAAATAAGCCGATCTTTCATGTAAAAATATCTCTTTCATATAAGCTGCATTAAAACCGCGATAGTGGTTATAAAACAACAGTAAGTTCTGACTTCTCGTTGTGGTACTTTGTTGCATTGTTTATCACCTTTAAATATCCCATTATATTCTTACTAGCTGTGCCCCGTGACTTCGTTCGCGTGGAAGTCGTAAGATACACAATATTAATAAAATAACAGCCACATTTTAATATAACTCCCTCGTCCCCCGACCCGCCGCGTTGCATCACCCGCCCGCGCTATTACTTCGTTTTTGCTTAGCGTTCTGTCTGACTTGTTTATTTATTTATTTTATTTATTTATTTATTTATTTAAACTTTTCACACTTAAAAAAGTACAAAGGCGGACTTAATGCCTTAGGCATTCTCTACCAGTCAACCAAGGGTGGTGAAGAGATTAGATGGCAGGTGCTCTGTTAGAAATGGAACAATTTGTACATAAATAAGTCATAAACTTATAATACACATACATACATATTTACTATAATATATACCTATATTATATACATATATTATATACAAATTCAAGAGAGAGAGGTTTTGAGATGACTCTACGCTATTTATTTTGAAAATAACTCCGCAATCTCCGCTTAAATGCATACCGACTGGTGGCCATCCTGATGTCAAGAGGTAGCGCATTCCAAAGAAGAATGGACTGAATATGAAAGGAAGAATGAACAAAGTCAGAAGTATGAGAAGGACAGAGTAGGAGAAGATTGTTAGAAGAACGAAGATTCTTAGCGTGTGAAGAACATAGATATTGGAAGTGAGACACTAGATAAGAAGGAGGAGTGGGAGAGTTAAGAAGGGAGAAAAGCGTGGTCAAAGCACGCAAATTTCTTCTCTGGCGAATGGGCATCCATTTGAGCTCAGACCTGTAGCTCGACACATGGTCATATTTTCTGAGGTTACTTGTTTCTTTTTGCTCGGCTCCTAAGGGCCGTAGCGTGATGTTAAATAACATAATTATAACCATATTTGAGAATGTTTTTGTTCACAATTTCATGGGTTTGAATTTTATTTGCGCGGAACCCTAATTATTTTTCTAAAATAAAAAGTAGCTTAACTTACTTCTTATAATATCATCTTATAACATCTGCCAGTGAAACTCACGTCAAAATCGGTCCAGCCGTTTCGGAGATTAGCCGGAACACAGGCATACAGACAAAAATTTAAAAAAAATGTTTTTTTGTTAATAAGTACCGTATATACTTTCATATGCATTTAGTAAAAAGCTGTTATTTTGACATTACACACAGGCACTTCAATTTTATTTATGTATTTGTATGTATCGATCAATTAATCTGCATATAGCCTTTTCCCAACTATGTTGGGGTCGGCTTCCAGTCTAACCTGATGCACCTGAATACCAGTATTTTACATGGAGCGACTGCCTATCTGACCTCCACAGTCCAGTTACTGAGTAACACGATACCCCTTGGTAAGACTGGTTATCAGACATTTGGGCTTCTGACGACCCGTAACGACTGTCAAAGATCTACGAATGACAGCCGGGACCAACGGCTTAGCGTACTTTCCGGAGGGATCTCGATATGTAGGTAATGGATAGTCACCCATCCCCGAACTGACCGCGGCAAGCGTAGCTTGACTTTTGTTATCATTTAACCACGAGCCCCTCCATTTTATTTCTTATCAATGGACTTGTTGTTTATATCATTTTATAGGTTTTGAATTATTAAAACATGTCCAAGTTTCTCTATCTCGTTACCTACTTTCGCTCAATCATTTTGTTTGTCCAATTAAAATAAGATTTTTTTTTTCAGCCATTAATTTTACTGTAGGTACCTAAAGATGTTGTCTTTCTTGACCGGACACAGTATTATGATCCTTTAATAAAAATTTGCCAAAAATAAATAGAAATGTCTACCAGTGGCGAGGCTTGACATTTCGTAGTAGGGAAGCCGAAGAAGAAATTGTTCAGTTACAAATAGTCATACAAATACGATTACCACGTTGTGGCGCCGGCTTATTTAGAACAATTTATGTTGTTATCGGAATATATATTATTTGGCAATCGTAGACATTACTGAATGTGCTATTTTTCTATGGTGGTAGGTGAAGTTACTCTTCCGATCCTCCAAAGGGAAGCCGGTAGGAATGGAGTTGTTAGCGAGCTTTGCCTCTGATGGCTACTATTATGCATTAACTAGACACTAAAAATAATCAGAAGCTACCCTTTTAAAAAGCCATGCCCATAACTCTAGTATAACCGATTCCAAAATAGTAACACAAGTGATTATTTTCGCTAAAGGAATTAACTCTATATTATTACCACACAATGGGGCATACAAAATGGCAAAGCTACTGTACAAACTGCATAGTAACATATGACTAGCATATCTTTGCATTTCGGAGTGGCGCTGCTGTCTACGGCAAATTAAATCTGTACGTCAAATTCAGTACATTTTTATTTTAGTTCCATTTTTCGCCGTGGATCAAAATAGAGTGGAGACTTTAGACAGTTCGATTAAAATTTGTCTCGTATGCTGATCTTTAAAACGAATGGTGAATGATTGAATGAGTGGTGTCGGTTAATACCTATGCATAGCGATTTGAGTTAGCGGTTCCGTATGTGTTTTTAATCTGGGTGTGTTCAGATTTCAAATTTTTCAAATTCGGATTTCGAATTTAGTCATAATGTTAAAGTATCATGTCTTAGTTTGACCTTACCACCAAATCGCACAGATACTCATGGTGGACTATGGACCCATTCTCTCTCCACAGAGAAGAGGCCTGTGTCCCTACAGTGGGAACATTGTAGGCCTTGGAAACTCTTGCCAACTCAAAGCAAGAGTCTCCATTACACAGATAACTAACTGTCGACGACTTTATTTCGCTAGAATAAATAAGAATAACCTAAGAGGTTGGACAATTACCAGAATATAAATGTACAACAGTGACAAATAGTCTAACTAACCCTAATAGACGTTGTAATGGCTACACTCCTATAGAATCGGCTAGCAATCTAGAGGTCGCGAGTTCAAATCCCAACGAGTTGAACCCACGTTAGGTACCCAATAACCTGTAAATGAGAATTTGAAGGAATGAATTACAGTTTACAAGTACCAAAGGCTATTGCTGACACTACTCTTAAAATTATAGATATACTAGCAGCGTCCCGCGGTTTCACCCGCATAAGTCTCGATCCCGTGGGGATACCGGGGTAAAAAGTATCATATGTCTTAATTCAAGTTACAAACTATCTGTGTGCCAAATTTCATCCAAATCTGTTCAGTAGTTTTTGAGTGAAAGAGTAACAAACATCCATCCATTCATCTTCACAAACTTTCGCGTTTATAATATCATATTAGTAGGATCTAAACCATTATAGAAAGACCTAAGCTACTGGCGAAGATAAGGTCCTAAGGTCGACTTCCAGGTCAGGCAAAGTGTGATTGGGTTTGTCCATCTCGAATTTCTCAGTAGCAGCCCATGGTCTACCTAGATTTGTGCCCGGTTGATGGCTCGCCCCCTATTACATGGGACTTTAACATAACTGGCGAAATGTGAGTATAGTAGAGGTACACCTCTGCCTAACCCTTCGGGGAATACTCAAGCTCAAACTCAAAGCATTTATTTCAATTAAACCAATTACAGGCACTTTTGAATTGTTAAAGAGTCAGTCAGTTAGTCAGAAAATTGAAGCTAGTCGCCCATTCCAAAACGTAGATCTCTATGGAGAAGAATAGGCAAGAAACTCCATGGACACTCTTTTAAATCAAAATTGTTACAAAATCCTGGGTAGGTACATTGTTATTGTTCTTGTTGCTTCTATATGTGAGAACAATGTAAAAAATAGATAATTAAAACAATTTAAAATATAAGATTAAAAATAAGCCCTGGCAGCTAAGACACACATACAGGCGTGATGTTATGTTTGTGTTATGTTAAGTACATACCTAAATCATTCAAAGAATGTATTTTCAGCAAGCAACAGTATTCAACCGTATAAAAGGAACCCACAATAATTTGCAAGTACTTATCACATTTAGAATTCTGAAGTAGCAACAGGAATTTCTGCGCCTAGTTCCACGAAAGTTTGTGACTTGACTAGCAAAAATAATGCCTAAATGATACACGACTACAATTTGAATAGCTTTAAAACACAATGTTACCTGGAAAATGGTCTGAATTTAAGTGACTAATTGATGAGTATGATAATTGGTGATGGTGCTCCCATGCTAATCTTAGTAGAAAAGGTACAGGGTTGCTACGTACTGTGGCAGACAGTAAAAATATGGGCTGTTAACTGGAAAAGTACTAGGATACCATACTTCGCGAGAGACCGAAGAAAATGTGTTGTGTAACTTTGTTATTCGAAGTAGAAAATGAAGGAAAAATCTGCTCTAAATTAGACGTAATCCTTGAATACTTACAAAGTGTACAAATTACTTAATGAGTATTTTAAGAATGACACGACACCAGTCAAGGACTTAATGAAAAGTACACGTGATTGTACGTCAAGTAGATTTCACTGTTCAAAATTAACTTTGACTTTTATGAAAAAATTGCGTGAACACACTTAAATGCTTCTAGGTTTATTTAACGTAAAACGTATACAAAATTCATCTGCGCTTCACATTATAAGATCGTCGTATATTTCCCAAGAGTGGCTGTGTCGCGGACTGTAAAGAAATATCACTTGGAGTGCGTCGCGCGGCGCTCCTTTGATAACTGCGATTGAGACAATTTGATACTTGAAGAAAAAAGCGTGAGGAACTTCGCAAGAAGATTTTTTTCTAGTTCAGTTTGCTTTACTCTGTTGAAAATACCAGAAGAAGATTGGGTGGGCTGTTCCTAGGACAATTTGAATAAACACCAATGAACGTTAGTAAAGACAGAATTGTGTGGAAAAGGGTGAGGGAGGCCTTTGCCCAGCAGTAGGACAATACAGGTTAGTTAGATAGAGAACATTAATAACTTACGAAAGAAGAACACAACAGTTGCATAGTTTAAAGTCTAATTTGTTTGCAAAATGACATAAAACGTGGCTTAAGTTCCATTGTAATAAAACATCCTTATTAACTCCACCAACAAGGCTATTTGCATTTGCATACCAAGAGTTATGAACAACAGCATCCCAATCATTGTAACTGACACACATATTTCTGTAATGTTTAATAATAAGGAAATTACGTGACACGAGCTTATAACAACAGTATTGAAATAAAGTAAATATAGTCGTAAATCAGCTAATACGTATACATTCCCAAAGTTACTTGTAAACAAAAACATGATCGTTTCGCCAGTAACAATTCCTAATGGCATGACTCTGTTGTGGATAAACAGCATTTTGGCATCGCGCCTACACGTGTACAAAGTTTTGGGGCTCGCGTTACAAAACACTATTCGTTTTCAGTTTACTAGGAACGTCGGCCATTGTTTTATTTCAACTGAAAATACGGAGTTTTGATTTTTGTTGCAGTTCGTGTGCATTGATTGCCGAGCTTTGAAAGGCTGGGTTTGGGAATTTCTTTAATTGACGGGCAAAATGTTTGGATGTCGTTTGCGTTCATTATTATGTTTTTTAATGGTTTAGATTGCGGTTTTGAAAACAGTATTGTGTATAGTGTTAACAAGTTTCCAGTACCTACCATGTAGATTAAAATACTCTTCTACATTTCTTTGAAATTAAATATGGTCGATTTACATAATTGCCATCGTGTCCATTAACGTAATAATTTCTATGAAAATAGACCAAGTATCAAAACATACTAAGTGGCATATATTAGAAAAAATCCATTTCAGCTCAACCAAGAGACGCTATAAGTAGGATTTGGCGCTTGGAAATCCCGGGAAAAGAGAAAAAAGATGCGCCAGATAGAGAGGCAAGATATCGAGTAAATGAAATGCTAGTACATAAGCGTAGAGGTATATAGATTTATATTGAATACAAGTAGATAACGAATGAGCACGGATTTTGAATAACATAAGCTTAAGATTGTAATCATACGAGGAGAAGAGGAAGTTTGGACCGAAGACAGAGGTACGATCCAAAGCTATTAATATTGAATGTTTTACTAATAAATGATAGTTTTTACATACAGTCAAAAAGATTTTCAGAAGCAGGTTGTACAAAAGGGCTGAAAAACAATATCAATCGAATTATTTACTGATTGAAAAACAAGCGGGGCAATTGCGTAACACACTTACAGTAGGAATCGGTTTCATTTTGACAGTTAAACAACATTAATTGCGTTATTTACGTTGATGAGCAGACAAATTTATCGAACATATGAAACAATGGATTAGCAATTTGTTTCAAAATCATTCAGATTGTGATTGATAGTGTGTTAAACAATTAGGGTGCTGTGCTGGATAAGGATCTCCAATATTCATCCTTAAGACGTCTTTGATTTAGATTTCAATATTTACAGACGCATTTCTGAAAATATTTAAACAACATCACAATGGATTATTAGTCAGCTGAACACGCGCCTCTCAATAAAATATGGAGGAGGTTTTGCACTTACGCCATTGCATGATTAGCGTGAAATCAAGAACACAATTGCACCAACAGACCAGCTCGCCACGATGACAGATAGACGACATTTAGATTCCATATTAAGGGTCGGCACTAAAAATCACCTAATTTTCTGTTTTTTCCACCACCAATTTTTTCTAACCACCGACTTTTTCAGTCTTCCATAAAATTACTTTTGTTCTGCGTAAAAAGTTCAGAAAATTTCTTAATTTTCGCGCTCGAAATCTTCATACGAATTACTATGGCGAAAATTCGGAAAATTTCCGAACTGTTCACGCAAAATAGAAGTACCTAATGTTATTGAAAACAGAAAAAAGTAGGTAGAATACTAATTAGGTGATAAATGATTTTATTTCTGTAAGTAGGTTTATACAAACACTTTTACACGTCAAAACTTGACTTCTTATTGACTTCTGACTTCTTGGTGACTTCTTATTTACGCCAAAGTCATGAAAATACGACAGTGCTTTTTGCACTTTTTTAGTGATATAATTTTTTTTTTAAACAATCATCTACAAAATTTATCCTCAATCTGATTTTGTCACTGACACTCTTTAGTTAGCCAGATGTCTTTTTTCGTGGGTACAACTTTAAGTTTTCTTTATGAACTTATCCAAAACCCATAACACAGTTTCATAGTGCCGACTCTTAAGAACGGACTCTATTCATTTAAACAAAGAAAGAAACACGCAGAATATAAATCGACATTGTTTTTATATAAAACAGGGTTGTCTTAGCTAGGGGGATGAATCTAAACCACCCGGCGCAATCCGCTCTAAATATCGAATCTATTTGAGCGAGACGGATGAAAAAGTGGGAGGCGACGGAGAATATACTATAGTAAGATTTTTCCTGAATACAAATGATTTTTCCCTTGCCAATGTCGGCTTTGGTTTGTTTATGTTTATTTAGATTCGTTTAAAGTGGATTGAAAGTAGTGGCTGAGGGGCTGAATAAGGCTTTTTTTAGGTGCTGGTCAAGCTAGAAAAGAACTTGTATTTTAGGATTTACTCAACTTGTAGTTTTATGTTATAGGTTTAGATTTGTAAATATCTTCAAAACCTGGGGAATGCTTTATGTAAATATAGTTAAAATAAATTGATTGTCGAAAGAAAAACGGAGATGCATAAGTTTTATGATAAGGGTATAACATTTTCCACTCACACAAATATTGCCCACGAAATCTGTACCTTTTTTTCATCAAAGGTCTAATGTACCTTCATACATTAAAGGTCTAATGTACCTTCGTACATTAGGCCTCTGATGAAAAAGGAGCAAAGGATCGCAACTAATGAGCCCAAAATAATATAATAGGACCCGAGAGGGTTGCAGAATAATGATGAATTTTCGAATGTAAGGATAATTTGTCCCAATGACCCGGTGTTTACGAAAATTACCCTTCATAAGCTGATCTTCTCTTCCGCCTAAGGGTCGAGCAGTGAAATGCTCAAGCATGCTCGATTATGTTTGCTGTCAAGTGTTGAGTAAAAAAATAAATATGCACAAGTACGAGCACGCATACTCAAACATACGTCACAGGGAATCATCTCTGGCACGCTATTTTGAACACTATTTTAGTTGTTACTAATTCATAAAAAGCTGTTCAAGCATTTGGCTGCTTTTTCTGTGTTGATTCCAAGAAGGGATCATTGTCTGGCAATACGAAAATTAGAGGCTGATATTTAATTCAACAATAATTCCATATAATAATATTAATTTTAAATTTAAGCGTCCCAATAATTAAGAATGCAGACTTGCTATAAACCCCAGTCTTAACTTTACTGCACCGCATTTCAAATTCAGTTATCAAAAGATAGGAGGCTAGGAGAGAGATAAGTACTTAATGTTATATTCATAGTTAGATTTATGATGAAGATAGTGATAACATCGCATCCGAGTGTTGCATGTTTATGGATCTGATTGTGGTAATGCTGCCTGAATACTTTAGGTAGTCGTCATCGTCAAGTTAAACTTGATTGTACGGTCGAACAAGCTATTCATGCAAAAACAGAGATATTATGCACTAAAGCAAAAGAGATACGTACGTTGGCGGCAAAATTTTTGACTCTGTGACAAGTGACAGTTGACACTGTTGACAGTTCGCCGTATACAAAGGCTACATTCCGAATTACACCGTAATCGCTCACAGCGCTCACATCAATAATTTGCGTTCCGATTTAGATATCATGATTATGACAGCTGAGTACTGTCAGCAATTCGGAACGCTTGTGAACACGCTCACGGTGCACTTGAATACTCATGGTTGGATAACAGTATTTCTTTGTGTAAACACCACTTTCTTCTTCTTTGGTTAGGTGGCGACTGTAGCCAGAAGCACAATGTCGAAAATGCCACGTTAGTTTTAAAGATATGGCGCGACTTAAAACAGCACAACTGTCATTTTTGACAGCGCTCACGGCGATAACAATTTAGGGCATGGTCAGTGTTATTGCAAGATGGCGCATGTCATGACGTCATCTGTGACGATTCACGGGACATCGTTATCGCGCTCACGCTAATTTGGAACGGCTGTAAGCACGCTCAAATCGATTACAGCTCAATTCGGAACGTGGTGAAAGATTCTCGCGAACTTCTGGCATGATGAAAGAACATTTAAGGTAAAAGCTGAGTTTTACGTATTATTTTCTAAATTAAGGTAAAATCTAAAGATGCTACTTCAGCTAACGCTGTTGTAAATGTTCATCTTTCCACAAAACTGCCAATAATAATGTTTATAGTAAACTTTATATTTTTTTAAGCTTATGGCAAACTTAAGCGAGAGATGACAGTATAAGAATTGACTACTCAGTTGCTAGTTCTGCCTTTACACCCAATAACTTCTTCGACAGTACATATTGAACTTTATTTACACATAACATAACAACACGACTTGTTTCCGCGAAGGGTTGGGCAGAAATGTACTTAAAGTACACCCACAACTGAACTTGAACTTTTTTATTATAAATTTTAAGGGTTGTTGGGACTTACATACAATCGTTATAAGAATAAAAGTGTTGCATCACTTGAAAATATCGTAGTATTGAGTTCAATCGGAACAATAATGGATAAACATGTACATAGGTACTATCGAGGAAACTTACATCTGGTCAATTTGAAAACAAAATCTCGTGCACACGATGCCACATCTGTTAGCAAGCTTTACTATAGCAGCCGAGCGCTCGCTGCAAGCAAGAATAGTTCTTACAGAACCTACCAGTTACGAAATTGTAAAAGGTTTCTGACAAGCTAAGAAACATCGTAACAAACCGTGTTATATTTTCATATAGCAATACTTAAGCGATGTGCAAATTATGTTTTTATCAGTAAATTGTGTAATTTGTGAGAAGTTAAAGATACCACGTTTTATGTAGCGCAAACATTTAGGAAAGATACGATTTTCCATCAAACAACAGCTGGCTTAGTATGTATCCTACTAAGCAAATTCGTGGACAATACATTTATGTAATAGGAAGCGGCGTAGTTCAAGCCTTCAAATGGCAGGTAGGCCATGAACAAAACCATTCTATGTAAGAGATTGTGAGCTCAAGCCCTGAGTTATTCCGGTAACATAGACTAGGCTCAACGTTGAAAGCATCTGACCCAATTCCGTGAAAAGCTCCCCCTAAATAGACGTTATAGTAAGCCCCTGCAAACTGGTTTTGAATTTCGCCGCGTGTTAGCTAAAAATTATAACAAGGTAGAAGGCTTTTAGCTTTAATACCTTCAGTAATAGAAATTATTATATTAATATTAGGTCCACTTATTAGGACCATTTCATTATCGAAAAATACCAGTAATTGTATTTTCTTTTGTTCCTAACGACTACGCGGTAGGTAGACATTTCGTGCAAACATTCCGTTAATTATACAAATGTAACGAATGTACTATCAAAACTAAAAAAAAAACATTTAATAGGGAATTCCTTTTATGCAACAGTAAAGTAATACCAGTAGTATTTTGTATAGAGGATGGTTCTATAAAGTGTAAAATTTACAACTTTCGTGCGCGGAGAGAGTTAAAAGCAGTGGTATAGAACAAAGCTGACTTCGCGGCCATTAATAAAAACTTCCCACGATGAAACTTTAGCAATATTGCGATAGTCCGACGGAACCTTCATTCATATCAAGTCACGGAACTTCTTAAATATTTTTTCCTATTTATTTTTTGTGGAGGAGTTTCGTAGTTTTCTGAATCAGTGTAATGCCGTGTTTTGCATGCATTTGACTATTTAAACAGTGCACTTTGCATTCAGAAGTGGGTGTTTAATCCTTGCAGTATTATCGTTCGGAACAAATTTAAAAAAACTGTTGGAGCGCTGCTTTTCTTTGGATTTGCTGCTATTTATTTTTTAAGCAATCAAGGAGGGTGTAATTAAGACTAGGATTTATTTGTTGTGTTTGGGTGTAAAGTGTTTCATGGGGTGTGGTGTGAAACTTTAGTGTATACCGACACGCTCTACTGGGGTTTTACGTGTTAGGTATTAGGTAGGGGTCCTCGAAACGATCAGTTGTCATCAATTTCTATTGTAGTAATGTTGACATTCGCTTCAATTGCATTTGGTAGACGATCAATTTGCGCATCAACGTGTATCGATCACGTAAACATTGACAATTGCAATTGATCGTTTCGGGAACCCTTTAGAATATGAAGTGTAGTAAGATAAGCAGTATTAGGTATTAACTGGGTACTCCATAGTGTTTCTTAGAAACTGGAAAAAACTGATTTAAGGGCGAAGCGCCGCAGTATTAAGTTGTATGTTGGAATGGAATTAATGGAAAATAGCCAAGATATTTATTAAACCAATCAAAGATGCAATAAGACTAGCTTCAGTATAGAGCTTGAGATTTGATAACCTTTAAAGGCTCTTGCAAACAGGCGCGACACGCGACGCGTATCGTACGCGACACAAAGGTACCGCGTGTCGCACGATGAGCAGTGTCTTTATTCGCGTGTTTGAAGGAGCCTTTAAATTGTGCAACACCAAACAAGACATATTAAAGAAAAATTTGCCTGTAGCGGTGCCTAAGTACATACAATACATGGAACATTTCTTCAGAAAAAGAAATCAATGCCTACATTAATACTCGTAACACACATACGAAGACAACATCCAATAAAAATAATCTCCATTACTTCTACATTGTAACTCCACATATCTTACCCACGCTCCTCCCAACTCTTTCGCGCACCGGTCCATTTTACCCCATTTTCCCCATTTTTCCGATAACTGTATTCGCCAATAGTGACGACGTGTGTGGGGGAGGGCGGGGCTACACGGACTTTATTGCGAATTCTTTCTTTGAGATGTGAAGATTCTCGCGATATGTAGCGAGCATTTTATTAGCTTGCAGAGTTGTGTTTTTATGTGTAGTTTATGCCTAGATGTTCGATGAATGTTGGGAACGTACTTGTATGCAGTTCCTTTTTTAAATGTATTCGTTTTTTTTTTTTGTTCTAAGGTATGTTCGTTTTAATGCATGCACGGTTAATAGTTTTGCAATAAAATGCTGATTTGAATTTTATCAGCTAGTTAAATGAAAGAATTTAAACCTTGTCAATGAATTTTACAGACGAGGTTTGAGTAAAAAATAAAGAAAGAATGATAACGAAAGAAAGATTACGTGCAATGATCTAGAAAATACTACCAAACTTTTTTCATTTCAAAGTTAATTATCATCGTCGTCAAACATTATTAACTAGACCGAATATTTTCAAACACATTTCACATACGACATACAGTGACATATCTCGCACGCACACCTCACGCTTTACATAAGACATACTTTCTCGCAACATAATGCTATTTTGTTTCATGTAGGCCCACTACCGCCCCCCTCCCCCCGTATCCAACTTATGAGAAATTCTTTCTTTGACGGCGGACGCGCCCGCTACGCAAATTGATTTCGACGCGTGAACTTTGCGATGGCGCCATGACAATGGCGGGCTGATCAGCGCAAGCGTTTTGTTGGGTATAGCGATCCATGTTTGTTTCGGAATTGTCCGTAGTTTCGAACCTAAACGGAGCTCTTTGGGCCTACGAATCCGACGCAAGCTAAGTGTTATTGTTGACTGGTGAGGTATGTTGAAGCATATTTAAGGAAAACTTGAAAGCCGTTGTATGTTTTAATGTCGCAAAAACTTGTCACTAGTGTGTGTTAAACCTAATCAGTGGCTAAAAATAACAAATAATAATCTAAACTCATCATCTGCGCAGCCTTTTCCCAACTATGTTGGGGTCGGCTTCCAGTCTAACCAGATGCAGCTGAATACCAGTATTTTACATGGAGCGACTGCGTATCTGACCTCCACAACCCAGTTACTTGGTAACAAGATACCCCTAGGCAAGACTGGTTGTCAGACTTTCAGGCTTTTGACGACCCGTAACTACTGTTAAAGATCCACGAATGACAGCCGGGACCAACGACTTAACGTGCTTTCCGAGGCACGGAGGGGTCTTGATCTGTAGAGATGATCACCGTGGCAAGCGTAGCTTAATCTAATCGATCGACCCGTGCGCTAAGTAGTAACAGCTTGCTACTTAACCACAAGCCCCTAAATATTAATCTAAACTAATGATCCATTATTTTATAATAGCAATGAATCTTAGATCACTACCAGAACAATGACACATCAACCATGTAATACCTACTACTATGTAATGTAATTTGTTCCACTATTACGTGGAAATGATGATGCAGTGTAAAAACGTAAAGACAAAGCGAATTTTTTGTTTGAGAAATTATTGCCATCGAAAATGGGTTTTTGTTTTTGTTTTTTTTTTTTTGTACATGCACTCGTATTTTTAAGCTGATTAAATGTTGGGGTCCGATATAAGCCAATGTTTAAGTTAGGAGTATGGAGCATGGAGCGGGATGCTCCATGTCTGATAATATTAAAATCTGCGAACCTAATATAGTAATTTCTTTTATCCACTAATTGCAGTCAAAATTGGAAGATCTGTGCTGTGTATTAGCGCATTATGCTTATTAAAATAATAACTAGTATCCTTTGGTTACTTCAAGTATGAAGTAACTAGAGCACACTAGTTATTATTTTAATATTGCAAAAGAATAGTCGTGATTTTTATGCGTAGGTAGGACCTATGCATAAAAATCACGACTATTCTTTAAAAATTCGCTGTTTTCGTGGCCCAAATCTCACCGTCTTTCGATATTAGCTGTGAAACTTAATATGTGAGCTACAGGCAAAAATATTTGGCATTTAATTTACGAGAGTTTTCGACAAATTAGTAACTTTGCCTGTTAGACTCCTTACTCTGTGTATATTGGAATTTAATACGACTCGATCCTTTTTACACGGTTGTTTTGAAAAGTTTTTGCGTTACTTAATTAATACTTAATCATTTCTTTGATAGTTTGACCTTTGGCTTTAAGCTGACGTTCACACGAACGTAAAAATATCGCGTCGATATTTCTTCGCCCACTGGATTTTCAACGCTCTGCTTAGCGCCGAGAGTTAATAATCGAATAGTGGGTTTTTCAACGCACCACTGGAATGCACTCTGTTGGATTCTCAATGCTCGGCTGAAAACCGAGGGCTGAAAATCCAGTGAGTGATAAAATACCGGCGCGATATTTTTACGTTCGGGAGAACGTCGCCTAAGAATGTTTTGCTGCTATTTTTGATGTCTTCGAGTATTTCAAACGTGTAAGTCGTAGCGTGTTCTCGATTTAATTTGAAAGGGTTATCTTTGAACCTTTTTGATTGAAAGAGGTTACCTACTTAAGTTAGGCACTTATATTAAGTTAAAAATCATATTTTAATTTAAAGGGCTTGTTGCAAATGACTTTTATTTTATTTTATAAAGGCGAACGGCAGGCTTGTATGGGAATTTCGTACAGCTAAAAAAATTCCGTGTTTTGAGATATTTTTTGTTTTAATTGGTAGTTAATATGACAGACGAGCCCTTTTTAAATTGTTAGATTTTTAGAACTTGGGACCTACAAGTTATAATCAGTTTATTTTTTTAAGGTTATATTCTAGTGTACCAATGTAGATCGATACAAAAAGGTATATAAACATTGTTTTGGTGATAAAGTACATGTTCTAGATTGCTTGTCACTATCTTTGTAGTGTTTTACTTACCATTAAGTAGATATCATAGATTGAGATGAGGATCGTACACACATACTCTTACTCAGTGGGGTGCATTAGGAGATACCTATTTCTAATTATATATTTCTAACTAATTGATTATCATTTTGATATTTATGTTATTTTACATATGGCAACTTCTAAAAACATAACTGCGTTTAGTTTACGATTTTATTACGTTTATTTATTAAAATCATTTTATTGATATTATTAATTAATCCGAAGTTCTAAAAATAGTACACTTACAGGAAAATAAATAGCTAAATTCAGTAAGAAAACAACAAAAAAAGTATGCTGTACTAAATCTGCCGTTCACCTTTCGATAAGAAATATATAGCCATGTTTTGTTCAAAAAACGGGACGTTTGGAAGTCGTTATTATTAAAGCGAATAATCAACTGCTGAGTTAGTAGATCCGAATTAATCAAACGAGTACGTGCACAACATTTAATATAGTTATTTAGCCATAACGTTGTTAAAATGTCACCCATGAGTTCAAACGCTTGATCTTTAGCATGCATGCATATGTCCAGACATACACCTCACATTTCATACCAGCTAGCAAATTCTACTAATATCTTAGTTATATTATAAATGTCAGTATATTTGTGAGTTACACAAACATAGCTCACAGAATGAGTAAGCTAAAGTGGCAATGGGCCGGCCATATTAGCCGTAGATCCGATAACCATTGGGTAGACGTGTTCTAGAGTGGAGACCGCGAATCGGCAAACGTAAGGTAGGACGCCCTCAGGCTAGGTGGAGCGACGATCTTCGCAGGGTGGCTGGTAGCAACTGGATGAGAGTTGTCGAGAATTGAATCGTCCAGCAGTGGACTGCTGTAGGCTGATAATGATGATGATGCTTGTGAGTTTGTGATTTTAAGGTTTGTTATTCAATGACGCCTCAACGGCTAAACGGAGTCGAATGAGAGGTACACTGGTACCTGCGCCATGACCTGCCGATATAATCTGTAGAAATGTCACCGTGAAACTTACGTGACGTGAGCTGTCAATAGTGTCAAACCCTAGCATAAGGTGGAATGACAGCTGAGTTCACTTAAGATGTCACGGTAAGAAGAGCAGCTGGACTTAGGACATGATTATGATACTTTTCATCCCGGTAGTAATTTCCGACCTTGCGGACGAAGCCGCGGCCAAAAGCTAGTTCTTATAAACCTACATTCGAATTCATTTTATTAACCAATTGCCTATTAGGCTTAGTTCGGTCATTAAAACTAAAGGTATTCGAAACGGCATCGCTGTGTACTTGCCGCTTAAGGGGAAACAGAATTTTAATTGGCTTCGCTAGTACTTATTCAAATAAGCCTACATACTGATGGTGATTGCCCTTAATTAATATAAAATGTCATAAATATTATATTTTTCAATTAAGTAGTTTAATCATGTCAGCTTTCGTGGACAGTAATTTTGATGTGGAATTAGTTTTAGATGAGTTGCACATTAATTTATGACTAAGATTCATGTATTTGCAAGCATGAGGAATGGACATCTGAATTCACCTTATTATATTTGGAGTACTTACTAAAGTTACTATGGTAAAGAAAAAAGCATTGCTTACGTCAGCTAATAAGAAGAGTATTTTGAAAAATAGAGGTTGAAATGATGGATTGATCTCACGAATATGAAAGAGTGAAAATGTCGCTGTTGTTATGCAATGCAAAAGTAACATTGTTTGCTCAATTGGTACTTTAAATAATAATAAAATGCAGTAATGCATTAGCTCAGTATCCGGAAAATTTCATTAATGGTACACACGGCTACATATCAAGCTATAAGAAATACACATTTCCAGTATAAGCTGATCCCGCATTGTACAGGATTTCCATACAATGAGAGGTCAGCTTATACTGGAAATGTCTAGCTTGATATGTAGTAGTCGTGTGTACCTAGCTTTTCTGGATCGTATTTAGCTCAATAGTAATTAATTCCGAAAAAAAATTTATATGGAATTACGGAGCACAGAAATCATTAAAATGTTTGCTTTTGCACGCTGATTTAATACTTTCTTTTAAGTGCACTATGCCTTAACAGATGCATATTATTGTTCCGAGACCATTCTTAGAGCCATCTAAGTCGGCTCATTACCGAGGAGCCGAGTTTGTTCACGTAAAAGGATTGTAACTAGAGTCCAATAAGCCTTTAATAAATGTGTTTATTCGTTTCCTAACTGTATTTAGTTTTGTACGAACTATCTTTAGTGGTAAACAATTATATTCCTATTCAGTTTAATAACTTAATAAATACAAATTATAAAAAACTTACAACATATTTTTCCACTAACTAACTATACAAAAAAATATACAAAACAAAAGGAAAATTAGGCGTCGAAGTACTCGTCCACATCGCTGTCATCCGGAAACGTGCCCAGAAGACTGGCAGCATTGCGACGTCGAATGGCAATGCTAATTCTTTGGCCAAAGAATGAACCAGCCCTCTGGTCACGTGAAGTGTCGACCAGTCGGCGAGAAATTTCCATAAAAAGAGACGCGCACTCGGGCCCTATGACCCGAGCGTTTTGACCCCAAACGGCTTAAAACTGTAGTTAGTGATAAGGTTACAGCATTTGTGCCGCTTTAGGGTCTCAGCAGCTGCAGCAGCGGCGCCAGCACAGCACGCCGTGCTTGAAACATGAGATAGCGCAAGGGTGTCGACACAGGTTGCGTCCCACACCAGAGGTCTACGCACCTTCCAAGGCAACCACGTCATGCTGTCTGGTCTCTTCCCATCGTCACGTACCAAGCCGTTCATATTCATATATTTTATTTGTAGAACATAGGTAAACAAAAAAGTACAGATGTCAATATTAACAAAATGAACGCTATGTCTTGCCGTCAACGGCGTACAAATATTCTAATTATAATTTCTAATTAATCAGTAAATACCACAAGACATTCTTAATAAATAAAACTAAATTATAACAATTCAAAATTAATACATAAAAAACATTCGCTATTCCACTATATTAAACATAACAATAAGTCATAACAATATATACAATACAATACAATATATACCAAATTAAAAAAAATTAAAACTCGAGATGTCATTATTATATGTAAGTTTAATATTGATGTACTATTTCCTTCCGGAGTAAATTGCCTGCGGTTTTCACCATAATTTATGGTGAAAACCGCATGAAAATCCTTTGCGTAGTTTAAAAGAACAACCCGGTCACACAGACAGACACGAAAAGCGAATTTAATTTAAAGTATGTGCATTTTAAACTATATAAGATTAATATTGTTGGAGTTAGTCTAGAAAAAATATTAGGAAACCAGCACGTTCTAGAATCAAAAATCGAAGACATGTGACGTCCAACAACCCGCACTGGGCCCGCGTGGTGGATTACGGTCCAGTCCCTCTCACAGAGAGGAGGCCTGTGTCCCGGCAGTGGAAACATTATAGACTGATGATGCTTCAGGACCTAGTCCTGGACACCTCTAATCCTTAGTCAGAACAGTGAAATAGACAAGTAATCATCCGTCAATAAAACATGACTAAACTTCCTTTATCGTTTATTAACGGAAAATCATTGTTTAGTTTACCTACTGATTATTGTGAAATACACAAAATAGATATCGAGTAGAACATTACGACCATTTTTTCCGTTTAACCTATGTTGTCCCACTGCTGGGAAAAGTTACCCATATAATATATTTTTCCGATTTTCTTTATGCTGTGCCTTCCCCGTCAATCGTCACGGCAGCGTTTCTTAGGCCTGCTTCGGTCAGCCAGGGTCGCGGGATATTCGGGAGATTTCCCATCCAAAAAAAAAGGCCTGTCTCGTGACGACGCCCGTCTTCAGGCACCCACTGTGTGACGATCCTGGCCCATCTCTTTTGATGCATCCTATACAGGGTGTAAGGGTCAGCCATCCGCAAACTAACAGGGTGCATTCAGCTCCTTATTTTGAATTATATTCCACCGGAAATATTCTCTGGAAATTTTTTATCTTTTTTCAGTTAATATTCCTTTATTTCAATGTAAAATTACATTCTCTGTGCGCAGCACTCCATTTATGCAAATAAAACAGCTAAAATAAAAAGAAATCAGCAATGGATGTTGAAATCTCGGCGGTCGAAGACTCGCTGCGCTGCCGTTCGCTACGCGCGTTTTGCCACGGTAACGATATATTGCGTGTGAGATAATAAAACAAATCAGGTTTATTGGATTCCCTTAACGTTTCTGAAATAATTTCATATACTGGTCATCTTGGAATGGTATACTGAATTCACCCCAAGGACCCTCTAGGTGTGACCCGCCCAGTCCCATTTCAGCCTCGCAGACTTATCACCCACATCGGCGATACCTGTCTTGGAACATATTATGATGACCATATTTATTGAATACTAATATGACATCACAATTTACTCTGAATATTTATCCATTTAATTAAGGATGATTAGTATTTGAATGTGATCTCTGTTTGTCTTACAAGATAAATTTAACTTTCTAAGTGTTTGGTTACGCAATAGTCTGTGTGTAATCGATACTGGCATGATGGAGAGTTGAGTGCACTGTCTACATCTGCCGGTGAGTTTAGTTTGAGTTGGATTTGCTTGTGATTTTGCGCGTTTCGACTGTGTTCCTTGATTGATCCAAGAAAGAGTATGTATGTACTCGTTTATACATGACATTGGTGATGTTTAAAGATTTTCTAGTAAACTCACAATGTATCGCATTTACTAGAAAAAATACGAGCAAACATACAAACGATGACGAAAATGATACAGAGAAAAATTGTTTTTTCTTAAACCGGACTGAGTGTTTCAATACCGTAGGTAATGAAATCATTTTTTTTTTTCATTTACTCTTCCTATATTTTTTGTTACGGTAGTTCTTGAGCGTACAGAGAACAGCTTGAAAAATACACTTTGTAGAGAATCATAATTTGTTATGTTTCTTTCTGTTTATCAACATTAAATTTTTGCATAATCAGCCTACAACGTTCCCACTGCTGGGACACAGGCCTCCTCTCTGTGAGAGGGACTGAGACATCACCACGCGGGCCCAGTGCGGGTTGGTGGATGTCACATGTCTTCGAATTTTTGATTGTAGGACATGCTGGTTTCCTCACAATGTTTTCCTTCACCGTTTAAATTAAATTATTATTTTGTGCAATCACTAATAAAATCCTTGTAAATATTTTATGATGGCGTGTGGGCTCTCTCCAAACCGTACTTATGGGTACATGTGTGCAAACACTAGCGCAGTCATGAGTCATTCTGTGGACTCGGCCCATTCAGTCTGTATTAGACATAATAATTTGCGTATACCTGTCTGTTTGCACAACGGAGAAATTTAAGGTGACAGGTACAGTCTGCAGGGTAGGTAGGTTTTCTTCTTTTCAGAGTGTCAATGGGAAAACTGAACATGGCTACGACTGTTACGAGTACATCATGAGATATCTAAGAGTTCATAGTATTTAAAAGGACAATCCGATCACTAGTTGTTAAAAGGTTTACTCGTTAAAATAATAAACAATATTTTTTTTTTCATGACACACAATTGCTCCCGATCATAATTGTACTAGAGATTTATAAAAGTCTAATATTCATTATCATTCAATGAAAAAAACGTCCTACATCTTAGTACCTAATCTATGTACTTAATGCATTCCTCTTCAATACCAAAATCCATCCACGTTTCTACAACTGTTACACTGTGAAAAAAAAAACCAACACAAAACCTTTTAATCACGCCATCCCACCTACCCCCAATTTCCAATACCAACTTACGATAAAACTATCAACGAAAATCATTTCTGCTGACGCTACCAAACCAAGCAACGGTTAAGCATACCCCGAGAGAGTATTGACCGTCGGTACAAACGTATATTTGCACTCTTAGCTACCGCATTCCGTTGCCAAACAAATATTGTAAGTAGGCTTTGTACCTTTCATCACACACTCGCTTTTTTGCCGACCGTACACGCTTGGCCGACGAGTGGATCAAGCAAGATGATGATGTTAAGTATTATTGTGCTTTGTACTGTTGGGTGTAGGCAGCACTTGTGAGTTGTATTGTACGGGGTATTTAGATTTCGAGTAGATATTTGACAATAGTGGATTTTGTGATGTTTGAGTTGATATATCCGGGGTAGGTATCTATTTGATTTCAGATATTTAGAATTAAAGTATCTCTACCTATTACTATAAATAATCTGCCTAGCCTTTTCCCAACTATGTTGAAGTCGGCTTCCACTCTAATCGGATGCAGCTGAACTGGCTTGTGAACAGGCACTCTGACCTCCACTATCTACTGGGTAACACGACACCCCTTGGTAAGACTGGTTGTCAGACTTTCGGGCTTCTGACGACCCGGAACGACTGTCAAAGATCCAAGGATGACAGCCGGGTTCAACGGCTTAACGTGCTTTCCGAGGAACGGAGGGGTGTCTTGGTATGTAAAGATGGTCACCCATCCACGGACCAACCGCGGCAAGCGTAGCTTAACCTGATTACTAGTACCTATTACAATAAATAAGTAGGTTTTATACAATATTCATAAGCAAAACTAGTCTGTACGAATTGTATACGTAATTTATGTTCATACCGGTACGGTTTAGGCAGATAAGGCTTCTAAGATTTTTTTCCAAACATTTCATTGTAAAATTGAAATTCCAACACATCGGTAAAAGTATCACGAATCGATGAAAACTGGTACCTCATGCAAAACATGGGAACAAACATTCTAATAATACATTTCGAAACAAAACATCTTCTTTAAGAGGGTTGTCACATTTTGCACCTCTCTCGCTCACACGGGACCAAATTTTTAATAACGTTAGATGAAAAGATGCATTTTTGAAAAATGTAATCAATGGGCGGTCTACAAAATAATATTAGTTTAATAGGTAATTATTAAAAACACATTTTTATTGTGGCATTTATTTACATCATCTCAAAAACAGATCATAACACTTAATTACATAAGTTTATTAGATAACACAATAGAAATGTGTTTTTGAATAACTACCTATTAAATTAATATTATTTTGTAGACCGCCCATTGATTACATTTTTCAAAAAAGCATTTTTTCATTTAAGATTCTTAAAAATTAGGTTTTGTGTGAGCGAGAGAGGTGCAAAATGTGACAACGCTCTTAAGTAATAAATAAAATTGAAGTGTCTTGTAATGTCAAAATAACAGCTGTTTACTGCATATTGAAGTGTATACGGTACTTGTAACAATTTTTACTATTTAATTTTTGTCTGTCAGTCTGTTTGTTCCAGCTAATCTACGAAACGGCTGGATTGATTTTGACGGGACTTTCACTGGCATGATAGAAGCTTAGGCTACTTTTATTTTAGATAATTACGGTTCCGTGCAAAAAAAATAATACCCATGAACGCGGCGGGTAGGGAGACGAGAGAGTTTTATTAAAATGCGGCTGTTATTTTAGTATACTGTGTATCTTACGACTTCCACGCGAACGAAGTCGCGGGGCACAGCTAGCAATGAATATGCGCTTGAGTGCACAAGAAGCAATAATTAAATTTTATTTCAGAAAGGAGATTATATTTTAGTTTTATGGACTAGGTATAAAATCTTAATGACTAATTGCTACCAGGAAGTATAGTGAATGTTTTATGTTATTGTCATCAATAGGCGCAGGTCTGTTTAGAATCCCGTTTCTCTTATTAACAAATAGCTGTGCCCGCGACTTCGTTCGCCTGGATGTCGGAAAACAACTTCCCTATTTGAATCGGATTTTGTTCACAATTTCATGGTATTTTTTTGCGCGGAACCCAATTCTTTTTCTAAAATAAAAGTAGCCTAAGTTACTTCTTAAAACATCAGCTATCTGCCAGTAAAAGTCCCGTGAAAATCGGTCCAGCTGTTTCGGAGATCCGCCGGAACAAACATACAGACAGACAAAAATGTTAAAAATTGTTTTTTTGTTATTAGTACCGTATATGCTTTCAATATGCAGTAAAAGCTGGTATTTTGACATTACAAACAGACACTTCTATTTTAATTATTAGTGTGTATGTATGTATCTATGTATAGAAAACATTTCATTACAATCTACCTACTGCTGAATAAAGACTTATTTCCAAATTATTTTTTATCTTAAACCTAAGCTATGAAATTCAGGCGTTCAGCACCCTAATTGTGTAACACACTATCAATCACAATCTGAACGACTTTGAAGCATACTGCTAATCCATTGCTTCATATGTTCGAAAAGTTTGTCTGCTCAATAACGTAAATGACGCAATGAATGTTGCTGAACTGTCAAAATGAAACCGATTCCTACTGTAAGTGTGTTACGCAATTAAGGGGCAGGACCTCTGTATGGTTTGGTAGCTGAATTGGTTACCAAGCCACGTCGTGGTCCTGGCGGTAGTCTGTTGTAGCGAACACTAGGGAAGAACTTGCTTTCTTATTTTTATCTCATTATAATTATGCTGGACTGGCCGACGTCATCACGTCAACGCCGGCTGTCGCTGAAAACCAGCGCTGGGGCTCTGTCTCACATAGGGTCTGTCCGTGAGTTTGTCTCGCCATTTTTTCTCAGGGGTAGTCAGATAGTAAATGTCAAATTCATCTAGATTGTTTTTTTTTAGATGACGTGTAAAGGTGATTCCGATATCTTATTTATAGAATAAACAATTTCATTTCATTTCAGTAGCCTTGACCAACGATCCTTGATCCTTCTACCCTAATACCAATTTACTTTTGGTTTATTCCATACATCTCTTTAGCCGTCTTGACCAACGAAGGTATGGAACCATACTCTTTGCAGGAAACCTCACAAAACTATACATGGTGTAAGGGACTGCCCTCCGCAAACTAACAGGGTGCATTCAGCTCCTTATTTTGAATCATATTCCATCGGAAATATTCTCTGGAAAATTTTCATTTTTTTATCGTATATTCAGTTACCTTTATTTCAAAGTAAAATTACGTATTTTAATTAGTAGCACCCCATTTATGTAAATAAAACAGCTAAAATCAAAAAATCAGCAATGGATGTTGAAATACTCGGCGGCCGAAGGCTCGCTGAACTGCGTTCGCTACGCGTGTTTTGCCACGGTAGCGATACATTGCGTGTGAGGTAATAAAACAAATCAGGTTTACTGGATTCCCATAACGTTCCTGAAATAATTTCATGTACCGGTCATCTTAGTATGATATATTGAATTCACCCCATCAGTCTGCGGAGGGCTGTCCTTACACCCTGTATAGGTACCATAGGAGAAACGAACATCTATACACCGTAAGGAATATAATTGTTTGCAGCGCTCGGCTGATATAGTAACGCTTGCTAACAGATGTGGTCTTCGTGTGCACGGGATTTTGTTTGCAAATCCTCGATAGTACTACTTACCTTCTTCCTTACTTTTCCAGAAAAATCATTGCCGCCATAGCTCCCCTCATATTTTTCTTCAATTCCCAAATCTGAAATCAATACAGAAATGGATGGATTTATTAAAATTCCATCTTTTCCTTTGTTCTTAGCACCCAGCTCGTCCCGGCGGCTATGAATTGGTATGCAGCTCCCATACATACCAGATTGATTTTTTTTATTCTCAGATTTAGTGAAGCGGGACTTATTAGAATGGTTTTGGTCTTGGAAAGAAATCTGAATTGGGATAATCTATTTCTAATTCTATTTATTTTATTTGTCGTTATGTGTGTGTGATATAGGTACGCCTCTAAGTAGCTGAATTAAGTTATTGGAACTTAACGATTAATGTTTACAAAGCAAAAACTAGTACTCTTATAATTATTACTTTTCCGACCCATTCCAACATAGTTTAAAGATCTTGAGATTATGGAAAAATACAATAAAATTCACATTTTATAGGTGTATAACTTGTTTGGTATTTACAGACGTAATTCACACAGAGATAAAACGGCATGTTTAGATACTAAAACAAGCAATACTATTCAATAAAGTCATGTTCAAAGATAGCACCCTGATGACCAGGGAAAGATTGTAAAGTAACAAGTTATTTCAACTGACCATCAACTCTTTTATTAACCAATAACACAAAACTGATGACTAGTTTCTGCCATACACCATAGACCAGCTTTCTCATCCCACCGAGCAAAAACAAAAAACAATCTTCAATTTAAAAAAAGAACAGTCCCACTTAATTCCCATCCCTAATTGCGTAACAAATCACAACGTAATATCGATTTTCCGCGACCTACCCTAAAATCGATTCGGGCAAAAATCTAATTACAGGCAGGCGTAAATTCGGAGCGTCGCCCTATTGATTATAATCGACCTTGGGGAAAAAATTAAGTCAAAGACTGACCCAATTTGCTCTCCCCTGGCGTTCATTGCCAAGTTTACATTGAAAGAACCGAACGGCCATTAAGTAGGGAATAAAAGCACCGACCGACGCTTAGTTGAGAAAAAGCTCTTTAATGAGGAAGATAGGGCGTTTAAGAAATGTACTGCGGATGTGACGAGTTGGTGCTTGCTGTTTTTTGCTTTATTTAAATGTCAATTCTGTTTGAGATGGGGATTTGTTGGAATCTATGTTGGTGTGGTGAAGATGGCATCTGTAGTTGGTATTCAGAAAAAGGTGACACTCGCCTCTTCCTCAATACCATCCATTGATGTACTTAGTTTTACAAATTACAAACTAGACAATTAACATAGTATGAAATATGCAGGAAATGCTAGATAATGTTAGAAGTATTCAAAAGTTTAGTTGTATTTCAGTGTATTCAGTCAATATTCTGTAACACAAACATACCTACTTTTAGAAAATAAGTGTTTGCTCGACATTTACATTCAGTGGAACGCTCAAAACTGCTCGGTCGCAGCATAATTAATAAAAAAGAATTAAAAAGGAGTTCAAATCAACGGTCGCGTGCCCCGGAGGCCAACGTCCTTTAGACAAGATCGCCCCCTCTACCTCCGTCCCTCTCTAATTAACCGTTTAGTCCATAAAGCTGTCCCTTTTACCCCCGGGGATGTTAATATCGTGTTACTTAATATCCCACTGGGACACCGCTCGGATAATAATTTCCAGAATATTATTGCTCCCGTAATACGTCAAAGAATTTTTCTTTTGTTTCCACGAAAATGCTCGACTCCAAATGATTCAAAGGAGCCGTTGATGTGGAAACCGACCGCTATCTTCACTGATTTCAGTTCGCTCCGCTAAATACGTAATATATTTTTTAGGTACGTCTGAATCGAGTTTCTTTTTTGATATACGACAAACCGTATCCGATATCGGAGCCGTGAGTTAGCAATAAAATTAAAGCATGTCGAAAAATATCGTTAAGTAGCACACGCCCGCCCCTTAATATCTTTCACGCGGCCGCACCCGGCGCGCCGTATCGGGGAATTTTCATCTGAATATTTTCCTTTCTCATTGTCGTTATCTGAAAAATATGTTTTTCGTACGGTCGCAATCGCCCCGCGCCCCTCTGCCCCCAGCGACACACTTCCAAAAAGTCGCAATTACCACATACTGACTACTCCAAATTCGAGTGTGTTGCTCTGAATTCAAAGTTGGTATTCTTTTCCGCGCGCCCGATGTCACGATGTAAAAGGAAAATAGTTGGTGCGCCACCTCGAGAATGAAATCCTTTCGCGAAGGTGTTAGAGCAGGTATTTGTTTGGCGTGTGTCGTGCGGACGCGCCGGGTGGTAGGCGGCCGGAAGCGCGGGGGAGGACGGGGGGCAAATGGACGGAAGAGAAGCAAGGCAAATAACTTCGCCCTTCTGTACACATGTATAGGAGGCTCGGAGGGCGCACGAAAATGCTCACAGCGCCGTTTCCAAGTTCCACAATGAAACGTTGAGTATTTTTGTCATTTGTCGTCATAAAATCTCTCGTCTAAAGAAAAATTCGCGTTGAAATGTTTTTGCCGTACTCAAGTTATGAGATATGTCGGAGTTACTGCATATGAAAGTTTTAATATTGTCGCAGAGAATGGTGCAGACGATAACGTTGGAGCAGTTCTTAAATTGTGAGGTAATTAAAACCTGAAACTTTAGCAAATTGTAAGGTTTATGAGACATCATAAATTAGTTTATCATCACTGAGCCACTTTTGTTTTCATCAATCGACCTCCGTTGATCTCTCAGTTAGCAGGGGTGTCGGGTTAATAAACTGAAGCTGAGAACACACGAGACAATTTGCAGTTTCTATTTCTCAATCTTCACAAATCTCCCAATAATGCATCTCTTTTTGTCTTAGACGAGATGTTCCCTTTTCCAAATCAATTTTAAATCCCTCTATAATACAAACAACACAATTATTGTGACCGAAATCTATTTCCATACGTCCGTTTATACAATTTATTGCTTAATGATTCCGAATCGATTCCATTGTAGCGCCAGCCCTATTTAAATAAAGTATTGTATCGCCATTGTTACAGCAATTGAGAGTGGTATTATTATCGCTATTAAATACTTACAAAATAGGTTTGCATGTACTATAGTAATTTGTTAACGGGCCTCCGATTGTAAACCATTTCCCTTCACTGGTTGTTGCTAAGCTTACATTTTATTTTGGGTTGTATGTTTTTGTTGATTTGAAGGTAGTTTTAAAAACTGTTGGTTAACTGGGGAATATAATGCCCGGACGGACATTATAATTATGAAGATGATGTAGTTTGAGTTCTGTTTTGTAAAGAAATAGATCCTAATGAAATCCTAGTATTTCACTAGAATCGATGATACTGAACATCTATACCAATAAATGAAATTGTAATTCCTGTTTGTAATGTCAAAATTATACTAAATGCATGCATATGAAAGTAACCGGTACTTATAACAAAAAACAAATTTTCCTCCGAAACGGCTGGACCGATTTTGACGGGACTTTCACTGGCAGATAGCTGATGTTATAAGGAGGAGCTTAGGCTACTTTTATTTTAGAAAAAGAATTAGGGTCCCGCATAAATAAAACTCATGAAATTGTGAACAAAATCTGATTCAAATACTTCCCGTATTGACATCCACGCGGGCGAAGCCGCGGGTAAAAGCTAGTTAGTATATAAATCTTAACCAGATTTTAGCTATGATTGAGTCGATCAATATGAGTAGGATCTCAAGTGAGATAGTGAAGGTGGGAAGCTGCAACAGAATTTAATGTAAGTAGGTATTAATCATTTCCATTACGATGAAAAAATCGTTAGCTTGAATGAACATTAAGTGGAAAGCGCCAAGATAGCCCGCGAAATTAAAATTTTCTTACGATTTTTGCAATCTGCAGCTCAGTGTTTGGGCGGTAACAAATATGTATTTACAGAATTATAATCATTAGAATCAGTAATACTAGTCATTCAGTAGAATTACTTGGTCTTACAAAAGTTGTATTGATGACTTTAATGATTATACGTTCTGTACGTTCTGTTACGTTCGCGAATCATATTTTAATCAACATACAACCTAATACTGACGTACGGCTATTGAATATCGAGAAGTCAGTTTCTTGTAACAAAATTGTGAATATAAAAAAGTGATTGACCAGTTAATACTTGTACTTATTTCTTTAGTTTCTAAGGTAAAACTTACATAATAAAAAGAAAACAAATTATTGTAACGAGTATTTAATTACTGCATTAACTTGAAAATTAAATCCTTGCTTAATATCGCATCGAAATTCCCTTTGTGGTCGCAAAATTCTTTGCCAAGTCGAAAATCAAAGCATCCAAATAGCAAAAGTTGGGTGCCCTTTGAGCAGACCCGTTATTATTTTCTCAAGAACCTCTTTTATGTAAAAGAACGCTTCAGAAAGCGAGGGTGGTAAAGGGAAAAATATGACGGAGAGTAGTGGTGTCGCTTTCTCTGTCTAACTTAGGGAGTTAGAGGGGGATACAGATGAGTCGAGTGGCTTTCGTGTTAAGAGTCTCCATACACGAGCTCTCGTTACGTCATAGCCCGGGGCCGGAGACGCTATGTGGGAGGCATTTTGACAAGTATTTTATGAAAAATGTAACCGCCTTTGTGACAATGCTTGAAGCTTTTTAAGCAATGCGCTTGTTGTCAGCTCTAATGAGATGAGAGTTGCTACCGGTTACAAAACTTGTGGACACAGGGCCCTTATAGAAACTTTTGGTACAGACAGCAAGTAAAGGTACCCAGAAACATTATAAGATCAAAAGTAGGGCAAAGTTAAATGAATCGAAATCGTTCATCGTTAGTTCAGTAGAGATGAGTTTTGCCCAACAGAAACTTGGCACCAATCTAATAGCTCTGAGAAAATATCGAGTGACTGTCCGGCGAGCGGTAACTATGCTCACATTGTATACTAGCTGTTGTCCGCAGCTTCACCCTCGTGGATCAATACTTCCCTATTTGATTTGATTTTGTTCACAATTTCATGTGTTTTAACTTTTTTGCGCGGTACCCTAATTCAATTCTAAAATAAAAGTTACTCCTTCATCAGCTATCTGCAAGTGAAAGTCCCGTCAAAATCGGTCCAGCCGTTTCGGAGATTAGCCGGAACAAACATACAGACAGACAAAAATGTTAAAAATTGTTTTTTTGTTATAAGTACCGTTAATCGTATATACAAGATGTAATATAAATTACGCACAACCAACTTTTACTATGGGACCAAACCTGAAATTGCGAAAAAAAAATCTGCTGTTCCCTACATTTTGACGAGTTATGCAAACATAAATGTAGGGAGCAGCATGCTGTTATTTTGACATTATAAACAGACACTTCAATTTTATTTATTTGTTTATCGCTCATAACATACTACGTATGTATGTATGTCATACTTACATCGTTAACTTCACAAGCGTATCTAAGCCAGTATTTACAAGATAGCTTAAAGACAATTTGTCATGTATTTATGAATACTTTTATGTAGGATTATGAATCAATTTATAACCAATTTGCAGTTGCTATGGAGTATAAAATAACAATGTTGCAGGGCTAAGCCGACGTTCACACAGACGTAAAAATACCGCGGCGATTTTTTTTTGCGCACTGGATTTAAAAACGCTCTGCTTAGCGCCGAAAGTTAAAAATCCAACCGTGTTTTTCGACGCGCTGGATGTACTGTTGGATTATCAATGCTCGGCTCAACACCGAGAGTTGACAATCCAGTGCGCGATAAAATCTCGACGCAACGTTGTGTTTGCGGTGTGGCTGCCGCTAGTGCGCGTTCTCGCTGGTGGTTGCGTTGTGGCTGCGAAGTGGCCTTGATGTGGTCGGTATCGCCCACACGTTTGATTTTGACGCCCGGTCTGTGTGAATAAACTATTCATTTTCATACAAATTAGCGTCCGAACACGTGTTGTCGTTGTGGTGTGGTTGTGGTACAGTGTGATCAGGGCCTAATGGAATGGCGTCCGCGTATGCTATGACATTATTTAGAAAATATTTACGATAAGTACTGATTTTACTGGAAGACTGTATTATTGCGTGGTATAATTATGACGTAGCTTATATCCCCGTTAAAGGTTTTAAAAGCATATTTAATTTTATGCTAAATCAAGTCACGTGTTAGTTTTTGTCGAGTTATAAGATTTAGCAGATTTTTCACTGATTTGAGCCTTGATTCAAACATAAACCTTGATTATAATGATGGTAATAAAATAAATTTCTGTAAAAATAACAATAGGTATTTTTCTCTATTAAATGTTTTGTGTGTACATGAACAAATAAATAAATTAGATTCTTGTTAGATGCGCATTTATTTTCTTGTATGATAGAAAAAATAAAGTATTAATAATCATTATCTAAATCATATTAGAACGATACAAACTTAGTCAATCTCCCTCAATCCTTCAAGTCAGTTCACTGCTGAAAATATCGCCCAATAAACCTTGCAAATCCATGTTTACGATTAATTTCGTTAACCCAATATATTTGTTGATATTATAAGTAGGTATTATATATAGCAAAGAAGTCTGTTGACGTATGGAAGCAATAACAGCAATAATAAACTCCGGAAGAACGAATGTTTTCCTCCGTGGATTGTGGCAAAGTGGATAAGAGTTCATTAAAATATTTTTAGAAAAGATTTAACTCTTGCGAAAAATTAATTGCAAGAAACTCAAAGTTAATTTTACCTATGTTATCTTCCATTACAGTATCGTCTAGGACTCTAGGTTTTCGAAAATAGGAGATTTTTAATGTATATTTCCGCTACTTTTCCCTGTTATCATATTTGATTACAGTAAAAGTACCTATTAATAAAACTTATTACATCTGCCAACTGCCTACCAATTGCCTCGTTGGTCTAGTGGTCGCAAGCGCTACTGCTGAGCATGAGGTCCTGGGTCCGATTCCCAGGCCAGGCAGTGTTATTGTGTTTTTCTACCTGGAATTTCTCAGTAGCAGCCCGGAGTTTGGATTTGTGCCCGGTTGATGGCAATAGGCTCGCCCCTTATTACATGGGACTCCTCTGCCCAACCCTTTGGGGAAACAAGCCCTGAAGTTATGTAATAAAACTTTTTAATCTATAAATTGATATGGTAGAAGCTGAAAATATGGTATTCTCAATAGTTACACAAAACAGATAGCTTGGTGAACATACTAGACACAAGCCCAAAATCCTAACAAAAAACCATGTTCCTTCGCACACGCCTACTAAAGTAAACAACATTCCCTATCCATCCTTACCATATTCCGAGACTTTACTCTCAGAATATTACGCGCGTCTCCCTCATTACCAACCGAATCATTACTGGGTGAAATCGTATGGAATCACGGGAGGATTGTTCACACCCCCACTCGAATAACAACCCTAACTCTACAAAATAAGGTTGAAAGTTCCGTGGCTGTGGTACTAAATTATGATCCACGGTGATATGTCATCCGCGCAGTATGAAAAATATGAGATGTATTGAAAATGAAATCTCTTCGATATTCGCTAAGAGGTTTTTAATATCACTTCGGAAGATAAAAAGTTTGGTTTGTTATTTATTTTTATTTGAATGCTGGTTCTGATTGAGGGAGGATTGTTAGAGAGGAATGCTAATGGGATTGTCAGAATGGGTCATTAGGGTGCTGTCGGTACCTATATGGTTCCTATTTGGGAACTCTTTTGCTGCAATAGCTATTAGTCTTGATGACTAAGATGCGATGATCTCTCATCCATCATACTTTGGTCAAGAGATAGGTACATATATGTTTCCCCTTGTAGTGGTAGATTCTGTCCTATAGGGCAGAAGCGATCTTCATCCTGAGGTAGGTAATAATATGGTGTCTGAGAGTACAAGAATATTACACAATCATCCATCATCTATTGTTGTAGTGTGTTGTAGAAGTCAAATATTAGAATGCGATAGATTGATATTCCAATGGTACATTGTGAGTCCAGTCTGCCAGCCTGAGATATAGGCGAGTCATGGATATTGACAGCTGTATGTATTTGTATAGAAAATATAGTAGATAGTAGTAGTGATTAGTTGATAACGCTCAAGCAAATTTTTCTATCGTAGCTTTTTACTAAGGATTTCTATGTCTCTATCTGCGCCCTTCAAAATCATTTTGCTAACATTTTTCGGGTTGACTCGCATGAATTTACTCGCCTGAATCGGGCGAATTGTCATTTTTAAATAATATTATTTTTTCGGTGGGCTAGTGTACTTTTTTCTTAACTTTATTGCATAAATTTAAAACGCGCCAATTGTCTAATACGTATTTCTAGAATTGTCGATTCGCCCACAAATAAATTAACTTCGTGCGAATCGCCATCGTAAAAATAATATTATTTAAAAATAAACATTCGCCTGATTCGAGCGAGTAAATTCGTGTGAGTCCACCAATAAGCCCATTTTTCAGGCATCCAGATCAAATGTCAAAGCTGAAATTATACCTACATTGTATAAAACCATCCTGAAAACACGTTCCCTATTTCCCTTACGATCGAAACATTTTTATAGCACCCACCTCGCTGCTATAGGTATACGTATGTGACCCCATCTACGCCAATAGTAGCAAAGATGAGTATATCACGATTTTTCTTAACGTAACCCGCCTACATACGTTACCCCCTCCTTTCTGCCCCCTTTCACACATTCTTGTTAAATATGTACCGGAAAACAAAAGGCAATAACCACCATTGTCTTTTACACGAAATTGTACTTTGCCACGATGCTAGTAAAGTTGTAAGTTCAGTGTGTTGTGTGTGGTGCTCAAGTTAGTTTCCGGTGCAGAGAATTTCGTGAGATTGGCTGTCGATATGGCCAAAGATTTTTACGATTCGTCGTAAATTTTTGTTAGTATCGTATTTCTACAGTCACGTTTGTTTACAAGTTGCGTAAGCTTGTGGGTTAGGAATGGTGACTTTTGAATAAAGAGGCCATTGTAGTTTTTCGAGCGGAGAAAATTGACCAGATAAAAGAGATGTTGTGATTGTTCGCCGTGTGCTATGATTATGACTATGACTTGGGCAAGGTTACATGAGGGTCAAAGGACGGTAACGGTTTCAAGTTTATCTTAATGGAATCCATAACAGCGCACTACACGTGGTTGGCTTATTTCAGACTGGTTTCAACCTTGTGTTGTCTGTTCCGATGATCTGTCCATCAGGTCGGCAGCCTGTTCTGCTTATATCCAACACTGGTCACAGACTTGGTCTGATTTCTGTCTAGTCGTCTTTCATCTTTCACCAAACAAAAGACCCTTTTTTGGGTGTGACATCATCAAATGACTTCTCCCGCTCTGGGCGGAGCTAGAGCGTATCAGACTTTTACTGAGTAAAACCCACCCGTGTTCCTTCAGTTGCCTGAGCCGGGGCCACGGTAACTCTTTCGAACATCCTGCGGCCAAACAATAGATCCTGATAATGTTCAACATTGGTCTTGCTCTACAGATGACAGTAGGACCAATCTTGATAGAACTAAAAGATCTAATTGGACATAGTTTCTCCTTGACAATGAGCTAAAACTTGAGCTCAAAGTTATCTGAAGGTTATCCGTCAAACCCAGATGTTCTTTTACATTTTAGATTTAAACCACCTACCTTTCGCAATAACCTTTCCCCTCAAATTTAAACCTCCGATACACCGATAATAACGATAAAAATACTCTTTGGACAGCGATATCTCAGATCACAACTCGAAAATTTAAGATGGCGGCCAAAAAAGTTTATTTATAACGTTTAATTGATGTCCCGCATACAAGCTGTCGATAAAATGCCATGTTCTTAACATTATTGATGACCATTAACTCTCAAATTGCTATTTAGCATCGTTAATAAGTATGGCTGACTAAATTAATGTAGTTAAGCGTTCGGTTACTTCACATGGGCGGAGAAATTTCACTTTTATTGCAGTACCAGGCTTAACTTGCGGTGGTATCTTCTACGTGTTTGAGATACGGTATTCTGTACAACATGTTTCATAAACATCAATGGCATAAAATTATCTTAGAAAAAAATAACATAGAAGTGAATGAGTAATTCGGTATGTTGTTCGATTCGATCTCGGTAAAAATATTTCTCCACGGTGTTCCTAGCTGTAAAATATAACAATAAATATTAAAATTGCCCATTGACTGCCTCGTTGGTCTAGTGGTCGCAAGCGCTACTGCTGAGCATGAGGTTGTGGGTTCGATTCCCAGGTCGAGCAAAGTGTTATTGGGTTTTTCTATCTGGAATTTCTCAGCAGCAACCCGGTGTCTGGATTTGTGCCCGGTAGATGGCAATAGGCTCGCCGTCTATTACATGGGACTTAAACATAACTGGCGAAATGTGGGTGTACTATTGGTACACCTCTGCCTAACAGTTCGTTATGTTATGTTATAAAAATTATTAGTGGCCGCAGATTAGACCAGCTCTCATATATTTTTACCCATTCTTCTTTCTTTTATTCTATAAGTAACTAGTGACCCGCCCCTGGGTCGCACGGGTTTACGACTTGACAAAACATCGAGATTTTTATATTATATGTAACTTTAATGTCAATGTATTATACACGTTAACCTTCCGGCATAAATTCCCAAAATGATGGTGAAAACCGCATCAAAATCCATTGCGCAGTTTCGAAGAACAACGCGGTCACACAGACAGACACGAAAAGCGACTTTAATTTATAATATGTATAGATATAGATACCTTTGTTGGACCACTTTATCGTTATTTTTGGATAGATCTAGAATTGGTTAAACGTTTAGTTCAGACTTGGACATTCACGGCCTGTTTCGAAGTCTTCATACTGGCACTACCAATCAGGTATGAAAATTATGATGATGACGCTACAGCTATTATGATCTCCATGCTACATTTACTCATGATAGTAATTCTCCTAACGAGTTTGCACAAATCACCAATCATCATATATAGCCATTTACATACACTATCACGCAAAAATAACTCCTGTCATATAAGGAGCGAAGGACTCAAAAAGATGATATTATCGATCATAACTCGTGCGCGTGAATCGCTCCCAAGGAAGTTATAAATCGAGAAAACGTTCAAAAATGTGGTATAAGAGCTTTATGGCTGATGACGCAATTAGATGGGTAGGTTAATATATCCAATATTAATACAACGTGCCGCTACAATGGCGACATTAATTTAACACACGGGTAGGGCTTTTTTTTTTTTTTTTGTGGATGGGAAATCATCAAATGACTTCTCCCGCTCTGGGCGGAGCGGGAGGGCGTGTCAGACTTTTACTGACTAAAACCCACCCGTGTTCCTTCTGTTGCCTGTGCCGGGGCCACGGTAACTCTTTCGAACATCCCGCAACCCTAGCTGGGGGTAGGGCTAGTGGCCAGTAGTCATAAAAATAATAACATAAAATAATTCGTTAATTGAAAAAAATAAATTTTCAAACAAACTAAAGCTCTCTCTTTTCTTCATTTCGCTTACTCTTTGCACGTTAAACGTTTTAATTTCATTGATGCGATGTTATGATCCGTGACCCCGGCAAATGACCTCTGCGCTGCAGTTCTTTAAATACAGGTTGCTCCAAGATGTTGTTTTAGAAAATTGAAAATAAAGCAATAAATAATAACGATTAATGAAATTAAAATATCTTCATAAAACGAAAACGCGAAACCGTATACGTGTGTTAAATAAAATGTCGTCATTAAAACGCCACGCTGTATAAAACGTTGCAAGGAGTAATCAAGTTTATTGTGAAGAGGACGTAGTATGAAAATTATGGCATATAAAAAGTAATTTTAAACTATAGGTACTTGCATACTTCTTATGTTTCCATAGACAAGTATTTACTAATTATCTAATAGTATGCTTATTGTGTACTCTGAGGAGATTCTATTTAGACTATTTTAACAAGTAAGTTCAATTTATGTAAGTCATTTATTTCAAGTTGAAAATGATTTTTGTAACTATAGAAAAAATAAACAAGAAAAATAGCCTATTTGAAAATGTGGTTACAAATGTGCCTACAAAACCTAAAACTCATTTTCTGTAGTTCCAACCTAGGCAGGTAGGTACTACATAATCACAATAGCTACCATATTGTTTTTTTATTAGAAACATAGAATTATTAAAATGTTCAAAAACAAAGACAGACAGTAACTTCTAGAAATAAAACCTCGATTTCTCTAAAGGGCTGTCACGTGTATAAATTTTAACTTTGAATGCCGCGACCCCATTACCTTTATAGCTGATATAACGGCTTATTATTCAGTTAAATATTACAAGTCAGTTAAATAAATAGCTAACTTCTATTCTGAGCTTGTGAGAAAAGTTTTTGTACACTTCACGTAGAAGCTATGCGTTTCTGTTGCGATTTAAAGCAGCAATCGACTAAAGATTACGTTTTGTTTAAGCTTTCAGAGCTTAAAATAATATTTGAAGGAATCCATAGAAATGCAATAAATAATTATACAGGTTTTCACCCAGGATCTGACAAGCGTACAGCTGCTAAACCGCATCGAACACTATATTTGTCACTTGCCATATTTACTAGACAAAACGTCTTAAAATACTAGCTGTGCCCCGCGACTTCGATCGCGTGGAAGTCGTAAGATACACAATATAGATTGAGAACCTCGTAAAAGCTGAGAAAGAGAAACAAATAAAATATCTCGACTTAGCACACGAGATTGTTGACATGTGGAATATGCCCTCTGTCTGCTGTCATTGTGCCGATTGTCGTAACGGCCAATGGCCGAAAGCCTCGACCAACATCTCTCGAGGCTCTCGTTAGGTGGTTGGATCAAGAGCCTGATTCAGAAGGCAGCACTCCTCGATATGGCTCGTATTGTTGTGTTGTTGCTGTTGTATATTCTTGTTTAGGTTTCTGTCTCTGCAGCCCTAACCACCGGTAGCTTGGACACTGCTCCCGACTCCGGCGGATCTCAATTTTTTTATATTTTTAAATGTTTTTTTATATCTTTTTATTTTAAGAAATATTTAAAAATGTAAATATATAAGAAAGAAAATTAATAAACGAAACAAATAACTAATATGTTTTAAATTTTTTTTGGGGTTTTCTACCTGGAATTTCTCAGTAGCAGCCTGGAGTCTGGATATGTGCCCGGTTGATGGCAACAGGCTCGCTCCTTAAGTCATTAATACATGCGACTTAAACATTACGGGCGAAACGTGGGTATACTATAGGCACACCTCTGCCTAACCCTTCGGGGAAACAATGCGTGGTGTTTTGTTGTTGTTTAGTAAAATATATATTTCAGAAGATTGCAGAGACAATTCTTCAATACACGTTTTCCAGATCAATCAACTCAGCCTATCACAGTCTACTGCTAGACATAAGCCTCTCCCAGGTTGCGCCACAACACCCTGTCCTCTGCCTTCCGGACCCAGTCTGTCCCAGCCACCTTCAGGACATCGGTTCATCTAGCTGGGGGGCGTCCCACACTACGCTTGCTGATACGTGGTTTCCACCGCTCCATAGCGCGCTGAGTGACCTTGAATTTGTGGACCAGCCCGACTGTCAGTGTCCACGTTTCAACATCTCGATACTTGCTTTAGTTTCCATCGCGTCTCCAAAAACATTATCAGTATTTAATGTCGCCTTGTATATCCGAGCTTTTTGTGTAGCAAGCCGCGAAGTATATTTAGCACCTAAGTTGCGCCTACGACTAATAAAAGAGAAACTTTAGTTCTAAAATTTGCATTATATCGCCTTCTATGATAATTCTAATGTTCATAAAGGTCGAAAACACGGGTCAGTACATAAAGGAGATTTCCCAGGGGCTCTCAGGGTCTCGTTGACCCAGGTCAAGACTTTTACAAACGTTTCCTATTTATTATAGTCAATTTCTAACCGTTCTTGACATCGGTATTAATGACAGCCGTTATTTGAACTCAACTTCGAAATGTAAACAGTCCTTTTGTTCATGTTTCTATATGATATTATATCACATATTTGCCGTATAAAATTTATAAAAATTCACTTGTGGTACGTATATATATGCTGTCAATTAAAAAGCTTGTTATGACTGCATACAGTTACTTGCAAGTATTAACAATATTTTTACATGGGTGGAATGTAATGGTCTTTTTGTCGTTGCAACTTAATATGGACAAAGAATGATCGTACCTAAATATATGTACGCATAATAAATTGGTATTTAACTCAGTAAAAACTTTGAAGGCTGGGTAATGAATGTGTGTGTTATTCGCAGGTTTAAGTTCGCATGCCCCGCGGCGCCGCCCGTTTCTTTGGAGTAAGATGTTAACTACACATTGGCGATGGTCATTATATTTTTTTAAATTGTAATTGATTGTTAACAACATTGTAAATAACAGTTGCTGTGTTTTTGCAAATTAACTTGCATTCCACGATTTGGTCCTTAAGTTCCTGTTATGGGTTAAAAGGCTATTTGTATTCGCCATAAATATGGTAACAGATAATTTCGGAGTCGCCTTTTTAAGCGGCTTGAAATATTAGTCCATTTTGATTCGTAATTGTTTGTTGGAATTATTAATTGATATTTGAGTCATATTTTACCCCTAAACATTCAACAAACCAAAAACTGCCCCTATTTTAAAACCAGACTTAGCTTTATAAAGGGCAAAGTTGGCAGCATTTTTCTTAAGGTGATGAATCCGCAGTTGTAGCCCGTGAAATTCAAATTATCTTGCGTTTTTTTGCAATTTGCAGGTCAGTATCAGGTTGTATCTTGATCAAAATATGATTTGCGACTATAACAAATATGTATTTACAGAATTATAACCATAAAAACCTTGAATACATCTCTCCAAGTTAGATTCGTTCTCTTTTGATCTGATTTTGATCGGAAATCATGATATTTTAGATCAAAAGAGATCAAATCTAACTTAGAGAGATGTTTTCAAGGTTTTTATGGTCTACTTTTATCATAATCAATACCTAGATAGGTACAGTTTGACAACGTTCAAAGGTTCCTTCGTTTATCTTCGGAAAAACCGAAATATAACATCACGCCTTGTTTCCCCGAAGGGTAAGGCAGAGGTGTACCTATTATGGTACACCCACATTTCGCCAGTTATGTTTAAGTCCCATGTAATAGGGGGCGAGCCTATTGCCCTCTACCGGGCACAAATCCAGACTCCGGGCTGCTACTGAGAAATTCCAGGTAGAAAAACCCAATAACACTTTGCCCGACTCGGGAATCAAACCCAGGATCTCATGCTCAGCAGTAGCGCTTGCAACCACTAGACCAACGAGGCAGTCAAACCGAAATATAGTGAATAAAATGTGACTATCGACCAATAGCAATTGATTTATATTCCCACCTAAATTATTATAGATTGACGCAGTAATTACATCCCTTATTAGACGATTAATTCGGCTAAGTTCGATTTTTCCGAAAATAAACGATAGAACTTTTGAGCGTTGTCCAACTGTACCTATCTACTACATATCCGTATTTTTCCTTCTAAGGAGGTATTACGTAAGAATAAAATAAAACCGTGAAGGGTGTGAAGCCCCGCCCTTACGTGACTTTGACATGTGGAGCCACCCTTTCTTTCATTCGTGGATTTTTACCAATTTTCCTTTGATACTCCTTACGTATGTGCCTCACGTGCTCTGAAGGCGTGGAGACGTTTGAAGGAGTTTAGTTACCTACATGTGAGAGAAAGTGATAGGAATTTATGGAGACGTAGGGGGTGTGACAAATATACAGAGGTAGAGATTTTGTGCTTCACGAGTTAATATGCTTGTATTAAGGAAAACCTGGCTTAATTTTTCTCCAGTACCCTGATAACGACAATGAAAGCGTTATTTGCGTTTATAGCGGTATATAGCAGGTAATCTGTATTATTTGTGACTTTTTCACCCATTGACATTTGGAATCCCGGTCCCGGACCCTCTTTAAAAATTACTTTTGTGTGTGATTTGTGCCCGGTTGATGGCAATGAGCTCGCGCCCTATTATATGGGACTTATACCTGGCGAATTGTGGATGTACTGTAGGTACACCTCTGCCTAACCCTTCGGGGATTACAGGCGTGAAGTTATGTTATGTGTAAAACTTGGATAATATGTTCGTATCGTGTCTATCTTTTGAAAACCTAACATATTTTTCCTAAGCCAATTTGGATTGATTTTTATAACTTCTTAGAATTTGATGTAAACTCCACTTAGGTTATTTTTATACGGCCAAAGAATTAAAAAAAAATTGAATCTCATACTATAAAATCTTCTTAGAAACCAGTAAAGAGGTAAAGTGATTTATCGAAGATGCCATAATGCATTTTATTGGAAATAGAAATCAGTGGCTGCAAATATTCATTCAATAGACGCCATTTTAAATCGATGGAAAAGCCGCGTCGACTCGGAAATTACGTAAACCTTATTTTATGACATAATGTTCAGTAAAATGTTTATTTTCGATTCGCTGGCAACACTGAGAGCTTCGACGGATTTCCGTTATTTCTATTTAAAGGCTAGTGTTGTAGTTGTCAATTCAGCGTTCAATTATTGATTTAAATGTGTTATTAAACTGTGTTGGGATTGGCAGTTTGTGTTAAAAATAAAACTGCAGGCATAACTAAATATTTTAAGGGTTTCCATTAGCCTATGGTATGGCTTACTTCGACACCTTATTAACAATAGAGATGATACCTGGGTCAAAAAAAGAAATTCTATTTAGTCCGTCAGTCAGATAATAAAAAAAAAATTAGGTACGTATTTTTTGCTTTATCATATTATTAAAAAAAATACTTAGATAAAACGCATTAAAGTTGGGGAGTGGGGGCTCGCTACGTCACAACTAAGTATAAAATCTAGCAAGGCGTGACGTCATGCCACTGTTTAACTCAATGCATCGCCGTAATCTTTTGATTATGTAAAAATAAAATACGTGTCCAATATTTTTTAATTATCTACCTGACGGACAAAAAAAAATTTGTTATCATCCCTATTCTGCTAGATAATGTAATGTCAAAATGTTCAATTTTTTTACTTATGCCAAGGATGGAAAAACACATGTTTTATTCATAAACTGTATGTATACAGTAACATCTCGTTTATTTTCAATTTATAGTGTCGTGTTTGATATGTTTTTTTTTTTCTGCAAAATCGCCTTGATCAAAGGATGACACGGTAAATACGGTGATTGATTACCCTTTAACTTTAGTATGTTTAGTTTCAATATGCATCATGATAATTTTTTTTCGGATGTTGCGTCAAAGAAAGAAACTATCATGATGTCGCTTTGAGGAAGATGTGTCGAAAGATTCTTCTATATCCATTACCATTTGGCCTCCATTCTAGGTAGGCCTCACAATATAAAGTAACCTTCCAATAAACACTGTTATACACCGGTAACATCGTGTTTCTTAATGGGTGCGCTTGCACCGCTCCGCTTGACACTATTCCGGCCCACGCGCAACAGATGTACTGCGCTGTGCCCCATTCAAACGACTGGCATAGCAACTCTCTAAAAATAATGTTATTCTAACCTCAAAACTGATGGTTGCTTTGTTATTAATGGATTGGATAAGAAAGTTGAGATTCGGAATTTGATTTAGTATAGAAATGTGTTGATACCTTCTCAGAGTTATCTATTGCAAAAATATCAATAATTATTACCATATTTCTTGATGCAGAGAGAGATAATTATTGTAAATGAAAACATCATGAAACTGAGACTTTAATTAAATAAAGATTTAGTGATGGATCACACCCATTATGACTTAAAAGTGTTTGTGAGATAATTGTGATAATACATCTTCGTAGGAACCCCATAAGGATTAGAGGTGTGACATGTTTGGGTCTAAACACTTTAATATATTCTCTTCAATCTGTTAATTAGTCACAGTTTGTATATCCAAGTATTCTACAAGCATTACTTTGTGACCAACATAAATAAGTTTTATTTTTAAACTCGTAAATCAGTTGGGTTCTTGACAATATTTAACACAGCCATTAGGACGTCACCAGTAGCATTAACATGTCTTCCTTTTAGTAAACGGAAACAACATTATGTGACTAGGACATGGTTATTTGACAGGTTTTACACTTCAGTGGTGCTATTGTTAAGACGACTCCGCGCGCGCAGTGGCGCCCTCATCGTTTGTTTGGTTATTTATTTTATTTTAAAATAAAAATGCAGAAAATAAGCATGTTACGTTGTGCTCCACAAGTCTTATTTTTATTACAAACAGTAGTTTTACATTGTTAAGTTTTATTATCATCCTTAAAACGGAGCTTAGTGGCAACTATTTTCCGTTTTAAGAGTTATAATAAAACTTAACAATGTAAAACTAGTGTTTGTAATAATAATAACGTATAGTCTTGTGGAGAACAACGTAACATGTTTATTTTCTTCATATTCATTCTAAAATAAAAGAAATAACCAAACAAACGATGAGGGCGCCACTGCGCGCGCGGAGTCGCTTTAAGTTCACTTCGAACACACGTACCTAAACGAACTCATTTTTTTTTAAAAGTTAATCATCATGGATTGACACCTTGCTTTCGAATTTTAAGGTAATACACACATACATTAACATCACGCATTGTTTCCCCGAAGGGTTGGGCAGAGGAGTACCTATAGTACACCGACATTTCGCCAGTTATGTTTAAGTCTCATGTAATAAGGTAATATTTACAGATATCCCTTCACGATCTACACAATGGTATCCATGTGTTCTTGAGTGGAAAGACTTGACACTGGCAACCGAAGAACTGATTCAGAAATGAGGTCTTGCCCAATAGCCTATGTGTTTTGCATCATTTCTGCCTACCCTTCGAGGAATACAGACGTGAAGTAACAATTTTACCATGTTATTTTAAGACCATAGACTTCTTATAGGTTTTCCTGTAATCCATATTCAAGATTCGTTTATTTACGTTAGACGTCCGTGTTTGAGTTACAGAAATTCATATGTGTACCAAAGGAGACAGAAACGATTACGTACAATCTTGGGCCTGAATGTAACGAGATGAAATTGATGCGAATTAATAGATTTAAACTTATCAGTCCCTTGCTGAAAATTCTGTTAGTTTTGACAATCTGAGAGCCGAGTTATTAGAGGTTTAATAAAAGTAAGGCTATGTCACAATCTTTAACTAAAAACTTATTCCTGAAGTGCAAAAGATGTTCTTTAAACACTAATGTTTATTATATTTCATCTAAGGGTCGTCGGCCTAGTGTATTGCAGTGACTAGTTACTATCCCTCAATTCACAGAGCGATCCATAGTTTCAACAATATCCAATCCACAAGGCGGCGGTAAAATCCAAAATAACAATTCCAAGTCAGACGTGTGAGCGATCTTCGGTGTACAGTGTGAAAGCAAGGGACGTACAATGTAGGCAGGGTCAGAATCCATGAAAAACTGAAATAATCTAAAAAGCAATCAAAACGCATCGGAAAAAACGAAACGAGTGAACAAGCAAGAGCAGTCGGCAACTGTCTACTGTCAATGTTGAGCTGACTCACAGCTGTCATGCCAGAGACATAGACTAAAAATATTAGACTGATTTTAATCGATATGATATCGATATTCATTATATTGGTTTTTCAGTAATTAATTGTTATTTAATTTATTAATATGGCATGTAAGTAAATGCACTATATTGTATATAAGTATATTTAGTGCATTTAATTACTGGAGTTACCTACCTAGTGCGAAGGTTTTCTTTTTGTAGTTTTGTAATCGATTATATAGAACTATATTTCTCTTAATTCTCCGCTTCCAGATTGAGAATTGAGCTGATTTTTGATATTCTAAGATAAAAAAATATGACTAATTTTTTAGATCATATCTCAACTTATTACATTTGGGCCCACCGTTTTCCGTCTCCTTTCAACTTAATCCGTCTATTAGATTCGGAGCAAAAAGGCTGTGACAGACGGACAGACAGATAGACACACGAGTTCTCCTATAACGGTTCCGTTTTTTCCTTTTGAGATACGGAACCCTAAAAAAATATAAAAAGGACGTTCGGTATTCGACCCGCGTACGTATTTTTGTGCGTCTGTCTGTATATGCATGTAAGTATATGTTGTTCTCAAAAACTACTGTTTTGACAATATTATCCTATCCTAAACCTAGATTCAAACGCTCCTCGACAAAGCCGAGTATTTCTAAGCGATTATCACGTATTATGTGGGTGCGACGCGACTGACTCCACGGGCTTATCGTAGTGTTGTGACATTCACACTAATGTTGCCAGCTATTAGTGTTGCTACACAATACTAAATAAATCTCTTGTCGTTGGGATAATAAATATCAATGGTGTTGTTGGGTTTTAGGTAGATAAGAATCTAACTGTAAGACTTAAGGGGTTCTGTAGATAGTTTTTCTGGTAATAGCTTGTTTTATGATGAAAGAAAGAACTGGCATGGACCAGTCTTGGTAAGTCATGGAAAACTGATGTACATATTGTGGATTACTATTTTTTTTAGGGATCCATACCTCAAAAGGAAAAAACGAAATCCTTATAGGACCACTTCGTTTCCGTCTGTCTGTCAGTCTGTCAAGACCCTTTTGCTCAGGAACACGCGGAGGTATCAAGTTGAAATTAATATTAAATACGTAGGTCTATGGTCCCTTGGAGCTCTAAAAAAATCAAGCTTCTAAGTCAACGCAATAAAAACATACGGCCATTTTATGCGACATATTTTGATACTTGCAAATAAATCAAAACTTATAGGGTACTTCCTATTGACCTAGGATCATGAAATTTGGCAAGAAGCAAGGTCTCACAGCACAAGTAAAGGAAATAGTCTGAAGACCGTTAATTTGTAGTTTTATCACTTAACAAAATATGTTTTTGCGATTACAAACTTAAATTTGCAGTTGGAGAATTGACCGTGACGTATATCAATGTGTGGGAGAACATGTTTTCAACTACAATGATAACTTTATTTTTGGGATAAATTCTTTTCAACTTCGGAATCCTTCATTGTGCGTGGTTCGACATGCACTTGGCCGGTGTTTTTCATTTTCTGTGTCCAGTTAATAATTTATCTACCTATCTATGTGCTGAAGAAGACTGGAAAACTGGAAGGATCAAAACTAAGTGCAGAGTTCAAGAGGAATTTCGACAGTTCGAGTCATGTGTTTTTATTTCAAATTCTTTAAGGCTCTTCCAAACAGGCGTGCCTCGCGGCACACAGGCACCGCTCGTCGCGCGCCTTAGTGTCGCGTGCCATTCGCGTCGCGTATCGCTCCTATTTGCAAGAGCCTTTATAGGAAACCAACTGGGAAAGACATTTAATGTGACGAATACCTCCACATTACACTAAGGTTCATTCAATTTATTTTGTGATGTATGGGCGAGTTTATCACGTCATGATGGATAGATCCAAATCCACCAATCATCCAATCCACCAATTGCTTCCCTAACAAGATAAAGAAATACCACTTTACTCTACTTTGAGTACCAGAATCAGATCTAAAAGACACCTGCGCCTGCGACGACAATGAGGCGGTTCCTAACAACATGTTCGACTATTATCGTTATGTGGGTGTGACTGCATCCAGCATCAACACGCTTATCTTGTCGCGTTAACACCAATGTTATCTGTTACATAATGTTAATCGTTTTCTTTATGTTTTCTGTTGGTTTGGTTTGGTTTGTTGTTACTGATATATCTATAAATAGGATCCACCTTTATACATGCCATATTCACCCATAATGCTTACCCTACTCTGGTGATACATGCCTAATTTCCGAGTAGGTTAGATAGTAGTTTTCAGGGCCTGTAAAAGTAATAGCTCCTTCAAACAGGAGTGAGTCGCGACGTAAATCGCGCGCGACACAAAAGCACCGCTCGTCGCGCGACACACGGTGCCTTTATGTCGCGTGCGATTCGCATCGCGTGTCGTGCCTGTTTGCAGGAGCCTTTACTGGCGTTTAACATCCTGCGGAAAACCGACAGGTATGCCTATTTTACTGGTTTCATGGTTGGGTTCACTTTCTGTTTTTTAACCTCTCCAAGTTGAAGAGCTTAACAAAGTAACATACCATTACCTACCTATAAACGAGTCTTCATAGATATCTCGATGATAATCGAATCACTTAACCTGAACACTTCACTTAGACAGTGTTTGTACATCCATTACAATTTAAAAAGGTTTGTTTCCAACGATCTAAGTGTGTAAGCCTTCGTAAAACGGTACAACAGCATTTTGAAACTTCAACACTCAAGCATCATCGAGTAAATGTTAACACTTGGGTCGGTACTATCGCCACACTCGACTCCTAACCGCACGCACGTCCAATTTTTAACCGCGCCGCGTTTTCGTTGCGTTCTCCCATCTTCGCGTTTCCTTAGCAAAATGTCAATGCTTCCGTTACTTTTACTAAGATTATTGAAATCAGTTTGTGACGTAGCCTCATTAAAATCGACAGCTTTCGAATTAATATTCACGAGTAGTAGATTTGTTTGTTGCGTGTCATCGTACGCGCGTCTTGCTGGCCGTTTGGTGCGCGTAATTAGTGACAGCCTTTACTTCGGTAATGTATGGATTTACTTATGATATTGGATGGCTGACAGCGATTGACAACGACCAGCTAATATCATTTATGAAGAGGAACTAAACAAATAATAGTAAATGTGTACCTGTCAGCCAAAGCAAATATTATTTCATGTTTTATATACGATATAAGTACCGAAGACTCATATTGAGTGGCATGGGAAATTTTTTATTTGATATCTTTAATGTTTTGAAATTGGCAAACAGCGGCAATGTTTACGAATAAATCATAATTTTTAGTGACTGAAGTGCTTATGAAAATAAAGGTTAAATATTAGATTTTTCGATTGAATAAATAGTGTTTACGGAAAGTGTGGGTGTTAGATCAATTGAGCTTTTTAGAAGCTTGAGAAAAGAGGTTTTATGTGAATGGAATACGTCTTTGTATGGTTATAAATCTGCAAACAACACTTAGGTAACAAATGGTGTTAAAAGTGCCTACTTGTGTATACCCAAGCGTGTCTTCTCAAGGAGGTCATAGGAACAAACAGATAAGGACAGCAAATGCGAGTTGACTTTGCACCGAGCTTCTCGCCATAGTAACAATGCTTACTCTGCAGTGCAGAATTTGTCTACATAGGTGGTCAGTCCATCGCGCCAAATGGAACGATAAACGTTTTTAAAACATCATTCTGTCTCTGTCATTTTCAAACGATTAACAGAAATGGAACGATTTTTTAAATTCGTTTAGCGCTAAATGCATTTATTTAGTGAGTTCTGTATATGTGGCACAAGTGGGCATAAGTCTACAGACAGCAAACATAATAAAACAATTCTTAGTTACGTTACAGTAACATTTATCTAACCCAAAACTGGCAGCTTCGATATTCAAGACCTCATAATAATTCATCTCACGCGCACAAATCTGACACAAAACATAATATTTTAATGGCGTTGAAGCACCTAGTGTATTCGGGACACGGTAACGAGTTGCCCGCGCCTACGCTTTCCTACGCCTAGCTCCTCCATTCACGATAAATCACATACCGTGAGAAGTACGTGAGAACCGATAGTACCCACCTTAAGATAAACTATATTTGAAATCATTCCTACCTAAAGTCAACCTTATAACTTGAAAAATAAAGTTGTAAGTAATCTGCATTTAGTTGCGTAGTTGTAAAATTTATTTGGTAAATTGATTTCGTCACATATACCCACTACTTACTTATATGTAACTGTTTTCTAATATACTAACGTTGTTTTTAAAAATAATGTTTTCATTATAGGGTTATCGATCAATTTTGCGGCCAATGACATTAGACTGCAAACTGACCAGTTACCAACAAGGCTTTAATAAAACTTTTTTACAAAAAAAAAAAAAAACAACCAACTGCCAAAAAAACACTAGGTACCTACAAAGTGAAAAATAACTTTAATTTCGGAAGTCGGTGTCTTTGCTTTTGTATTTCAGTTTTGTTGCCACCGACTTCCGAAATTAAAGTTATTTTTCACTTTGTACCTACTGTTTTTTTTGGAAGTCGGTTGTTTTTTTTTTTTTTTGTAAAAATGTTTCTATTTTTCACTTTTTAGCTGTCGTACCAACCCCACACAAATTCGAATACCACTACCTGCTATGTAAACAGTGACAGGAAGTTATTATAACATCATCCACTTAAGACTAAGTGCGAAAAATACGTGTTGTAGAAGCTAACTCAAAAACTAACCTAGCAAAGTTAGTAAATTATATAATTGTAATACTGTAAAAAGTAATATATATATATAGATACAAAGTGGAATAGGACGATTGGCATTCCTTTAAACCACGTAAAGAGAATCATATTCTTTACCCGTATAGAAATAATCAATCAAATCTAATGAATACTTTAGCCACAGGAAATAATTTTTCATTTTCTTATTTTTCATCATGATGTAGATCTGAGTCCGTAGTAATAGGTAAAAATTGCCGCCACCGTGCCCCGCACCCCGCACCGCACCGTTGGTCAGTGACATTTCGTAGATAAAGCGTATTTAGTTTTTATGCAGTTGATTCTGCTATTTATTTTGTTTGAAAACTGCAATTGTATATATTTATGTTCGCATAACTCGTCAAAATGTAGGGAACAGCTGTTTTTTTTCGCAATTTCAGGTTTGGTCCTATAGTAAAAGTTGTTCATAATGATGAGTACAATAATCCCTTAAGAGGTTGTGCGTTATTTATGTTACATCTTGTATATACGCGTCGACTTGGGAACCTCCTCCTTTTCTTTTCGTCGGTTAAAAAAAAAAAAAAATTTCATAGACGATGAACCTTTAACTTGAAAGATTCATAAAGTTGTTCCTACATTATTGCTCTAGCTAAGTAAACTAGCTAGTCGCCAAAGAATTAAATTAATTTCAGAGCGATGAAAACTCAATCTGTAAACCACACAAATGTTTCGCTACTGTAGCCTGAACGTGCGAGAATTGAACCCACAATTATTTAGGTTACCACCGGGACCTACCTAACTTCACATCAAAGCCAAACCTATAAATACCCACGTCTATTTTCGAGACTTCAAACTTAAAAATCCCTCAGCGAAGTCTATCAGTGTCTCCGTCATTCTCAAGAGTTCTCTGATGTTCTTCACGTTCTCCAGTACACTTGGCGGTACTTCGCGGTACTAGGTGGTACTTCTGGTGACGGATGCGGTACTTCGCCTAGAGATCGGTAGATAGTGCATGCTCCCAATTTTCTGGGCACACTTGAGCTTGCTGGTGACGTGAAATTTTAAGCATGTTTGGAAGTTAAATTGGATTTTTACAGTTAGGTGGAAATGGGGAAATTGTGTGATGGGGTAGGCAGGCATGTTGTGGTTAATATTGATTTAAAAAAAATGTTATGGGAAAAGAATATTACCGATAAAGCGGCACTAATTTAATAATAAATTTATTTATTTAACAATTTTCGTTCTATTTCTTATTTCAGGTAACTTATATTTTTGTATGCACATGTTTCTTTGACAAATACATTTATTATCTATTATTTCATTAAAATGAACTGTACAATAACAAATTATACCTAATTAATTCAAAATGTAAAAATATAATCTGCCTCGTTGGTCTAGTGGTTGCAAGCGCTACTGCTGAGCATGAGGTCCTGAGGTCGATTCCCAGGTCGGGCAAAGTGTTATTGGGTTTGTCCATCTCGAATTTCTCAGTAGCAGCCTGGAGTCTAGATTTGTGCGCGGTTGATGGCAATAGGCTCGCCCCCTATTACATGGGACTTAAACATAACTGGCGAAATGTGGATGTACTATAGGCACACCTCAAAATATAATATGTATAAACAATTTTCTTTCTATCAAATAATGAATGTGTTCGTGTAATGATTCTCATAGTTCTCATAATATGTATCATTAATTATTTCTAAGGCAAAACAAACAGTAGGGTACCTAGTAAAATAAACATTTTATTAGTTTCTTAAGCATTTTATAAATTGAAAACAAATTATTATTAGTTTCTTTCAAAAAGCTCAAACGCTTTAACATTAAGTACTTATTTTATTACAAGAAAACATCGTCGTCGTAAAAGTTGAACCGTAAAATTGTTTCGACACGTAAACCGTAAAAGATGAATTTGAAATACACTACTTTGTTTAGCATATTCTAACACTGAGTATGTTAATTGTTGACTATAATTTTAGGTGAAGAAATTAAAAATAAACAGTGCCTTAAACAATCTGCATTAGCCATACATTTTTGCGAAAATAAATTATATTAGACGCGTAAAAAAGTAACAAGATTTTAATTTTTGAATTAGCAACAACCCTTATCCTAAAAATAGTCATCGACACCTCCCACAATTAAGCACATGTTCTATCCTAAAATTCTTTGTACGTACAAAAATCCTAAAATATGTTGTCACTTGGGCTCAGCAAACAAGTAGGCTGGAAGCGAGATTGGTCATTCCTCAATGCGGTGTCACGACCGTGCCTGACTCCGCACTTATTGCGAAAACACCCCTTCCTCTGTACCGACCCACCGACCCACCGACCCGGGTAGTGAGGGATGAAGGAAATTACGCGGCAAATGATGTTTTAGTTGAGTCGTATGTGATGAAGGATGTCCAAGTTAGTTCTAATGAGAATGAATGAATGAATATTTATTTGTAAACACAGGTACATACATTTGGTTTTTTTTTTTTTTTTTTTTTTTTTTGTGGATGGGAAATCATCAAATGACTTCTCCCGCTCTGGGCGGAGCGGGAGGGCGTGTCAGACTTTTACTGACTAAAACCCACCCGTGTTCCTTCTGTTGCCTGTGCCGGGGCCACGGTAACTCTTTCGAACATCCCGCAAATACATTTGGTCTTCAGTAATAATTAAGTTGATTCTCTATGTTTTGCCAGCGGCGTACAAATTTTACAGTAGGTAGGTACAATAATAATAATAAATTGAAATAATAATAAATTAATATAAATTGAAAAACATTATAAATGATTAAATTAGGTATTTACAAATTCAGTCAGGTAGTTTAGATTAATTAATATTAAATTCAGTAAACAAATTACAATAAAAAACACACACATTCATTACGTCCTGGTCAATTTATATTAATATAATTGTCATTAAGAAATTCATCTACAGTGTAATAACATTTACGCATTAGAAACTGTGATAATTTCTTCTTAAAGCTCGTAATCTTGAGTTGCTTTAAGGAGTCAGGTAACTTATTATATATTCTGGGCGCCATTCCCAGTAAGCTTTTGCGCATTAGAGCTGTCTTACATTTCCTGACACATAAAATGTTTTTATATTGAGCACGTATAGGACCTCTACGTATTTGAGACAGTTTAGTAAAAAGCATTGAATTTTGTTTGACAAATGTTGCAAGTTCTAAAATATACATGGATGGAAAAGTTAATATTTTCAGAGATTTAAACATTGGTACACAGCTATCTCTTGTTCTTAGATTGCACAAAGCTCGAATGCACCGTTTTTGTGCTCTAAACAACACAAGTCTTTTAGTTGAGTTTCCCCAGAATATGATTCCATAGCGTATAACAGATGCTACGAGACCATGGTATACGGTTAGAACGGTATCACAGCTAACTACTTTTGACAATTTAAAAAGAGCATATGCTGATTTGCTTATCTTTTTACATATGTTATCTGTATGATCTTTCCAAGTGAGTTTGTTGTCTATCGTTAAGCCTGTGGCGGCATCGCCACAATGGAACGCGTCACACTGACGTCACGCAAAATCCTGCATCGCGCAAACAGAGTTTACCGCGCGACTAGCATATATACAACATCCCGACATCAACCGTCGGGCAGTAGCCCACCAGACACAACACCCGTCTGGTCGGAGGATCCTCCCTTTTCATAGAGGATGAGTGAACTTTACACCCTGTTCCTCATGCCTCTATAAGCCTAAAAATTTTGTAATGTTTACTTCTTCTATAGAGTTAAAAATCATTTAATATTATAAAAATACGGTTGTACCAAAGGTAACCTCAACCACATGAGAGTTCTTGGCTTCTTTTTAGCGTATCGGTGGAAAAAAGTTCAAACATGTTTGACTCAAAATTTAGCTGCGCGGACTCCAGAGACAGGGCATGCGGCGCAGAATGGAACGTGGGCCATTGCAGCTCTTGACATGAGCTCTGTAGCTACGAGGTCATAAATAACTATTCGGGCTCGAAGACCCGAAGTCAACGGGAAAGAAGAAATCTATATCTATACCTACATACCATACATAGAACACATACTACATACAAATAAATAAAATTTAAGTGTCTGCTAGTAATATCAAAATAACAGCTTTTTACTACATGCATACGAAAGTATATACGGTACTTATAACAAAAAAAAAAAAAAAAAAATCTGTCTGTTTGTTCCAGCTAATCTCTGAAACGGCTAAACCGATTTTGACGGGACTTTCACTGGCAGATAGCTGATGTTATAAGGAGTAACTTATTGAGGGCACTTTTATTTTAGAAAAAGAATTAGGGCTCCGCGCAAAAAAAATTAAAACCCATGAATTTGTGAACAAAATCCGATTCAAATAGGGAATTACTGACATACACGCGGGCGAAGCCACGGGCAACAACTAGTCATAAATATTTACGAAACGGCTTTTAAGGGAGTTTGATTTCAACCCTCCACCTTTAATACTAGAAACCAGTAAAGGTTGAGCGACTATTGTTTGTCTTTAATCATGACGTTTAAAAAGCTCGAAAGTTATATGATTTTTAATTGTATACTTAATTGCATTTTAATTATACTTTTTAATTAACAATGCATGCATGCCTTATATATAGTATTTACCTATAATTGTTTGTTACATATTTATACTCCGTCGGTTTAGGTAGTTAACTAAATGTAAACAATCTTGGCATGTCTTTTTATCTAAAAGTTGTCTATAAATTGTATATAAAAATCTTTGCGACTAGGTATTTACTAAATCGATGTTAGCTAATAAACTAAATTTAAATAATCTTTGTGTATATTATATACGACCACTTTAATATAAAAAGACATACCAAGATTGTTTACCTTTAGTTAACTACCTAAACCGATAGACCATAGCTCTGTATTTTCTGTTGTTTCCTGTAATTTCTGTAATATATACGAACGTTGGTAAATCTAAATAAATAAATAAAATAGTAGAAATACCAATTACATATTAAAACTAAATAAAAACAACAAAAAGAAATATTATGAAAACAAATTTTGTTACCAGCCAAGATTATTGTAGATTTTTCTCATCGACAAACAACATCAATCATTTCAAAATTCTTACAGTGCCGAAATCACATCCAATTCGTTCGTCGTTCGCGACAGATGCCGAAACATCCCCACCTGGGGGTGAACCCCTTTATCCCACCCCCCTTTGTGATTCACGCGAATATTTGACGATTTTTCTGCTCATCCAGTGAATTTTAGAAGAATCCTACCCATAATCCTTCTGTTACGGCCGGATTCAGAAGGGATTTGAAAGGGAATTACTTTTAATGGTGATTTTTGTAGGTATTGTGCTAAGCATTGAAGGTTTTCTTAGAAAATGTATGGTGTTAAGACGGCTGTCACATTTTGTCACCTGTCTCGCTCAAATGGGACCAAATTTTGAAGAATGTGAAATCAAAAGATGCTTTTTTGAAAAATGTAATCAATTGGCGTACTAATAAATAATGTTATAGGTAATTATTAAAAACACATTTCTATTGTGTTATGTAATAAACTCAGCTCAATAAGTATTATGATCTGTTTTTGAGATGAGTTAAATAAATGCCACATTGAACTTTATTTTAGAAATATGGTCAAACCACTATCCTCTAACTAAACTTTACGGATATGGAAATAGTGTCAGCACTCATTATTTCTTGCATAAGTTTCACATAGTTTGCTGAAGCGGGAAATTGCGGGAATATATTTACAAGATGTAATTTAAATAACGCACCACCTCTTAAGGGGTCATTGTACTCATCATTATGAACAACTTTTACCATTACTTAGTAATTTTTGCATAGCAAACTAAGTTGTTCATAATGATGAGTAGGTAGGTACAATGACCCCTTAAGAGGTTGTGCATTATTTAAATTGCACATTGTAGGTATTGCATCAATGCCGCTTTAGAGGTTTTTTGATATGATATTAATGGACCTATTGTGCGATCAAAACGCTTTCAGATTTACAATCATTTGATTGGCCTAAGTACGACTTAAGGTGAATCTGCAATTTGAATTTCATGGGCTACCCGCGAAATTCAAATTTTCGAAATTAGATTTTCTAACTTCCGGATTTTCCGAATTTTTGGAACAAATCTAACTTAGAGAGATGTATTGATGATTCTTTTAGTTATAATAATTATGTAAATACATAGTTATTATAGACGCGAATCATATTTTGATCAACACACAACCTGACACTGACCTGCAAATTATATAAAACTTAAGAAAATTTTAATTTCGCGGGCTACCATTGCGGATTCACCTTAACTCCATCTTTTCGATACAGAGAAGATATGTAAGTAGCGTGCGTCACATTCACAAGTATACCACCACAATATATTAAAAGCCATACCACATTACCAGTATATTTGCTCCAACTGTATCACAGCGCAGACTAAACGATTTTTAATGCAAGAGAACCAACATAAAAATCACTAGAAAACTGTTTAGGGCGTCGTGAATTTTTAAAGAGGTGCAAATGAGAGGGTTCGGTTACCGGCCCGACGAGAAAGCAAGCAACACACACCTTTTGTTTTTGACTACCCTCCAAAATAACCATCCTAGCTTGACCCCTCTCTTTTCCGAAAACTCCCGAATTTTTCCGAAGTTCGCTCCGTCTGGCAGGTCATTTAAAATTGGGCGCACGGAGAGTGGTATAGAAATAATCTAAAAAGAATAATTATGCTGTGAAAAAGAAAATGGGAATGTTGAATGAGAAAATGGTGGGAGCTGTGATGCTGGTCCTAGGTGGCCACTGAGTGTGTGGACTTGATCGAATTCTGGCAAAGATCGTGGATAAACTCAGATTTTATTAGCTCCACAAGTTTTCAATAGGCACTCTCTATGTTAACTAGGTACTTAATTACTACATATTTCTAACCGACTTTAAAACATGAGGAGGTTATGCATTCGGCGAGTAACGACTATAGTGTTAGTGACACCAATAATACTAATATTATTAATGTGACAGTAACTGTCTGTCTGTCTGTGACTTTTCACGCCATAACGGCTGATCGGATTTTGACAAAATTTGGGACATAGGTAGGTAGACCATGACCTGGGTTAGAACAAAGGATACTTTTTGTCGCGGTACTACGTACTAAGTTCGCGTGGCATATTTTTCGACTTCCACGCGTGTGAAGCCGAGGGCTAAAACTAGTCAAAGTATAAATTGTGCCTAGAGGTATTATGACAGATTTCTAGAACATAATAAATGTTTATAAGCATCTCAGTTGACTTTCACGAATTACGCCTAACAGTAAAGAGCCGTTACTCACTAAAATCAATTAGAAACCACTTTTACTTTCAACCACAATGTATCAAGTAATCGTGCTTTTATTTATAACAATTAAGTAACTGAAGTCGTGAGACACAATTAGTATTTAATATCAACTCAGAAGACAACTACAGAACATATTTTATTGCCAATAGATCACGACTCCAAATGTAACCGTGCTAAGCCATCTAATTTATTGAATCGAATGTTTATCCAATTATCGATTTAACAACAATGGAATCGATATAATCGCTCGATATAGATCGTTATCGATTATATCGTATAAGGTATGTTCGTGATCGCCCATTGTTTAGTTCTTGGCGATTCCGAGATATAATTGTAACGATAAGTATCGAGCTTATGACAATAGAATAGAAATAGCACTTCTTATGGCCATATTTTTTGTATTGTTCACTTTTTTCTCTAAATTAAATGGTTTTTGTCACGACTTAGGCTGATTTACAGGGTGTACTGTCATTTTGTTCTAAGAAATAGAAACACTCACTGACTTTTAAAGCGACGATAACCAACTTTTAATGATTTTAAACTGAATGTCACGTCTAAACGAGTTGTTTTATTGATTTGGAAAAAATATATGTTAAATTAGAGCATTTTTTGAATAACTAAATATGTGAATATTTTAGATTATGTTCATATTACATAGTGTAATTAATTTATAAAGTTAAGTCTAACACGGATAAAAAACTGAGAATAACGTAAAAACTATCAAGTGTATTTTATAAAACCTTCACCATTTTAAAGATAATTTAATTATTTATCTTTTTTTTTTTTTTTTGTTTTATTTTTTTCGGAAGTCGGTGTCTTTATTATAATAATTATATGTTAAAAAAAACTTAAAATATCTTTTTCTACTAACTAACGAACTAACTAACTATACAAATAAATATACAAAACAAAAGGAAACTTAGGCGTCGAAGTACTCGTCCGCATCGCTGTCATCCGGAAACGTGCCCAGAAGACTGGCAGCATTGCCACGTTGAATGGCAATGCTAATTCTTTGGCCAAAGAACGAGCCAGCCCTCTGGTCACGTGAAGTGTCGACCAGTCGGCGAGAAATTTCCTTAAAAGGGAGACGCGCACTCAGGCCCCATGACCCGAGCGTTTCGACCCCAAACGGCTCAAAACTGTAGTTACCGATAAGGTTACAGTATTTGCGCCGCTTAAGGGTCTCAGCAGCCGCAGCAGCGGCGCCAGCACAGCTCGCCGTGCTTGGAACATGAGATGGCGCAAGGGTGTCGACACAGGTTGCGTCCCACACCAGAGGTCTACCCACCTTCCAAGGCAACAACGTCATGCCGTCTGGTCTCTTCCCATCGTCACGTACCAAGCCGCTTGGTTCTTTATTTATCTTTTAATATACGTATTTTATTAAAATACATTGTGTTTTATGTGTAATAAATTAATAATGCATCTAATTTGGGACAGCGCTCCTTGATGGGCGAGTCCTATTACTGAGTGGACGTATAACGCGTTGCGTGAGCTCAGCACAGAACACGCAAGCTATGCTCTCAAGGTCGTTGTCATTTATCTGCATCTTAAACAAGGTTATAGTTCTATCTCTTTTCGTGTCTACTAAGGTTTGTAGGCTATTTTCAGGGTTTGTTGCTTCATGATGCGAGATCGTTAATCTTCGGGATGGGTCTTATGAAGCCACCATAGGCGCTAAAGTGTTGAGGATTAGTATAATTGAAAATATTTCAAGACGTTGACTACATAACTACATTGGCTGCGTTTTCCATACTTTATTTGTCGATCTGTACTAAATAGTATAATAGTATTTATTTATTTATACTTTATTGTACACTAGAAAGTACATAAGAAAAAATAAATTTAACACTACAAAACATACATTGGGCGGTCTTATCGTTTTCTGCGATCTCTTCCAGACTACCTTGGAATGGATAGTGATTGCGTGGATATAAAAATGGGGTTATCATTGGTGCAAAGTAATAAGTATAAAGATACAATATACTATAATAGACACAAATATCAAAACGGTGTTTCAAAACCAACTTCACAAACTTTAAGATGTGCTTCAGACCATCGAACTGAACAACTACAATAGTAGTTCGATGGTCACCAACCATAATTGTCTACAATGTAACACATTTTTTGGTTCCAATCCAACTTGGACTCCTGTAGTGGCTGACATAATGATGATGAAACTACCTTCTTGTCGACCTTCTTCTTTGTTTTCTTTATCGTCTTGGTTCTCTGTTTTGTGCTTCTCCCATAGTAAATGTGTAAAGCCCGTCTTTAGTCCCAAGTTTTCGTGCTCACCTCAGCTTTTGCCTCAAAAACCGTTGTCTGAGCATGCATCCACTCGTGTTGGTACCGCGACTGGGTGTCTTGAGGGTAACACTTATTTTCTTATTGTGCAGCTTCTAAATGGAATGGAACCTTGTCTAGCATGCATGTTGAGGATTTTGAGTGACACTTCTTTTTTTTTTGGAAGTCTGAGGGGTGAAAAATATGTTGGCATCTTTATGTATTTGAAAGAAAAGGGTTTCTTCCCCTCGCTGTCGTCAACGAGTTAGGTACAGCGTGTATCCAAAATCGTGAGACAGATAAATAAAAATAACATCACGTCTATATTACGGAGGGATTAGGCAGGGGTGTAAAGCACATCCACATTTCGCCAGATATGGTGTTTAAGGTAATTTGCAGGTAAATGTACGGTTGTATGATGATTAAAATCATCACGTGCACGACCGTATTAAATATATTATTATTACAGAATTATAATATTAGAACCATCAATGCAACTCAGTTAGAATTGGCTTCAAAAGTCATGTTTTCATGAAATACACATAACATATAACATCACGCCTTGTTTCCCCGAAGGGGCACGTATCAATAGTATGCCAGTTATGTCTAAGTCCCATGTAATAGGGGGCGAGCCTATTGCCATCAACCGGGCACATATCCAGACTCCGGATGAAATACCTAAGTATTTATTTAATATGATAATTTAAAAAAACTAAAGAAAATTTGATTTTCTCGTGCCACCCTGGTTCTTTCGCTTTAACATTGAAATAACTCTATTTATTTTACTTACAAAATGATATGCTTGAAAATACTAAACAACATCCAGCTGCCATCTCTACCAATTTATCGAAAGTCAACTTTACCTAAAGCTTAACTCTACGTAGGGCCCTACGCTGCCCATCACATTAACCATCCCAGACAAAGGGGCTCCTGCCATTGATTTCCAACACTGGTCACTTCCTCCATTATTATCGCCAAATAACATTCGAATATCGCATTAAGTTCCTTTTAAATCCAACTTATAACGTCCTTACTTTATACAATATGACCACATTTCACTCAAGGTAAGTTTATTTGGGTATAAAGGTTCATGCACACATATCAGTCAGTCACCGATCGGTGATGGTACAATATTTAGTCTAGTAGTCGTTGGAGAGGCTTGTGGCTGACTGAAGGACTCGTGACCAAGTAACAGCTGATGAATCGATCGATCAAGGTGACAGCCGTGATCACGGCGGTCATGTGGACCTCCGACAGTCAGTACTGTACAGTAGTACAGTATACTGGATTTTGAAGGTCAGAAAGGCAGTCGCTTCATGTAAAATACTGGTATTCAGCTGCATCTGGAGAGACTGTAAACCGACGCTAATTTATGATGCAACATAATGCGTTCCTTGCGAAGCATGTGTGGTGTGACTATAAATGATAGACTGAGAAATGATGTGATAAGGCAACGGTGCGGTTTAAAAGAAGATGTAGTGACAAAAATTGAAAAGAGTATGCTTAGATGGTTTGGTCATGTTGAGAGGATGAATGAAAGTCGACTAACAAAAGGTATTTACACGGCAGATGTGAGTGGAAACGCCGGAAGGGGACGCCCTAGGAAGACATTTAGTGATCTTATTGGTGATGTTCTTCAGAAAGGTCAGGTGCGTAGTACTCGCAACCGGCGTGCGTGTATGACCAGATGTATGAATGTAAACGAGGCAAAAGGAGTATGTAAGGATCGTAGCAGGTGGCGTTCTGTAGTTTCTGCCTACCCCCATGGGAAGAAGGCGTGAGTTTATGTATGTATGTATGTATGTCCCAGAATTAAATGCACAATTTCCTAAGGGTTCATTGTTCTCATCATTATGAACAACTTTTACTATGGGACCTGAAATCGCGAATAAAAAATCAGCTGCTGAATTAAAAATGTAGGGAACAACTGATTTTTTTGGTCCCATAGTAAAAGTTGTTCACTTCAAAGTTGGGGCTTGTGGCTAAGAAATAACAGCCGCACGGGTCGATCGGTCAGGTTAAGCTACGCTTGCCGCGGTTGGTCCATGGATGGGTGACCATCTTTACATATCAAGATCCCTCCGTGCCTCGGAAAGCACGTTAAGCCATTGGTCCCGGCTGTCATTCGTGTATCTTTGACAGTCGTTACGGGTCGTCAGAAGCCCGAAAGTCTGACAACCAGTCTTACCAAGGGGCATCGTATTACCCAGTAACTGGGTTGTGGAGGTCAGATAGGCAGTCGCTCCATGTAAAATACTGGTATTCAGCTGCATCCGGTTAGACTGGAAGCCGACCCCAACATAATTGAGAAAAGGCTAGGCAGATGATGAGTAAAAGTTGTTCACAATGATAAGTACAATAACCCCTTAAGAGGTTGTACATTTAATCCCGGGACCTGTTATATGTAGTTGGGTAAAGGCTTGGCAGATTACAAGTCGTAGAACATCGGCTCTGTGAGCTCTGTGAGCGTGTACTGTTGCGAATGAAGCCGACCACCTGTCCACATGCACTACATCACGTCCCTAACGTTTGACGTGACTGATCGGCGACGAGACGGTGACGTTACTGATGTGTGTTGCAGCATAACTCTGCATGTCAAAACTTTTTGGTTCTTTATAATCAACCTTTTTTTCGTTTGTATTTGAGCCTGGTCGATTTTTATCTTTTTATTTCGTGATTCGAATTATTTTTCTTCTGACAGTTGGATCCCCATTTTTTTCTTAGTTGCAAAAGTTGAATCAATTGATACGGACCCTGTTTGTGGAAAATTAACGAGTTTTTTTCAAGTGAACCACTATTCCTGCCGTCCTATTAATACCTTATGGCAAAACTATATTGAGAATGGTATATTAAGTATTATTCTAAGCATTCATCTTTATTTTTTCTGGTACGTATCTTTTAACAGTTTTCCTCAATCGGAAGTTCAGTCCGATCACGCTGGTCTAACCCTAATTCATTTTGTCTTAGGATTGAACAGCTTTGAACAGGCCGCCTTTCGGCCTCCAGGTTTTGGCCTAAAATTACGCTGGACGTCCTTGGCCAACGTCGAGAGTTGGGTCGCATTTTGACCGCTGAAGGTTTCACAAACAACGCCAGTTCCTGAACCTGCGACAACCTACAGTCTACGTCACCTCGCCGGACGCGATTACTTATGCCACGGTTTTTTTTATGATATTTTACGTTCAAATTTAATAGTGTAGATAGTAATCCACTGCAGATTTTTTTAATTCATTAACTATTTAATTTTATTTTCAAATTTGTAAAAAAGCGAGGTAAGTACCTTGGTTCTCTAATTTTTTTATAACGATATGTTTTGGTAGCGTTACTAATTAGTGATTGCAATCGACTAGATAGTACGTTTATTTTCTCGTTCGTTATTCGCGTACCTATCGGACCAAAGTTCTCTATTTTATTCCCTTCACACAAGTCAACCTGCAACTTTTTGATACAATAATATTCATTGTTTTACCTTTTAATGTTATTTTCTATTTTTATTTTAAAAACAAAATTAAACGTGTCGTAGCAGAAAAGTGAATCTCCCGTCTTTTTATTTATTTTTTCGCTACAGTGTGTAAGAACCTTTACTTGAGAATACACACAAAAAAGTGAAGTGAAGTGGACACAGTCGACACATATTTTCCGAAAACCATGCATGAAGTAACATGCGTAGATAACTATCTCACTAAAGGCGACAGATTTAAACAATGTAACTTAAAACGCTACTGGGATATAACAGAAAACCGCTACTGTTTGTAAGTGTTAAGGAGTGTATTCAATAGACGCCAATGCTTAGTAGAAACAAGTTGATTTTCTTTATTACCGCATTTGCCATTTAGAGTTCACTATCGGGATACGAGAAGAAAAGGAAGGGATATCATTGCTAAAACTTTTATTTTGTTACCGAATTAAGCGTTTCCAAATGTCTTTTGTGATGCGCACAGCAAAGGAGTGGAACTCTCTGCCTGCGTCTGTGTTTCCGAACGTATAAAAACCCGATCTCTTCAAAGTGAGAGTTAACAGGCTTCTTCTGGGTAAGCTCGCTTCATCGTCGACTTTGTCTCTGTCATCTCTGACCTAGACTAGAGTCAAGAGCAAACCTATCTTAAATAAAAAAATTATTTTGTTGATCATTTCTTACAGCCGCCATCACCACTAAGGAAGATGTTTATCAAAACTGCAGAAGTAATAGTGATATTTCTGGCTCCAAAATTTAATTAATATTAATAACGAAGTTTTTTGTGCGATTATGAGACGACCAATTTACTTTGTCTTGGTCAATGAAAAGACTGACATGAAGCCCATCATTTGTGGCAACATTGCTTAGTGAAATTCTGATTAGGCGGTCCCAGCCTTTACTGATTAGTAAGCATAACCATAATCAGCCTATAATGTTCCCACTGCTGGGACACAGCCTCCTCTCTGTGTGAGTGGGCCGTAATCCACCACGCGGGCCCAGTGCGGGTTGGTGGATGTCACATGTCTTCGAATTTTTGGTTTCAGGACATGCCGTTTTCCTCACGATGTTTGCCTTCACCGTTTTGAGAGTAGTGTTGGCTCAGTAGTAACGGCCCCGACTTACGAGTTTGTTGGTCGTGGGTTCGAACTCAGGCAGGTGCTTTACTTTGATTATTAAAGTTCAAAATTGAAGGCCAACTTACTCCCGTGTTAGCCCAGTGAAAACTCGTCTCAACAAACGGCTTGTGTGCCTAGCATGCTCCAGTAAAAGCAATATGTTGTCATTGCCTAAACAGTTGACTGAACAAGGACTTAACGTAGTTGCAAATGGCCGCTGTCACTTTGAAAATTTTACTGCAAATACGATGGGCCTACCTGGCCAGGCATGGCGCATATAATTGGCCATACATTTAGATGAAATATCACAGGTTATTGTGATTTGCTCTTAGACTAGATTGAATTTAATACCACGTTAAGGGGGAAGCGCTAAGGTAGCCCGCGATAGTCAAATTTTTATACGATTTTTGCAATTTGCAGCTCAGTGTCTGGGTGTATGTTAATTAAAGTTAGATTCGCGACCGTAACATACATATATGTATTTATAGAATCATAATAATCATTTGAATCAGTAATACAACTCCTCCAGTTAGAATAATCCTCAAATGTCAAGATTTCATGAAATCGTCATTCCATAGGAGAGAGTTGTATTGATGACTTTAATGATTATAATTCTGTAAATACATATTTGTTACAGTCGCGAATCATATTTTAATCAACATACAACGTAATACTGAACAGCAAATTGCAAAAAACGTAAGGAAACTAGAATTTCGCGGGCTACCCTGGCGCTTTCGCCTTAACATGAAAAGTTATCTTATCGGTATTTAGGCTATTGATAATGGAAGTCAGGCTTCTTAAAAATATACACTTACAGAGTATGAGTATGTTGGATGAAGTTCGACGCTGGGATAAAACATCAATCTGCCTAACCTTTCCCCAACTGCGTTGGGGTCAGCTTCCAGTCTAACCGAATGCAGCTGAAAACCAGTATTTCTCATGCAGCGACTGCCTATCTGACCTACACAACCCAGTTACTGGGTAACACTACACTCAAGGATAAGACCGTACGAATTAAATTCGCGGCTCATTTGGTATTTTTTTTCAATCTGACAACATTGTGTTCTGCGCCATTTTATTCTACTTTAACTTGACTCATAGTTGTTCTATATTGATCTACGATAACACAATAATGTAAATTAACCATCAACATAATAGATATTATCAAATTATTTAAATTTTTGTATGTTTGTGTGTTTATCTTCTAAACATCACTGCCTATTAGGTGCCTACAGGTGCTTTCTAAATCTAATACCTATCATCGCAACCCAACAAAAAGGGTAAAAAAAACACCGGAAAATTCTACAAACCCCATTACTGCACACATGTTAAATTCACAAGTGGTTCATTAGCACCACCCGGGAATCGAAACCGGTACAATGACGCCGCGGGTGTCGCGAGAGCCTATTGTCCGACGTACCGTTGGTCTATCGATTTGTTTGTATTTAATGAAGTTCATCTTCATAACTGTTGGGGTAGGCAGAATTGGAAGTGGTGTCAATAAAATGGCGCTTGATGTTATAGATAGGATAAATGTAGTGTATTGTGATTAAAGGATACATCCAGATTCAAGAACATTAAATAATTTAGGGAGAATATTCAGCTATAACAACTTTAATTATAGGAGACTAGCTTTTATCCGCGGCTTCGCTCACTTAGAGTTTGAAAATTATCCTACGGAACGTACTATCGGGATAAAAAGTATCCTATGTCACCCCCCACCCAGGTCATGGTCTATCCGTGTGCGAAATTTTATCCAAATCCGTTGAGCCGTTAAGTATCGAAAAGGTAGGTAAGTAACAAACAGACAGAGAATATTAAGTACTTAAAGTATGGAGTATGGTAAAACCCTGAAAGCTAAATAACTTTAGCAAATGATTAGGATATAGAAAGCTAAAGGATTGTTATTAAATCCTACCATTTTGGAAGTGTCATAAATATAAGGAACTTAAGAAGAGGCTAGAATAGTAACTGGAAATAGAAAGCGTTCATAAAGACGGGCTATTAAGAGGGAAGCGCTAGGGTAGCCCGCGAAATTCGAATTTTCTTACAATTTCTACAATTTGCAGCTCAGTGTCTAGGTGTATGTTGATTAAAGTATGATTCGCGACCGTAACAAATATCTATTTGCAGAATTATAATCATTAAGGTCATCAATACAACTCTCTAAGACCAAGTAATTCAAGTAATGATTATTTCATGAAATCTTGACATTCGAGGATAATACTAACTTATGGATTTTTGTATTACTGATGACTTTAATAATTATATTTCTGTAAATAGATATTTGTTACGGTCGCGAATCGTACTTTAATCAATATACAACCAAATACTGACCTGCAAATTGCAAAAAATATAAGAAAAAATAAATTTCACGGGCTACCCTAGCGCTTTCGCCTTGAGCAGGGACACGGAATAATATTATGCACTCGTAACTATAGAAGGCACATTAAATGGGTGTCGGGAATCACAAAGGCATTGCAAGCGCCAATAACATTGACTCATTATCAGGTTACGAAGGATGATAAACCTAATTGATATCAAGATACCTGTCTATACATAGGTAATCTGAATACATATTTGATGCTCGCTGATGTATTGATGGCTAACACGTTCAGACCGGCGTGTACCACCGGTGGATCACGGAGTATTTGCTGCCACGGCGAGGTGTACCACCGGTGGCCACGTCACACTATACTTTCAATGTACTAAGAAATTCGCGCCGCTTTGAGAGAAAGTGTTGTATTTACCGTCCCTGCCTAGGAAAATAGTCAAATTTTCATAGTGCAGCTCAGGAGGTGGATATAATTTTGAAAAGTAAGCAAAAATCAGTATTGAAAAATCATTACTTTATAATACGATTACTAGCTTATTAAAAAGAGAGAGAAAGCATAATTCCTGTCTAATCCTGTCCGTGTCCACCGGTGGCGCACCTCGTCCGGCTAGACTTATGGTTCACGGGGCGGTGATGTACCACCGGTGGCCATATGAAAATTTGCGCCGTAGGATACCAAGTACCTACTCATGAGGTGCCGCTGCCGGTCTGAACGTGCTAATGGATTTTTTTCTCATTGTAATTAATGCTAACCATAGAGCATAAATTATGGTGAGAAAAATTAAACATATCATGATCATCGGTCTCTTTTTTATTTATTTTATTTCAATCTACATACTGCCTTCTTTTGCGGGTATACAAGCCTACAAGCCCAGGGTGGTGATTTCGAAGCCATTACCTCCTTCTGCGAAGCAGTAATGCTCGTGAAGGAGGAGGCGGGACGCGTGAGGGAGAGGCAAGCTTTGCACCCTCACGCCCCTAGTCGCCGCAGGAGACGCCCTGGGTGTCGGGAATTGGCAGCTGATTCCCGGCCACCGTAGGCGCGGGCTTGCGGACGGCGAGCAATGGGTAGCTCGCCGTCCGGTAAGGACCAAGCCCGAGTCGACGGCGCGTCGTGTTCCACGCGCGCCTCAAAGAGATGTCAGCACTATTGACGGGGTCCGCTAGGGCCGATGCCAGCTAGGGTTGCGGGATGTTCGAAAGAGTTACCGTGGCCCCGGCACAGGCAACAGAAGGAACACGGGTGGGTTTTAGTCAGTAAAAGTCTGACACGCCCTCCCGCTCCGCCCAGAGCGGGAGAAGTCATTTGATGATTTCCCATCCACAAAAAAAAAAAAAAAAAAAAGGGTGGTGATTTCGGGGTGGTTTGTTCATAATTTTCAGGAAAGGTTTTTTTCTCTAGTGGCCTGCTTGTTTAAGTTGTCCAAGTAAGATTGCTCAGGGTGGTTGATTTAATGTTCAGGAGAGTTCCATAGCAAATGGATTAGTACCCATTGGTCACATTGAGAATAAGTATGTACCGGCTTTTCAAAGTATTTTTTATCATAACTTAACATCACCCCTGTATTTCTCGAAAGGTTAGGCAGAGGTGTACCTATAGAACATCTATAGTACTATAGCGACCAGCCACGATACTTAGGCAGGTCACTATCTATTTTGTTTGCGGGGTCTCGACTTCGAGGTGTGTTGGGGAAACTTTGTGGTAATTTATAAATATGAAGACCGTTGCGCTAAACGAACTCGTTTATTAGCTATCACAGCTATAATTATACATGCAAACACTGGGGCTAATATTACACTGACTCCATATAAAACAATATGACTTTACGTCATCACCTATTCTTATTCTAAGTTTTTGAATATAAAGTCAAAGTTTGTGTTATCAGCCAATGTTAAAATCCAAAGAGGATTCATGCGGAAGGCAGGCTCAACTAAGGTCTCTACAGTACACCCAAATTTCGCCAGTTATATTTAAGGGCGAGCTTATTGCCATCAACCGGGCTCAAATCCAGACTCCGGGTTGCTACTGAGAAATTCCAGACGGAAAAACCCAATAACACTGCCCGAACCGACAATCGAACTGACGACGTCATGTTCAGCAGTAGCGCTTGCGACCACTAGACCAACAAGGCAGTCAAGTATTTTGATCGTATTGCTCACAAAGCTTTTTGTTTGTTACAGGGTCCAAAAACCGTCAACTCAATACTAAGGAACGGGAAGTAGAAAAAAGCCATGGCAGCAATACTCAACATGCTGTTTCTACAATCACACGCAGTACCTACCCTTAAAAGGAGAATACAGGGTTAAATTAAATTAGCTAGCGAAACTGCGGGGTTTCGCTAACTAATTTAATTTGACCACGTCTGCGGAGACGTGATGGGTATCGATATCCAAACACGACGAAATAAAATAAAACAAAAACAAGATTTGACGATTTTTTTTTGGGTCAATGAACTCTGTTAATGTTGTTACTTGAAGTGTGAGTTGATAAAATCTGTTTTATATCGATACCCATCACGTCTATGAAGATTACACAAAAAAAAAAAACAGATTTTTAAACTGATATTTTAATTGCCTACACTACCGGCGGTTGATGTCATCAAAAAAAAAAAAACATAATCAAATAAATTTATTTTTTATTTTATCATGTTTAGACATCGATACTCATCACCCTGTATAAGATAAGCATAATAATATTTTAACAAGTCACGTGATTTTCCAAAGTTAATCCTTATTTCACTGCACCAAAAAAAAACTTTATCACACAAACGTATGCTGCTATTTAAAAGCAATCAAATTGTTTAATAATAACAAATGAATAAAGTCATTTCCTAATGTTGTAAAACAACATCTTACCTACTGACTATAAGCCAATTAATTTATAAAATAAAATAAACTTTACGGTCATAAATGTGTACTTTTATTTCCTTTAAATAAACGGTTTGTTGAAACCCCAAGGCAAGTTCAAATTGATTGAGTGAAATTATTGAATAACTGAGAAATACAGATATTTCGCGTGATCAATGACAAATAATTGGATAACTACACATGGACATTAATTGTGGGGAAATTATCCGTTATTATGGGGCCACTAAACTAGCTGGGATTTCACAAAAGCGGCAAGCGTACCTAAGAGGATTGATTTTTTGAGGTTTGGATTGATAGATGCGAGGTCTTTATCACTCTTACAAGCCCTGAAAAATAAGGTAAAGTGTAGGATTCGTGATCAGTTAACAAACTGATCACGACTCCTACACTTCACTTTATTTTAGGACTATTATTATCTACATTTTGATACTTATTGATACTATAAGCTTGCTTTTTTATCTGATACTGATCGCAAAGCAAAATCCATAACTTAGAATCCTACTGAATGATCCTGATCAAGCATCATAAGTTGCTTCCATATTAGCTATAATCGCTGATCTAGTGGCCACACGAACAGGCAATATTGAGACGTAGCTTTAAACATAGGTTGCAATTGGTTGCAAAATGAACCAGTCGCAGGTTCACATATAAACATCCGATCGTGCACAATTACAACTGGGAATAAAGATGGTCAATCTTATTGAAAGAGTGCGATTGTTAAGACCAAGATGAGTAGAGAATGGAGTGATAAGAGAATAGTCAACTTAACTAGAAATTGGGACAAGATATTGGGATAGAAAGTAAGAAGAGTGAAAGTGAGCCGAGTCTTTTGTTTATCGTTTTACTAGTGCACATTTGAAGATATGGCGAAGAAACCATGGTAAGCACAAGTTTTGGGTCAACTCTCCCTATAGACATAGTAGGCCGCATTTCTGGGGGCCAACCAATACTTCATATGCGGTATTATTTTAATCTTACTTCAGTGTGAGAAAGAATTGGAGCTATGCAGGATATATACCTCCATCTCTTTCTCACACTGAAGTTAGATTAAAATAATACTGCACATGAGGTGGTTGGCTCCCAGAACTAGGATAAACCAGCTTATACCCTTATTTTATTGGGACTCCGTACAACATTAGGCCCGTTTAAACATCTTGACAGAATTCAAAAGCCCCATTCTAGTGAGACGCCATAATTTGGTGGCACATTAGTGCTCCATTTCTTCCTACTCTGTGGCAAAAACACTTATTGGTAAATGGCACTCTCGATCCGTTTTTCTGGATGTTGTTGATGTACAATAAAGAGAAGAAATTGAAGGTTTTAGTGGGAGGGCGTTATAATTGAAAGGAAGATTGAAAGTGGTGAGCAAACCAGTAACCTTTTCCCACACTCGACTCTATAATAAGTATGTACCTACAGATATTATTGTCTTTAAAACTTTCGATATGAATGAACTCAACTGCGTGTAGAATGGATAAGAGATTCCATTAGCTCACGTTCCCACGGACGCGTAAAAATCGCGGCGTGGAAAAATCGCCTGGCGCGATTATTATTTATTTATCTATATATACTTTATTGTACACCAGAAAATACGTATCAAAAAATAAATTGAAGTCTATAAAACATAGAATGGGCGGCCTTATCGCTTTCTTGCGATCTCTTCCAGGCTACCTTGGATTTTTTTGCGCCTTCAACAAAGTGTACGAACGAGCGTTAAAAAATCACTTCAGACGGATTCGTCATGAAGTGCGGACGTACCATGGACTCAGTAAAATTATTAGTGGTGCTATTTGTGTGGCCAGGAGGAAACAAAAAAGTAGGAATAATGTGGGTGCATCCCTTGAACAATTATCGATATTTTAAAGGCCAGTTTGTGACGCTCTATGATAATTTAAGGCAATATCCTGAAAAATTTTTAGTTGTTTTGGAATGTCGATGCGCACATTTATCGAGTTATTAAATTTAATAGAGCCAGCAATAACATTGCATTTGCGGCACGTCTACACTCTACAAAAGTACAAACCGGCGCGCCGTACTGACCAACGCGCGCGATTTTTTCGCGTCCGTGGGAAACAAGTACAGAACTTCTATGTCGTATTTATTCAACATTCAAGCGTTGAAAATCGAACACTACGCGATTTAAAATGGTGGCGTGGAAAGAATATACCGCTTTCTTTTTGTTCCGTTCCCAGCGCGGCACGCGATTTTTACACGTCCGTGCGAACATGGGCTTATTGCAATATTTGCTGCTGGCGCGTTTGCTTTCTGGTATATTCTGTAAAGATCTCACCATTAAAACGTAGGTGAAGTGAGCTGTCATCCCACCTAATGCTAGAAATTGACACTATTGACAGCTCACTTCATGTAAGTTTTCCCTGTGAGATTTTTACAGAATATATCGGCTGCAATGAGTCCAACTTTCCTACAATGTTTTCTTGTCCGTGGCGCAATGGTACATCCAAGATTAATTCAGCACCACTTTAAGCTCATTTTAGGTTTGATTTAAGGATCCTGCAAACAGGCTACTATAGGCTAATAGATAGTAAGGACGCGTTTTAAAGGCTCCTGTAAACAGGTGCGACACGCGACACAAAGCCTCTGCTCGTCGCGTGACACGCGGTGCCGTCGCACTGCGTCACGTGTCACGCCTGTTTGCAGGAGCCTTTAAAACGAGTCCTTACTAAGTATAGCCTGATTATCGTACTTTAACTCTACCACGACTTAGTAAAGTAGAAGTAATTTCACAAATTCACATTCCCTTCGTATTTCATATTCTTATTAAAATTCCTGAGTAATTAAAACCAGAATGTATATTGCATTACCACTGCATATTAAACATAATCTCTTCCAGGAAACGTTTGCTTGGAATGCAAAAAATATGTTTTTAATTAATTACGACTTCTGTGTACTCATTACCATTATCATTACATTCATCAGTTTATATCTTCAACATGTACCCACAGTAAATACCTTACCAGAATAGATTAGGAAAACTTAATAGAAATGAAACGGAATTTATCATATGTGTTACATGTCAGTACAATTTACAATCACATTGTTTTTGTCCACTTAAAATCATCATGATTTCAGCCGAAAGACGTCCATTGCTGGACATAGGCCTCCCCAAAGGTATTATACACAAGATATGTTACGTTCATAGTAACAAAGTTCAAAATCTTAGCTCTACCATGAGTTTACACAGCCAAAACTCGCTAGCGTCTCCGTAACTGATATGTATGACATAGTGTACAGCGCCTCTAGCGGTCACAGAAAGAATTAAAATTCGTACCATGAGCACTATAGATTTCAATAGGTAAGAAACCTAACGTACCTAATCGTAATCTATTCGATACTCACTGACGTTTTTCAGCTGTCACCACACTAAACGGCACCATGAGTCACTAATTCGACGGAAGCTATTGAAAAATCCGCTTGCGATAATAGTTACGTAGCGCGCTAGCATTTTGAGGTGTGAAACATATGATTACGTTATAATTATGTACGTTTTTGAGTCTATTAAAGTCAAAATAATGTCTGGAAGAGCTTGTTTAGCATGGAATTGTTAGTGGCCGCTGAATTTGAAGACCAACGACGTGAATAACGTGCATTTCAAGCCAAAATGAGAGTTAATGTTGGATACCAATTGGAAAATATAAGTGAAAGACAGTTTATTAAACTTTACAGACTCTTTAAAGAAGCGTTTGAAGATTTGTGCATATTATTGAATAATGTTGCATTTTTGCAACCACACATCGTAAGCAAAATTACAAATTGAATAGACGACATGGGAGCCTCTCTTCTTATTACTGAGAAAGAAACAAACAAAACACAAGGAGTGAAGTTAGTTAGACGACACGATCTATCGAGCTTAACTTAGCGCCTGCGTATGACTCCGTAAATCTCATGGTGCAAGCATTATCGAAATCTATTTGATCCTTTTTATTTTTTTTTTTTTATTTGAGATAAGTTGGCTCTTGACTCTAGTCTAGGTCAGAGGTGGCAGAGACAAAGTCGACGATGGAGCGAGCTTACCCAGAAGAAGCCTGTTCACTCTCACTTTGAAGAGACCGGGGTTGTATGCGTTCGGAAACACGGACGCAGGTAGAGAGTTCCACTCATTTGCTGTGCATAAAAGACATTTGAAAACGCTTAGTGCGCATTTTTGGAATAGCAACTAGGTAGGGATGGTAACCTGCAGTGCGTCTAGATGTCCGATGGTAGAAGATAGCCGGCGGAATGAGGTCGTGGAGTTCTCAAGCACACTCACCGAAGTACAATCTGTAGAAGACCGACAAGCAGGTGACCTTGCGGCGATGAGCCAAGCTGATCCACGTTAATATGCTAACGAGTTTAACACTAGCGAGTAAGTTTTCAATAACAGCTCGTGTTTAGCTCGTCATCCTTCTTGACGTGTGGACTAAAGACAACACGTCCCAATTAGGACGTTTTCGAGTGCTCACAACGCGCGCGCTACAAACATATCTTCCTCTTTTTTAAATATAATATCATTGGGCCTCCCCCAAGCATCGCATGGCTGTGGGCAGAGCACATTGCTGCAGAACAGATGGCTGAGACGGCCGAAAGGTTTCGGAGTGGCGATTGCGTACCGGTAGACGTAGCGGTGGAAGGCCTCCACAATGTAGACCTTGTGAAGGCCGTAGGAATCCATTGGGTGAGAAACACAGAACCGGTCAAAGCGGCGGTGCTTGGGTTATCTCCAGCAGTGGACGTCTTTCGGCCACATACAGTGTCAAGGTTTATTAGTCCTGTAAAGCCCTGTGACAAAAATTTTTGGATTCCGCTTCATCTGCAAACATAGAAGCAGTCTATCATCATTTGCCTGCCTTTTCCCAACTATATTGGGGCCGGCTTCCAGTCTAACTGGATGCAGCTGAATACCAGTATTTTACATGGAGTGACTGCATATCTGACCTCCACAATCCAGTTACTGGGTAATACCCCTTGGTAAGACTGGCTGTCAGACTTTCGGGCTTCTGACGACCCGTAATGACTGTCAAAGATCCACGATTGACAGCCGGGGCCAACGGCTTAACGTGCTTTCCGAGGCACGGAGGAGTCTTGGTATGTAAAGATGGTCACCCATTCACGGACCAACCGCGGTAATCGTAGCCAATCGACCCGTGCAATTGTTATTACTTAGCCACGGTCTATATTTTATTAAAATGCTGTTTCCTGCTTATCACGGACAGTACGGAAATAGTGCAGTTCTGGATTTGTTCACTAAATCAAATCAAATCGAGAGTCATTTATTCAAACTAGTATGAGAATCAGTACTTTTCGAACGTCAAAATTGCATAAGACAGTCCCCCGAAACGCCCGCCGAACGGGCAGTAGGATATTATTAATTATTTATTTATTTATTCATATAACAATTCGCATTGTGTTTGAATTATGTAGTACATTAATTAATTTATTACAGCTAAAAAAGTAAATAAATTACGAATATCAATCAGTAAATTTCACCACTTAAAAATAAAAATCAATAACATAATTATGATAAATATTATGTCAACAGATTGTAAATAGTTATTACATAAATGATTGTAAATATTATCATATCAAATTATTATAAATCTATTCTCTAAAATGCAAAAAAAAAAATCTAATAATGTCTTGAATATATTTAATGTCATGTAGGAAATGGGTAGGTACAAAAAGGTAAATTATTAAATATAAAAACTATTTACCATCATTCCAATTCAGATACAAATATAAACACTTATTTAACAGGAATGCTTTAAGGTTAGCTTTAAATAGAGTACCTTTGTAAATCCCTTAATCCCTATGACCTTAAGTCAGTAGGCAACCTATTAAATAATTCTACTGCTTGGTATTTAGAGCAATGTTTAGCAATATTAAGTTTAGGTGCAATTTTATTTTTTATAACGTTTCTGCTAGTGTTCTCTCTAAGTTCACTTCCTTCTTGTGATTCGTGCTCGTGTATGTATTTTGCAAAGTGGCTGAGTAGTACTAAAACATATAAACTTGGTACTGTTAAAATACCTAATTTTTAAAAATATTCATTACATGACTGGTTGTGGGATTCTGACAATCGTTCTTAATTCACGTTTCTGTAGTATAAATGCTCTTTGGCAATTATACCCGTAACTGCTCCCCCAAAACATAATGCTGTATCGTAACCTGGATTCTAATTCTACATAATATACTGCTTTTATCTGCTTTAGATCAATATCGTCCCTGAGGCTTCTTAGCGCGTAACAAGCTGAAGATATTGAGGAATCCATGGCAGTGAGCTCTTTTTTCCAGTTTAATAGGGAATCTATATAAACTTCTAAAAATTTAACTTCGTTTACCAGTCCAATATGTTCCCTTTTGAGCTTGACATCTATGCTATCGTTTTTACGGGTCGTTGTGTTAAACAACATAACATGGGTTTTATTTGGGATATAGAAGAGTTGGCAATCGTTGTTGAGTAGAAGTTACAGGCTACATTTTGTTACTAATCTATCGTTTGTGTACCATCCGTTGCATACCTACTATCCGTATTCCAGCCAATCAGTCTGTCCGCTTCGCCAAACGGATCGAGCTCCTTTTGTCGATCCAGATCAGTCGGTAGATTAGTCGAGCGATCGTTAGTAAAATTGTATGCCTTGTGTAGTCATCCATGATTTTATAGCGAATGTTTGTGTTTACTTGCAGTGACTGGAACCTGACCTCTGTTGTACTCTACTCTTTGTCATGACTTTGTTATCAGGGGTAGATGCTGTATCAATATTGAATATAGGTGGTTTGAATGTGTGTTTGTGTTCTCATACAGTCCGAATATAAATAACTTACGCTATATTCTAAAACATTTTTGCAAAAAAAAAAAACCACTGACTTCAAAAAAAAAAAAAACTACAAAGTGAAAAATAACTTTAATTTCGGAAGTCGCGAAGTGCGGAGATGCGATGTTATGATCCGTGACCCCGGCAAATGATCTTAAATACAGGTTGCTCCAAGATGCTATTTTATAAAATTGTAAATAAATAATAAAGTTTAATGAAATTAAAATATCTTCCTGAAACGAAAACGCGAAACCGTATTCATGTGTTAAATTAATGTCGGCTTTGATGCGGCACGCTGTAGATACTTGTTTATTGTTTCAAGTGGATTTTCTGTTTCTATCTATGCTGTGTAGGAGAAAACATGTTTGTTAAAAACATTTGTGTTAAGTACTGATGCATCAATTTTAATAATTTACAATGTCCACAATCTTTGAGGTGAGTTATAAAACTTAAGTTCTGTAGTAAGTTGTAAAATGTAATGGCAAACATAAATCTTTAGACAATTTATGAGATAAAAGCCTGCTGCTGGTATGAGTTGCCTTATGCCTGTAATTATACCTATTAGTTTTAAGGCAAAAGCGCCAGGGTAGCCCGTGAAATTCAAAATTTTCTTACGTTTTTTGCAATTTGCAGGTCAGTATTAGGTTTGATGTTGATTAAAATATGATTCACGACCGTAACAAATAAGTATTTACCGAATTATAATCATAGTCATCAATACAATTCTCCAAGAACAAATAATCCTATTGAATGACTACTTCATGAAATTTTTACATTTGAGGATTATACTAACATATGGAGTTGTATTACTGATTTTAATGATTATCATTCTGTAAATACATATTTAATACGGTCGCGAATCATACTTTAATCAACATACACCCAAACACAGAGCTGCAAATTACAAAAATCGTAAGAAAATTTTAATTTCGCTGGCTACCTTAGCGCTTCCTCTTCATAGTTCCAGGGATGCTTATTTTGCTTTTTTGTAAAAATTAACTACGTTGACGCATTTTGATCTTAAATAAGGTGGAGCTATGGAACTGCTGTCTTACAACATCTGCTAAAATTGGCCTCTATTTCGAGAAAATTGTTTGAACAGTTTCTATTACAAAGTCGTCTACCGGAATAAACACTCCCGCAGATGTGACGCGACAGCGCGATACGACTCCAGTAGAACAATTTCCATTAAGTGGAATTACATATAAATTGTTCTACTAGAGTCGCGTCGCGCCTGTCTGCGTGATCCTTAAAGCGTTTGGTCTTAAAAAGAGACTTTAAGTACAGATTAAGTACTAAAATCTATGGGACGGATAACCGTCCCATAGGCATAGGCATAGGACATTTATAAAAATGTCCTATGCCCACTACATAAGTTTCTCGTCTACCGTACTTATGATATAATATTTCTTGTCACCAGCCACATAAGTATTAATAAGCTATTCAAGTTTCACGTTAAAGCCACAGAATTTTGTCCGGAGACATAATTGCGTAGATAACAACGTCACTCGTAGCTCTGGTTGTTTCTACGAATAGTGGCGAGACCGTTCGCAGAAGCTATGAAGGATAGGCTTGGTGCAGACGAGCGCGCTGTTACGGCTGCATTGTGTAAGTGCGCTTATTAGGACTTATAACAGCTAAGTAAGCTTATCTCATACTTAAGTAGTAATTTGATTAGCTTTTTGGAGTAAGAGGAATACTGGGATGTTGTAAAATATACAGGGTAACCGACATAACCCGAAGAATGGCCAAACTAATGTGGCAGTGGGCAGGGCATAAGGCTCGCAGAACAGATGGCCGATAGGGTTGAAAGATTCTGGAGTGGTGACCGCGTACTGGAAGACGTAGCGTCGTAAGGCCTCCCACAAGGAGGACCGATGATCTTGTGAAGGCTGCAGGAATCCGCTGAATGCGAGAAGCACAGAACAGGTCGAAGTAGCGATGCTGGAGGAAATCTGTGTCCAGCAGTGGAGGTCGTTTGGCTGAAATGATGTGATGATGAAAATATAGAATAGAAAATCCGATTGGACTTACTTATTCTATCAAGATTTTGTAGATTTCTAATCGCTAAAACCACCCCGTTTTAAAAACTACATATTACTATCCCTTCTGTATTAACGTTATCTTATCAACTTCTAGTAACAATTAATTCGAGATACCAAACTCCTCTAGCAATTACTTATGTACTATCCCTGAATTTATCTGCTATATAACATTAAGTAAATTACATAAAATTCGCGATCAAACTTAAGCTTTATGCATGTTTATCAACATCTAGCGATCACCAATCATCCACGGCTTCACCGCTGATCGCGCTGCAAAGCGTGCTGCGCTTACCAATGACATTGTGTACACTAACCTTAACAATAAGAGATCGAGATACGAGGCATTAACGTTTTTCACAGAAGCCAGTGTGGCAGAAAAATAAAATGAATGATGGTGAAACTGTAATTGTGTACTGAGATCGTAAGTGAAATGTGCGCGAGCTATAATCTAGTGCCTTTATTGTAAGCCGTTATTTCTAGCTAAGAAACTTAGTAAAATGTCAGGTTTCTTATGAATTGTTGCCTTAATCTTTTAAGGCGAAAGCGCCAGGTAGTCCGCGAAATTCAAATTTTCTTACGTTTTTGCAATTTGCAGGTCAGTATTAGGTTGTATGTTGATTGTAATATGATTTGCCACTGAACAAATATGTATTTATAGAATTACAATTATCTGGAATCTGGATTTGTGCCCGGTTGATGGCAATAGTGCCATCAACCGGGCACAAATCTAGACTCCAGGCTACTACTTAGAAATTCCAGATAGAAAAACCCAATAACACTTTGCCCGACTTGGGAATCGAATCCAGGATCTCATGCTCAGCAGTAGCGCTTTCAACCACTAAACCAACGAGGCAGTCTAAAAACCTCTAACCTATTATACAAAAATGGTCTTTTTCGTTAGTTTTCCGTTTTTCTTTAATTTGAACACACCCAAATCTGACATATAAGCTATTACCCGTATCCATAACTTCGTCCAATAAAAGTTAACAATAAAACGTTAATTTCCATATACTCAAATGACTTCCGAGATTAATAACAAACATTTCCATTTAAATAGCAATATTGCTATTAAAACAAATCTTTGTAAACATAAAAGAGACGTCAAAAGAAATTCTGGGCTTGGCACCGTTGTGGAACCTAAATTGCCACTTGTGTTTGCAAGACACTTTCCAATTAATTGTCCAAAGAGCCAGCTATTTGACAAAGGAATTTAACCTTTATCTGTCAAAATTTAGAATTGGAAATTGCTTGTGTATTAAAAGTCTACATCGTCAGCACAACACTATAGTCTTTTCCCACGACGGTCAACCATGTGTGGCTGTTGTCATCGAACAATTTCTAATCAATTTTCTATCTTAGGTAACAAGATATTGAGTTGAAAATTGATTGTGTGCAGCAAAAACCTGAGTCGTTACCACACTGGTCGTTTCCCGAAAGCAGTAGAGAAGTTCTAGAGCCCTTATATGGATATATGTAATTAATGGTTTGCAGTGTTCTGCTATGGCATTTCATGCTTGGCTTGATGAGAAGTCTTCTATGGAAACTGTCACTTCTCATTACTAAAAAGTTGTTAAGTGCTTTGTTCGTAAACGTGAGCGTTAAGAGCATACTTATTTGTAAACTAGCTGTAAACTTATGGCTGGTTTGAAAAAGATGGAGTTGTTCTAGGGTTCCGTATTTAGTTCGCAGTTGAATGGAGGAATGTTATGATTTATGACACAGCATTGTTTACACTGCTCAAACCGGATGAGTTTTAACCGTCTTCAAAAAAATATCGCGAAAAAAAACAGCTGTTCCGTACATTTATGTTCACATAACTCGTCAAAATGTAGGGAACAGCAGATTTTTTTCACTATTTCAGGTTTGGTCCCATAGTGAAAGTTGTTCATAATGATGAGTACAATGAACCCTTAAGAGGTTTTGTGCATTAATTCCGGGACATGTAATTGTACACTGTTTCTTAATCACAGGAAAAGAAGGCTGCAGGAAAGGTGCTGCCACATCGTTGCGTTTTGCCAAACTGAGCACAGAATCAAAATTCTGCAGAATCTATGTTGGAATACAACAAAATATATCCGTCCCACTTAAGTAGTTTGAGAGCCTCTCTCTTTCATACATATTTACATTGTGCATAACTCTGATATAGTTTAGACGCTAGTGTTCCTTCAGGACCAAGCTAGAGCGCACACACACCTCTCCTACCAAATAAACGATTAATAAATTAATCAGTGGAAATTATAACTGTCTTTCATTGGTTCTCAAAACCTAACAATCTATGCGTTTATCAACCAATGACGTCTTGCCGAGCGTCGAGCTGTATGGCGTGCAATTGGAGAGGCCTAAGTCCAGCAGTGGACTGCTGTAGGCTGATGATAATGATGATGATGACGTCTGTATTATCAAATCTGTTAAATAAGTACCAAATTATCAGTAAGTTACCTATCTCAAATAAAAAAAAAAAGTGGTCTGGTAGAAAAGTGCACATATAGAATACATGTATGAAGAAACTAATTAGAGAAATAGCTTCGTTATTATTTTTTGGGACATAATCAACTAATCATCATCCTTTTCCCAACTATGTTGGGGTCGGCTTTCAGTCTAACAAGATTCAGATTCACCAGTATTTAACATGGAGCGACTGCCTATCTGACCTCCACAAGCCAGTCACAGGATATCTCAATACTCCTTAGTAAGACTGGCTGTCAAACTTTCTGTGATTATTTTCAAGGGACTACGGAATCTTAACCGTATGTATCCAACGTGTACTTGCCAAGTTTTTTCTCTCACAAATGGTCTGGCGCATTTAGTAAGACCACCCAGTTATTAATAGGTAAGTAAGTATGTATATTAATGTGGAAAACGTTCGTCTCTGTAATAGGTCCGCATTCACTGTGGACGATTTATGAATTAATTTGCAAACAGGAATGTGGGATACTGACGCTGATGTCTATTTTGAAAGCAATGGGCTTAAACTATTTTAATCTTTTACTTGTATTTACTTAATTGACAGAAAAAGCGATTCCTCACTGCGTAAAATGGTTGAGTAATTGCATTCGACTGCGCTTCAGAATTTTGTTATTTTTGAGAAATGAAGTGTAAAAAAGCAATCGAAACAAATTCTGCTAATAATAAAAATGCGAAAGTTTGTGAGGATGGATGGATAGACGGATGTTTGTTACTCTTTCAGACAAAAACTACTAAATAGATTTGTATGAAATTTAGCACACAGGTAGTTTATATCCTGGCTTAACATATAAGACACTTTTTATTCCGATATCCCTAAGAGATCGAGACTTATGCGGGTGAGACCGCGGGGCGCTATAATATAGTCTCAAGTTCCCATCATAATCTGTTTTTATCTACAAAAACATCTAATTTAAATTAGTTACTTACACAGAAGGCTACAGAATAGACCCCACAGCAGGTTGACTAAAAAAAACCGGCCAACTGCGTGTCGCACCACGCATAATGAAGGGTTCCGTAATTAAAAAGAATTTATCCCAAAAACAAAGCTAACATTGTAGTTGAAAAACATGTTCTCCCATAACATACGATATACGTCACGGTCAATTTTCCAAATGCAAATTTAAGTTTGGAATCGCAAAAAAATATTTCTTTATGTGATAAAACCACAAATTAACGATTTTCGGACCTTTTCCTTTACTTGTGCTGTGAGACCTTACTTCTTGCCACATTTTATGATTCTAGGTCAACGGGGAGTACCCTCCCTATAGGTTTTGATTTATTTGCGAGTATCAAAATATGTCGCATAAAGGGCCGTATTTTTTATTGCGTTGACTTAGAATAAAGACTTACGTCTCCAAGGGACCTATGTATTTGATATTAATTTCAACTTGATACCTCCACGCATTCCTGAGAAAAAGGGTCTTGACAGACAGACAAACGGACAACGAAGTGATCCTATAAGGGTCCCGTTTTTCCTTTTGAGGTACGGAACCCTAAATACATAATTATCTTCGACAAGATTCCAATGTTTATAATATTGAGATCAGTGTACATTATGATATCATTTATAATCACTATTTATTTATTCATATTGTAATGGTGCATGAAGCAAAGGAATTAATTGATTTTTAATGATTTATTTAATTTAAATGAGTCCTCGAGTTATTTGAATTGGAATAGAAAATGATAAGACGGATAAATAGTCTAACCTAGATGTTTTGCTCTTTGTGAGTTTTGATTAAAGTATGGGTGTAGGTAGTCCTTCTTTTAAGTATTTATTGATCCTACTAATAATTATTATAAAATGCGAAAGCTTGTGAGAATGGATGGATGGATGTTTGTTATTCTTTCACGCAAAAACTACTAAACGGATTTGGATAAAAGGCACACAGATAGAATATAACCTGGATTAACATATAAGATACTTTTTATTCCGATATCTCTACAGGATCGAAACTTATGCTAGTACAAAATATATCAACTACGTATTCCCGAATTCAAAGTATGTGTAAAAAAAGGTTTTATTAGTTCACTAGCAACGCCCCGCGGTTTCACCCGCTTAAGTCTCGATCCCATGGGGAAATAGGGATAAAAAGTATCCTATATGTTAATCCAGGTGTTCAGTTCACTCAGTGACTAAAAGAGAGTTTTATTCACTGTTAGCGATTAATCAAATGCCCTTTATCGAGTGGCAAGAATTTCACTCACCAAAAAAACTAATACATTCGCCAAAAAAGACCCAAATCCGCCAATCAATCAGCTATTAAACCCCAGTACACAACAGTTCAATCAATTGATAGTTTAAAACCTATAAGTGTTATTAAATACTTCTTGCGCTGCCCATCCGTCCTGTTCTGACGCCGTAATCCTTTGTTATTGAGTGCGCACCCGTCGATACTTTGATTGATAAACAGTGTGTACTAAGGCTTAGGAAAGTTCTTATGGCGTATTAGTGTTGTGCTGAGCTTTTAAACGTTTAGTTGTTTAGTGATGGGCAGGCACGTATACAGAGGGGGGGATAGTTGGGATTTATCCCCCCCCGAAATCTGACTGAAAAAAAAAACGTTTTAAGCCATCTGTTTATTTATTCGCTTGCGTGTTCTTTAATTATAGTATAGTACAGTGAAAATTATAGTACAGTGATTACAGTGATTTTCACACAGTTCACATGGTTGTTTCAATGTTTGTCCCCCCCCGAACCAAAAGTCTGGATACGTGCCTGGTGATGGGCATGAGATTTGGGGTGAAAGTATTTTGTTGACCGTACTTATTTTTATATCGATTTTTTTGTAATCATACCTACTAGTGATGGTTTTAGTGCTATTAAGGTGGAGGGTGTTAATTAAACACTCCCCCACCACACCCCAACAACTCGGCCCATAACTACCATGGAGGTTTGATGGTCTTTTGTTGAAAATTGACATAATTTTTTGTCCAAAAAATACTTAGGTATATAATAATATGTCAAACTCTTTGAGTTACACGGTACACCTAAAACAATGTTAATTTTAAAACATTTCACAGCAACAGAAAGATAAGTGTATTTCGTTAATTGGCTTGTATGAGGAAAACTCATATTCTGCTCAAGTTTTTAACTAGTTTCTATTCAAAGCCGGAAAGCCACTGTCACCAACTCATAAATTTTTGGAAAGCCAAGAAATAATGCACCTCAATAACTCAGCACTATAAACCTACTATAAAAAAGTACAGTTACAAAGAAAAACGTGAAATATTTATATATTAAAATATGCGAGTTAATGTTATTCTAATGAAGCGGTCGCATCAATATAACGGCTACACTCGGCTCCGCCCGCTATTTATAAACGTGTTTAGTAATAAAGTGATATGAAATAATCAACGGAATAGTTAGATGCTATCACTTTTGCTACATACTTTCGAGTACAGTTGCGGATAGAAAGGTACTACGCTGCCCCCGATAGTAAAGAGGACGTATCTAACATTTTTTCCAAAATTGAGTTACATATATTGCCGGAATGAGGAAAAAACAGCGAATCTGCTGATATTTTTTATTTTTTTTAAATCTCATTTAGTTTCGGATTTACCACAGTGAAGAAGGGCTCATCTCCATTATCAATTATACTTTAACTAAGATGAAAGGACACATTTTGATGGAAGTTAAATGAAAAGACGTATTTGCGTAGATGAGTCTAATCTTTCAAAGAATAACTACTCTGATCGAGAAGTAAAAATGCGGATCTATTCACTAAATTCCACGTGTGACAATTCAAAGACGTAACTGGCTATTGCGCCTTTCAATTCATTTGAAAATTAGGGCTAATACTAGGAGAAAAGGACCTATTTACCACTTGCGTCTTTTCAATGTAGTACACCACTCCTTTCAATAGACGTATGTGGTAGATGCGTTTTACTTTTAATTTTTAATTGCATAACATTATTGGTTGAATAGCCGCAACAGCTAAGTTACTAAGGATGAAAGTCGTAAATAATAAAATGCGCCTTTTATTCTTAAACTTAATATTATGAAAATAGCTGTTGTAAGTGGTGAATTACAACAGCTAAGCTGAGTGCTGTATTTGTGCTAAATTGAAAGGGCGCATATGGTGTTTTACGACTTTCCTACTTAGTTCTAGGTAATTTTCCGGATTTCTTTTTGCTAAAAAGAAACGCTTCTTGTTGAAAGAAAAAAAAATGTATTATACTAAAATGTTATAATACTAATTTAAGAGGAGATATGTGCCGAAAAATAATACACTCACAGAATTTTGATAAATGCAATAACTAAATCACAGCATGGGTTTTCCCGTTTTTCAACTTAAAATATTTTTTTCTCCGTATTTATTTTTTGTTAGTTACGTCTTTCTTATTATCGGGGGCAGGACGTACTTTGAACAGAAATGCATGCTGATACCGCTGTAACTGAAATGTTGATGAAGTCAAATAAAAAATAAGAATAAAAATAAAAGTACCGACCTCGGTACTTTACCTTTGTAGTACCTACTACATAACTGTGTAGTAGATTCTACCCGAAAATTCAATCAAACAATGTATCGATCAAATTCTTTCGAAAATAGTCTTAAAAGCTGCTGAAGTCAATGATAACTTCAGCAGATTTTAAGACTATTTATATAATATTGACATTTCACCTAAGTATTATCAAAAACTTAGGTAGAATCGCAATATTTTCAATAAAACCGATGAAATTTTAAAATCGAAGCACATTTCACAACCAGCACCAGATTTATAGTCCAGAAATCAATAAATAACTAACAATCCTTCCACTTCTCCACGCACCTGTACCTACTCAAGAAAGGTAGCGGATTTAACGCTAGCCGTCTCACATTCTGAATTTATTAGTGATGTCAAAACATTATGTAGTCAACAATTTATCGACACTTGCCTCAGGGGCGAACACTGAAAAATCGACTACTGCATACGTCCACGAGCATAGGGATTGCGTTTCGAATATAAATAAATATCGATATTCGATATATTAACGGTGTTTATAGTATTTATGTAATAGGAAGTTAGTGATGTACGGTATTGGTAGGAGCTGGTTAGAGGTAAATGTATGAGAGTATCGAGTTTATTTGTAGGTTGCTATGCTAGTGAGGGGAATGAGTTGTGGTCGACGAGTGATGGGACTGTAGCTTGTTAGTACCTACTTGTACTTAAGTTGTGATTTGTGTTAAGGTACTCAGAATACTGATTTATCATACATGAGGCCCACTTTAGTTGTGTGATTATTAATGTTAATGTCCTCGTGAAATGTGTTGATCAATGACCTGTGATTTTATTCATGGTAATTTTCAACAGCAAATAAAATCTGCGTTTTCTTATAAAACCCTACAATTTGATACGTCAAAGTATTTCATTGTTTCACCTTTAAACTGTAAGTACCTTTATAGATCCATAAAATTTAAACATTAAATCCATAATGAAGTGCAGTCAGTAAATAAATACAAGTGCACATAAAACGTAGAGATGGCCATTAACCCGAATTCGCTGAGCTGATGAAATCGAGAATAAAAATCGGGACAGTGCTCGGTGGAACTGTACACTAATGATGAATGACTCGCTACAGCTATGAACCTGTTATAAAGACGCGGTTGCAGAGTGAGCGTGGAGGCTCCCCCCGACCCTTGCTCGACGAAGTGCCAGCTCGCGCCGTAGCTGAGCCTGTAGCTTTAAATTCCCCAGATAATATTTATCCAAATATGATCCAGCTTGTCCCCACTTGCTGCCCTCCCTCTAGCGACGCTCTGAGCCAAGGTTCGTATCCACCGGGGGTGCCCTTAGCTACCAGTCGCTTAGAAGAATAATATAATAAGAAGTTCGCCCCTGGTTGGAGACTTTGAGCTCGCTTAAGGCAGCCACAGGATTGACCGGCTAAGTAGTCACGACCTCTGAAGGTCAACTACGAGATGCCCCATAGGAAAAAGAAATGAGTGTGGAGAGTAGAGGAGCGATTTACCTGTAATAACAGTAAAAATCGGAGCAATGCTCGGAATCGCTAGAGCTACCAACTCTCTGTAGGGTACCCTACCCTACAGCGAGACGGTAGCTGGAGCGTTGAATGACTCGCTACAACCACGGACTCGCTATAAAGGCTAGGTGATAGTGTGAGCGTGGAGGGTTCAGTAAGCAATTTTTTTTTTTAGATGAATGTAGAACCAAAACGATTTGCGTTAATAACCTATTGGTTATTTTGTTGTGCCAGTAGATGTAGACGCCAGCATGAATTGAGTATCACCAACGGTTGTAAAAACCTTTGAACAGATAACAGTTAATGCAGGCATTCATAAAGTCAGGGAACCCGAGGGCTGTAGGTATTTAACGCTTACCCTAGCCCCTGCAAGGAGTAGAGTACGTAATAAGTTGTCCGTATTCAAATTACAACTATCATTCTTTGACAGTTGTATGAAATGGCATGGCAAACATAGTGTGTTCATTTGATATACAATAAATTTACTACATTTTTGTGATTATATTCATACATAAAAACTACAAAAATAAACTACCAATCCAACCATGACGTTAGAAAATGAGCAGCGATCACCTGAAAACTTTTGTTAAGGACTGCAGCTCTTGTTATCGATCCCCTGACTGAGGGAAATAAAAGTGGGTGTACTACCAGAATACCTCTGCTTTCCCTTGGAGAATGCAGGCGTGATATTGTGTATGTAAAATCGTGCATCTAAATCAGAACCCGTTTTCAATCATAATGGAATCGCTGTCACTCGGACCTAGCCCACTCATACGCAGAATAAATGCAACCCAAATGCATTTTCACATTACCGATCTGATATCATTATCAGAGTAGATGTTTGACTAATGATAGCCTAAAATCTACCTTCATATCTTCATGCTGAGCCGAAGTAGGGCGGGCAGGCTTAATTACAAACGGATGTCGTTAGTCTAACACCGTTGGGGTGTTATTGAAATAAAAATTGCAGAAGGCCCATTGAGAATCCTACGCTCCGGTTGTCGGCAACCTTAACAAAAGAAACCAGTCTGAGTGTAGTTTCAATGTACATCTCTCGAGAGATCTTTATTTTAGACTAGGGTTTGGTATCCTATGTCCTTACACAGGCCATGATTTATCCGTGTGCCAAACATCCAACAGATAAGCAAAGTTACTTTCACATTTATAATATTAGTATGGATTTTCTTTGTTCCAGGTGGTGCCTGTATTGATCTAAAAAGCATTAAGTCTTAGAGATGCTCAATAGTTGCTTGGAAAATTCTGCTTTTCTATTAATTAGCTCCAATGTCGCAGTTTGACGGGGCGTCAGTCTAATGATGATAGGCTATCTTACTTCCAAGATAAGATTTTAATGATTTGAGAGCTATGTTCGGTAGTAAGCAAGTTTCTTACCCAATATGGTCTGCTTCTAGTGCCTTGTGACTGAAGGCGCTTTTTTAATTTTCTTCGATTATTCCAAGTCTGGAAAGCTCGTCAACAGACATAATTCCGGTTCAGTCCCAGATGTCGTCAAGACATTATTTTGATGTCTGCGATTATAAGAGCCAATTTCAACAATGAAACTGAACGCGATCAGCACATCTAAACTGCATTCAAGAGCTCTCAGTATCATCATTGTTGGAGAATATTGAAACTGACAGCCCTTGAATGCAGTTTTGATGGTAAAATCAGCCCTAAATGTGTCATTGTGACAGCGTTTATAGATCGAAGTGGTCTTACTGAAACAATTTTGTTACAATCTTACAAAGAGTAAGTACACGTTTATTACTGAGCCATTTATAATTTGTTGCATTTATGCTCTCGAATGGGTTATTAATAAAATTGTAATGATGTGTTTATATTTCCTGGCTTTTATGTTAGTGTTTTGTAGAATTAATTGTTAGTCGCAACTGGCAAATGGAAGGAGTTTTAGCTGGTAATTGTTTTGTGAATTTCTTTTTGTAAGGCTTTAGTAATTAAAAAGTTAATAGGTTTTTTACGATGTTGCGTTTTACGTAAAGTGGTTAATTTTAATTTTGAATTTAAAATAACTACCTACATAACCTTTGTCTTCTAACTAATGTTTTAGCGTGTGGGCTTCAAGATTTTCTTAACAAAGGTCTCTACTTCATTGTACAAATAACTTATTTTTATTTAAATAAAAACTCTGAAGCAGTATTTTATTACATAATTTACGCGACGTTTTAATTTCGTTCGTAGCGTTAACTACAGTATCGTATACAAAAGCGAAACTATAAATCTACCAAAATCCTCGCGACGAAACTCCACAAAATAAATCAAGCCACACTTTTATTCAAAAACAGAAAATGCATTCGAAATTAAAACGAAAGCTGCAAAAAAACTATTTTAAAACTTTTTAAAGCAATGATCATAACTGTACAGCCAATTCAAATAGAATGCGTTCGCATGGGAATCGACTATTTCAAATTATATTTCTAGTTCGAAAATAGAGCTGTCGCGAATGAATCATGGAGTGAAATGAGGGGTTAAAACAAATAAAAACTCGTTGGTTGTGTAGCAAATAAATGGATAGTGTAATTCGACACTATGGGATGGTTCTCTAGTTACTACTCGGGACCACAGCCCGGGGGCATGCCTCTATAGGCTTTAGGTTACGAAGTTTTGGTGTTCTTTTATTTTAAGGTTATTTTAGGCAATTTTCTGTGAACGGAATTTGATAGGAGAAAGATTTGGGTTTTAGAAGGCGACAGATGGGTTAAAAAGATGGGCATCGTGCTCGTCTGCTCGGCATCTGCTTTAAATGTCAATTAAATGATGTTTGAGTGAGGGTAATAATATTTTGAAAATAACGGTGCTCCCAATTAAATCAACACTAAAAATACCAATTTAAACCCAAACAAGACTCACATTCGAACCAATTCCTAATTTAAAATACCCACCAGACAATACCCCATTCTAATTTCAAAAAAGGACCCGTCACAAAAATAGTACAGTATACGCAAAAATACCGATTCGATTAGTCCCAGACACGTTAAAGGTCGTTAGTATTTACACCGGCGATAGGGACATGGCCTGACAGGCGCAGGACCGCACCCGAATTACCTTCGCCAGCGGGTATGATTGAAAAGCGAAAGGTGAGACGCAACACACAGGGGGATAGAGTTACATTTGTCTGCAGTATATGGTGGGATGTCAGAACTATTGTCATAGCAGTTTTATTGGTCGGAAGACTGCCTCGTTGGTCTAGTGTTCACAAGCACGACTCCAAAGTGTGGGGTCCTGGGTTCAAACCTCAGGTCGGGCAAAGTATCAATGACTTTTTCTATTAAGAATTTTTAAATAGCAGCCTAGATTTGTGGCTGATTAATGGCGATAGAAACGCCTCCTATTAAGTGGGACTATCAAATAAACTATGGGCAAATAGGTATGATGATGGTGTACCATTAGGTAACTATCTGCCTATGCATTTGGGGGATATTTCTTGTTATGTTATAAGTGGTAAATTGCGGTTTTGAGTTGGGGAGGTTGGGTTGGTTGGGTTGGTTGGCATGAGTTAGGAAATTTAAAAGAATACAAAAGTATTTTACAGAAGTTGGTCTTGCGGCAAATGAGATTAGTATTAACTAATTATGTTATTACCAACTCCCATAGTTCTTTTTTTTACCCAATCCAATTTTGTTGCAAATAACCAATTCAACACACTCTTGCGTTGCACTATTGTCCACTCAAACGCATAGACAATACACTCACATTTAAAAAAATGCAGTCTCCGACCAACATGAAGAATTCCGGTTAACTCCAAGGTACTCTATTAAACAATGAATGATTTCTCCAAAGCATCTGATTTCCAACCATATACTACATAATCCGAGATAATCCGTCGGGCACGGCGGGGCCTGCACGCTGCCCGCGCTCACTGCACTAATCGATTTTACGTCTATTTCAATTAGCCGCGTTATACTGAGCTGTACAGCCTATTAACTGTACACCGCACTTAATTATTTTAGCTCACTTAGCATCTACCTATAGGTCTGAGGTCTTTGATGCGCTGTTTAGATTATGTGATGAATAGTATACAGGAGGTTGAGAAATGAGGAACTTAATTTAGATTATTGCGTTTGATTTGACATAACTCACCTCGCCTGTAATCCTCGAACAGTTAGGCAGAGATGTACCTACTGTGTGGTGCTGCTACTGAGAAATTGCTGATCGAAAAACCCAATAACACTTTGCCTCACCAAGGAATTGAATTGGCGTTGTCGCGCGAGTAAGCGATGCGACCATCGCGTAGTCGCGCGATAAGAAAAACTGGGTGTCCTAATAGAAAGGGAATACGCGATCATCGCGCGATTTAACGACGCGAGCGGCTGGGGCAGTCGGGTCCAGCCCTGCCCCTTGCCCCGTTCCCCGACGACGCGACGCGATTATCACGTGAATTCAATTAGGACACCTATTCGACATCAGTATGTTTAATCGCGGAATCGTACGACTAAAATTCATGCGAACTTGCGATGATCGCGTAGTCGCGTTGTGTTAGGACGACGCATCACGCTCAACAGTAGCGCTTGCGACTCTAAGTTTCTTCATTATGATTGCAAGCTGGCCAGAAGATGTAAAACAAAGAAGCATATAGAGGCATGAGGAACAGGGTGTAAAGTTCACTCATCCTCCATAGAAAAGGGAGAATCCTCCGACCAGACGGTGTTGTGTCTGGTGGGCTACTGCCCGACGGTTGATGACGGGATGTTGTATATATGCTAGTCGCGCGGTAATCTCATGATGATGATGATTGCGCGATGCAGGATTTTGCGTGACGTCAGTGTGATGCGTTCCAATGTGGCGATGTAGATATGCCGCCACAAGCATATTTAAATGATATTATGGAGTTTTCTCAATAATGGAATGGTTTTCTCAATAATGGAAGTATCTGCGGTTTCCTCGTCTAAAAATACGGCTTTCGCCATGGCCCAAATGTTAAAGTCACATTACCACCACAAATATGGCATTATCAATTTCATATGCAATGTCATCATCTGCCTAGCCTTTTCCCAAAGTAACTATGTTGGGGTCGGCTTCCAGTCTAACCAGATGCAGTTGAATACCAGTATTTTATTGTATATGGAGCAACTGCCTATCTGACCTCCACAACCCAGCTACTGGGTAACACGATACCCCTTGGTATGACTGGTTGTCAGACTTTCGGGCTTCTGACGACCCGTAACGACAGTCGAAGATCTACAAATGACAGCCGGTACCAACGGTTTAACGTGCGTTCCGAGGCACGGAAGGTTTTTGGCATGAAAGATCACCCATCCACGAACCAACCGCGGCAAGCATAGCATAACCTGATCGATCGACCCGAGCGACTGCAATTACTTAGCCACAAGCCCCCCTATTTTCATATGCAATGTGCTTTCTGAATTTGGACACGACTGACTTACGGTAACTAGGAATAATTTATTTAAAACAGTTTAAAGGCATAACATCACGCTTTGTTTCCCCGAAGGGTTAGGCAGAGGTGTATCTATAGTATACACCCACAAAGGCAAGTTTAAAGGCGATAGCGTCAGGGTGTGGTTCTCAGTAGTCTGCTTCTCTGTATGAGAAGAGGCCTTTGCGCTGCTGTGAACACTAAAGGCTTATAATAATAAATTGTAGAAAATACCCACCTACCTAACCTGACGTTTAAATATAAACTTCTTACCAGAATTCACTGCTAAACAACATCATATTTTCCATACATACAAGTTATTAAAGTTCATACAGAGATTCTTGTTCCTGATAACCTTAACACCTTCCAGGTATATGCACACTTTGCTCCACAGCCAGATCGTACGATAGATAAGTTATTATCATGTATGTCATCTAACTTCATTGGTCATCTTGTAGTCGCAGGCGCATCGTAAAAGGGAAGTCGTGGTTTGATATTAGGTTAGAAACCGTAAAATGAAATTGTTTATTCTGCAAAAAGGATATCGGAATCATTTTTATACGACACATAAAAAAAAATAAGCAGTCATGGGGACTGCCGACAGAAGTATAAACGTAAAACTGCATGCGAAAATGACATCTATTTCAAAGATAAATAAAAAAAAAAAAAAAAAATATTACCCTGCTCCCGATACCGGTGGAACTCTATTTTTTATATTTTTAATTTTTTTTAATATATTTTTAAGAAATATTTAAAAATGTAAATAAAAATAATAATAATAAAGAAAGAAAAATCAATAAACGACATAATAATGATAAAAAAAGAAAAAAAATGAGGTTACAGCGCCCTCTAGCGTTGAGTCGTTGAACTCGTTGGACCATGTCGCACGTTGCGAACCCGTAAGATTTTCCCCTACCAAAAAGTGCTCAACGCGCTTAAAGAAGTTTTCACTTCAAAAAATAATAAGCTAGATGGAGACCACATTTCCTGTCTGACTGGGGCTGAGAAGAAATGGTGAAACAAACTCAGGGGTCAAAGTCTCTTTTAAAGTCCGGACATAATCTTGGTCAGATCATGTGAGGACCATGTAGATTATTGTCTGAAATGGTCTTTTGAGGAAAGTACCACACAGATTTCAGTGGACCTGTCCAGAGTTTTTGGAGTTTTCGGTTTGGAATTTCTTCGTAGTAGTTTGAATTTTGGACCTCTGTAACGAATGCGTGAATTGAAACTAAAATCAATGTAATATTGACGTTCTACATACATACATACATTCAATACAATTCGTTAAAAAGTTTTACTTACTAAACACCAAAAATGCCTGACTCAAAAATCGAACACTACTGATTATATATTGTTAATTGTATTGATTATTATTTGTATTTTATATTTGATTTGAATGACATGTCACACACACATAACACCACGCGTGTACTCCCCGAAGGGTTAGGCAGAGGTGAACCTGTAGTACACCCACGTTTCGCCAGTTATGTTTAAGTCCCATGTAATAGAGGGCGAGCCTATTACCATCAACCGGGCACAAAACAAATGACATTACATGATTGAATGACATGTGTATACGTATTTTAATTTTATTTGATTTGAATGTATGTATTATTTTATTGTGTGATTTTTATATCAATTTTATGTTTTAATTTAATTAAATGTAATGTAACGGACTTTGTCTGAAAATAAATGAATTATTATTATTATAATATCAGAGCATGCCAGAATCGCTTTATTTTCAATTTGCAACATTTGGTAAGTCAAACTGACGACCAATTCCCGACAATCGACAAACCGTTCATAGTTATGCACCGTTCATGTTACCACTGATTATGCATCACTGTCAAACTCACAATGATCTTTATCGTCGTTGCAATAAGGTAGCTGTTGGGTTGCCGCCATATTGTCAAGTCTGTCAAAATCATAGTGATCTTTATTTTCTTTACGTTAAGGTTCAATCAATGTCAAAAATTTAGGGAAATAAGAGGTATTTTTGACAGAATGAAACTGAGATTGGAATGCGCTTATTCATAAAATTACGCGAATTTGGTAAGAAACTCTGAATGAAAGATAACATTCCACAAACAAGGATATCCGACAAATAACGGGCATTTTTATTCTCTTAATGAACTGTGTGCAAAATTATTTCTAGCTCACATAAAAAGATCAGATTCATTCAATGGAGTTACAAGGACAGCCTTCATTATGCTCCACTGCCCCCTACAGGTTTGCGGTCTCGAAACTTAATACCGAACACAGGGGAAAAAGGACCTTAATTTTCACATTCTTGGTCCTTTGGGTGTGAAGAGACATTTGGTGGTTGGTGGTGTGAACAGGCATTACGGGTGTTCTTACACTGGTGTAACGAAATATGTAATGTTCATCCAGTCTATTGTTGTGTGGTTCCCGGTAAAATATTGCTACGTTTTGTCTACGAATTTCTTTGTTACCTTTGAGTACTTTTTTCTGAATATTCTGAATGTCTGTCGATTCTTACGAACTGGTAAGTCGAATAGCCCTTTGCACTTATTTTCCTAAACGGAATAGAGCCTACCTACACTTCTTAATCATTACGAAGATATGAAAGCAAGTAAGTACATCATTAATACCTACTGATAATAATGATGCCTGGGTAAAAAAAAGAAATTCTATTTTGTCCATCAGTCAGATAATAAAAATAAATTAGACACGTATTTTTTATTTATCATATTATTAAAATATGACAGATAAAACGCATTAAAGTTGTACACTAAGTATAGAATCTAGCACGCCGTGACGTCATGCCTCATTTTAACTCAATGTTTCGCCGTAATCTTTTGATTACGTAAAAAAAGAAAAAATACGTGTCCAATATTTTTTAATAACCTACCTGACGGACAAAAAAAAATTTAGTCATCATCCCTATTCTTGGGGCTATGTCTTATTGTTCTATGAATAATATTTTTATCCTCAAGTTCTTTCAGCCACTGATGTCTTAAACAGATATGATTAAAGTAGTCATGGCATCTGAACGTTATCTCACTGTATATTATTATAATTTTATTAAACACTATTCCGATCTTCAGATGCCACTTGCTAAACAAGGCTTGCTGCCGATTGAAATTCTGCTCATCGCCGAAGAAAAAGAGCGTGAAGATGGGAATGCGAACTTTGAAAAAAATTGCCTACATGTACCCATATAATTATAACAATTAAAATTGACGGCACTTTCTTGGCCATTGGTCTTTAGGCCAGCAATTAATTCATGGACAAAAAGTTGCATGTAGGTGTTATGGTCACACGAATCATGGTTCCTGCATCTCACCCACCAAGGTGTCAGGTTTTTGTCGCTTCGAGTTATTTTCGTCGTAAGGTATCGGTATGGCTTTAAGTATCATAAGAACCATATTTTATTGTTAAAGGACAGCTGTGGCCGGTTACAGATCTTTTTGTGAATTTAAAGTCATTTTAAAGCTTCATCAAAGTTTTCTTCCAATTTAAAAACAGTACAATTGGAAAATTGGGTCTAATGAAAGGAAAATTTATTCGATTCTTATGAATTACAAAGCGATTTCAAAAACTGGCCAAGTGCGTGTCGGACCTCACACTATCAAGGGTTCCGTAGTTGGGATGAATTAATCCCACAAACTTTACATTCTAGTTGAAAAACATGTTCCCCCATGCCTACATTCCAACTGCAAATGCAAGTTTGTACGCACAATATTGAGTGATATACCATGTTATTTTAAGACCATAGGCTTCTTGTAGGTTTTCTTGTAATTTATAAGTATAGAACTATTATCAGTATTTTTTTTCAAAATTTTAGGTTTAGCAGTTTCGGAGATAAGGGGGGAAATGGCCAATTTTCATCTATTTTCTTTAATAACTTTAAAACTAGTTATTTCAAAATTATAAATATGTATATATATATATTTGGAATCCTCATAACAAGCCCTTTCATATGATATGTATGTCACACGGTAAAGTTTGCAAAATCGTTTTTTTCTTTTTTCTATTTTTACCCCAAAAATAGACCCCATATTAAAATTCATTAATTTACGCTATACGTTCGTGTTTGGGTTACAGAAATTCATATGTATACCAAATTTCAACTTAATCGGTCCAGTAGATTCGGAGTAAATCGGCTGTGACAGACAGACAGAGAGACAGACACACGAGTGACCTTATAAATATGGTTCTTTTCTTTCATTCGGACGCACGGAACCCTAAAAAGGAACCGTAACCGTCTTTTACATAATATCGTTCAAACTCCCCAAAATAGCCGCTCCGTTTGGCAGCTGATATACGCATATGTCTTTTAAAAACTTTTTCTGACCACCACAAAAATGTGAAGCCATGTAAAGATTTACAAATTTGTCAAATTAAAGTGTTCGCAGAGATTTCTCGCGGTGTCTGTAGAGACAGCAAAAACGTCGGGTTGCACACAGAAATATTTACTAAGAACTTACATTCTGTGCAATTTGTAAGCGGGCAACACTCACGCCGTCGTGGGTAATTTGATGATTTTTTAAGATGTTGGCTAAGTGTGTCGGATTTATGGGAACTTCTAAATATAAAGCTCGTTCTTGTAGTGTTAAAACATAAAAGTTAAGGTACAATGGACATAAATGTAGGTTTGACATCTTACCAAATTTGACAGCTATTGTGATCATTGATAACTATGTCTGGATGCGTTTCCAATTTGAACAGATGTAGCTTCTGGAAAAAGCCGTCATTTGAAATTTAATTATGACTATCATACTAAACAAAGGCATACACATACATAAACTCTCGCTTTCTTCCCATAGGGTAGGCAGAAACTACAGAACGCCATCTGCTACGATCCTAAAAATACTACGATAATAAATATAAATAATACCAAAAGGTAAACTAACCACATCAGTGCCGCACTATTTTCATAGTAAATCTATGTTCTAGCATTCGCAGAATGCATTCTCCTCAAAAATGTATTTTTTCTTGTTCGTTTCAATGCCAAGAAGTGAATGACCGACCATGAATTCTATTTCTTGATACACAAACAAAACTGTTTTAATTGTATTAACTAAGTAGATGATTTGCCTCGGAAAGCACGTTAAGCCGTTGGGCCCGGCTGTCAATCTTTGACAGTCGTTACGGGTCGTCAGAAGCCCGAAAGTCTGACAACCAGTCTTACGAAGAAGTATTGTGTTACCCAGTAATTGGGTTCTGGAAGTCGCAGTCGCGACTTAAAATATTAAAATATTATACATAATTATCCTTTATTTCATTATCTATACATATTATTTACATTTCTAAATATTTTTATAAAAACAAAAAAAAAACATTTAAAAATATAGTATTATTATATTTAAGATTTGAGAAAGTAATTAATACTAAAAATTAATAACGTAGGGTATTTATCTATAAGTTATGTATAATCTGGTGTACAATAAAGTATATATACATTCTGGTTATACTTCGGAATATTGTCCATACTCCATCCATCTTCTATACATACAAATAAATAAAATTTAAGTCTCTGTTTGTAATGTCAAACAAAATAAAATATTATTATTATTAAAAAAAAATATGTCTTTGACATTTTTCGGGACCCCGGGGTCCCGGACCTTTGAAAGGCGTGCGAGGGGCCGAAGTCAAATCGGAGAGGCCCGTTAGACGCTTTCAATGAAAATGAGGCACCAACCGACGATTATCCCTGTTCGCGCTATTCAAGTGCACCCAAGGACAACCCCCGGTTGGTGTAGGACTATTGCAGGATAATTATGGAAACAAAAATAATTATTGGGCTATAGGTTTGGATGGCTAAAGTGGACTAGTTATCTAAAACTATAGAAGGACTATGGCGCCTGCCTGCCTCTTATTTAAAATATTATTATAAGTATTATTATTGGTATTCAGCTGCATCCGGTTAGACTGGAAGCCGGCCCCAAAATAGTTGGTAAAAGGTTCGGCAGATGATGAAGTAGGTGATTTTCAGGTTCATCATCATTAGCCGTTATATCAGTAGCATTTATCCACGTCTTTTTAGCGTGTTGTGGCAATCTAAATGGAGTCGGCCCAGAATGTGGCTACGAGTTTGGCGCCTTCAGTAGCGTCCGTCAGTTCCTGTAACGTGGAGAAAACGGTACACCGGCGATCATTCGTTAACATCATCAGCCTAAAGCATTCCATTACTGGACATACACCTCCCCAATTGCACGCCATTCAGCTCGATTCTCGGCAACTCTCATCCAGCTGCTACCAGCCACCCTGCGAAGATCGTCGCTCCACCTAGCCTGAGGGCGTCCTACCTTACGTTTGCCGATTCGCGGTCTCCATTCAAGAACACGTCTACCCCAACGGTCATCGGTTCTACGGTTAATATGGCCGGCCCATTGCCACTTCAGCTTGTTTATTCTGAATTTTCGACGAAGTTGCGGATCCCTCAGTGGTCATTGACCTTCTAGTAACCGTAACCACTAACACAACCATACCATTTCCGCATATATAGTCTTTTCTTTCCCCATTTTTTCTGTATTTATTTATAGTATGGAGAATTCCAAAGTATTAAAAATGCAGTTGATGTATGAAAAAAAGTGAAGGTTTAAATTTCGCCACTCAAGAATCCAAAAACATAAAAATTCCATTGCACAAACTGGGCAAACGTTAACATAATGTCTGAAAAGAAATTACTGTCGTACACAATGTTCACTTAACACCAGAATGCCTACGAATTATGTGTTCTTTCCTTCTTTGTTATTTCATTTGGTATTTCGTAAAACATAATTACTTACTGCACTTTTAAGATTATCTGCACCAAAAGCTTAGCCAAACTCGTTGACATGCGAAAGGTTCGTAATGTTATTTGGTCTTACCTTTCAGGTATCAAGACCACCTACATATTTACCACTACTGCACATGATGTTTACATAGAGAAATTGGTTTAAAAATACCAGCCTATTATTGTCCCAATGCAGGGCAAAAGCCTCTTTGCATACACAAAAGGTACGAGCATTGATCACCACGATTGCTCAAGACGTGTTGGCGACTTCAGACTTATATTGGCTATAAGTCCAGCACCCTAATTACCTAACACACTTAACGTAAGAATCCGTTTAATTTTGACAGTTCAAGAACATTCATTGTGTTATTTACGTTGTTGAGCAGACACATTTTTAGAACATATGAAGCAATGCGTTAGCAATTTGCTTCAAAATCATTCAGATTGTGATTGATAGTGTGTTACGCAATTTCGGTGCAGGTGTGCTCACGATGTTTTTTCTTCACCAATGTGAGTAATGTCCAAAAGAAAATAGTTATATCGCTTTTAAAAACTTTAGTAACGTAGTTACTGTTCTATTTTCTAAAATTAGGCCAAGGGATCCGGTCTGAGGACCACCTGTATCCGGATCAAAGGACCGCTTCGTCTATCTACCTCTACGTAGACGAGTCATCATCATCATTTCAACCGAAAGACGTCCAATGCTGGACATAAGCCGCCTCCAAGCATCGCCACTTTGACCGGTTCTGTGCTTCCCGCAACCAGCGGATTCCTGCGGCCTTCACAAGGTCATCGGTCCACCTTGTGGGAGGCCTTACGACGACGCTACGTCTTGCGGTACGCGGTGCCACTCCAGAACCTTTCGGCTCCATCGGCCATCTGTTCTACGAGCAATATGCTCTGCCCACTATACCACTAAGTTTGCCAATTCTTCTGGCTATGTCGCTTACGTTGGTAGACGAGTAACATTGCTTAACTGGCTCTGTTTGGCTGGCTATTTATTTTGGTGGTTTACCATTTGAAAACGTTTGATTCATGTTCGGTGCCCTGACCTAAAAGATCACAAGCTCACACGTGTTAATTGTTGATCTTTCAGCCTTTAACAACAAATCGACCATAAAATATTTTTGACCCGACGCAAATGAGGGCAGTACGCAAATACATTTTTACACAGTCATTTTTGGATTTATTCCAAGAGCACTTTACATTTTTATGCCCGTTTTATAGCTATATAATTTATATGCGATTTAATCGAAGTGAATGCACTTAGCGTTGGCCAAATGTTGAGTTATTTTGACAAATGTATAAAAAATTGACCATAAAAAGTCACGTCAAAACAATTCAAGTTATGTATGTTAAAGTAATAAGTAAGTAAGTGAAAGAAGTTTGTAGGTGTTGTACAAGGTGACTAATGCTAAGTTATTATTTTATGGTTGACCTTATCACCAACCCAATCCACCTAACATTTTACAAAAATAGTAAAAGATGCTTAATAAAGGGTAACACTTATTTTAAAGGCTCTTCCTTTAAAATAGATCACCATACAGAAGCTGGAGAAACAGTTTTAATTTTATCGACTTTAACGACTTGTATATCTATCTATCTTCTATACATCTATACATACATTTATAATTACTTATCCTGACTGATTCATCAACGCAGAGCCGCAACTGCTGCGGCTACAAACTCGAAATTTTGTCAGTCGATGCCTTTTATGTTGTAAGCATCCACGAAGGAAGGATTTTTGGAAATTCAACCTTTTTTTTTATGGATGGGAAATCATCAAATGACTTCTCCCGCTCCGGGCGGAGTGGGAGGGCGTGTCAGACTTTTACTGACTAAAACCTACCCGTGTTCCTTCTGTTGCCTGTGCCGGGGCCACGGTAACTCTTTCGAACATCCCGCAACCCCGGAAAATTCAACCTTTAAGAGGATGAAAAGAGGGGATTTTGTTTCTATGAGAAATCTTAGTTCTTGAGTTAATATACTTGAAACTTGGTATGAATACTTATGGAAGTAAATAATGAAATTTGTAAATTTTTTTGTTTTTATAAACTACCCCCTAAAAGGGTATTGGGGGGTGTCAAATTTTGAATGGAAGAAAATTAACGCGCGGTCCGATTAACTCGAAACTCAATATAAAAACTTAAAACAAAAAATAAAGAATAACGTGTATCAGGGTTTTTTGAAAATCTACCTATAGCGGGGTACTAAAGTACAAACGAAATCCAAGCAAACGAAGTCACGTGTGGGAAGTGCTAGTATTATAATTGAAGTTGCTTTTCGTGTCTATCTGTGTGACCGCGTTGTTCATCTAAACTACACAATGGATTTTGATGAGAATTTCACCATTATTTAGAGAAGTTATTCCGGAAGGTTTATGTGTATAATACATTCATATTCAACTTAGCATTAATACATAATTCTTCATGTTTTGTCAAGTTGTAAAAACCGTCGAAGCAGAGGCGGGTCGGTGTAAAATATGATAGGAAACTCTAATGTTCTTTTCTTCTTCTGTTGTTCTTTCTAAAATTAACCTTTACTCCTAACAATTAAACAGTACAGGTAAACTCTACAAATTAATCTTTACGCATAAACACCGTGGAATTCCGTGCAAAGAGGTTTCAGACAGGCCATGATGTATTACATATTTAAATACTGCACAAACATACCCTGCAGGGAACCTAGCAACCAATAAAGACATTAAAACCAAGCTAATCGCATTTTAAACACTTTTAAATGGGTTTCATGACCTAAAAGCGGCCAAGTGCAAGTCGCATTCGCAGACAAAGGGTTCCTTAGCATAAGCATAATCAGCCCATAATTTTCCCACCGTTGAGACACATGCCTCCTCTCTTTGAGAGGGAGTGGGCCGGAATCTACCACGCGGGCCCAGTGCGGGTTGGTAGATGTCACATGTCTTCGAATTTTTGGTTTCAGGACATGCCGGTTTCCTCACGATGATTTTCTTCACGGTTCCGTAGCACAGTACAATATTTAACACTACATTTTTTTTAAATAATTTAGTTATAAAAATACACGATTTTTATATGGCGACCTCCTTTAATTTTCAACTTTATTTTATTTTTATTATTTGTTAAACTAACGGCCATAGTAGTACAGTACATACTCAGTGAAAATTTCAAGTGTCTACCTATTACGGCTCAAAAGATACAGCCCTGTGACAAACGGACGGACAGACAACGGAGCCTTAGTCATTTTTTCATTGGCACCATTTGAGTACGGAACCCTAAAAAGGAAGATCAACAACGTATTACTTAAAGGAAAATAATCGGCTAGACTCGAATAACACCATGAGTGGAACCCATCAAAAATCGATTATTTACAGCAAATTGCGATTTAACAACCACTCTGAAGAGTTACGTTTCGACGAAAGTGTTAAGTGTATGTGCGAACTGCAACCGGCGAATATCCTTTGTTGTTGTTTATGGCTTTGTGGGCAATTTTCAAAGTAAACGATCAAAATGTGGACTGGATTGTGTGTTTTCCTGCATGAATTGGCAAATCTTTTTAATGTTTGCGAAGTTGGCTGTTAGAAAACCTGTAGGGTAATTGCGTAGCACATTTACAATGGCAATGTCTTACATTTTGACAATCCAACAACATTCATTGCGTTATTTCATTATTGAGCAGACGAGTTTTTCAAATATATGAAGCAATGGATTTAAGTTCCATAGATATGATTTACCTACTAAGGCTCAAGTCACTAAACGCGTTTAGCGTTAAACAAATTTAAAACATCGTTCTATTTCTGACGATCATTTGAAGATGTCTGAGACAGAATGATGTTTTAAATTACGTTAAGCGTTAAATACATTTAAGTAGTGATTTGTGATGCAAGTGGGCCAAAGAATAAGGAACCATACTATAAGTCCGGCCGTCGAGAGAATGCTTTCCCGTCACCTGTCAGTTGGACAATTTCTAGTAACTAATAAGGATCAAATTCGCAAAACACATATTCGTTAGTATGAAACTGACAGGTGTTAAGAACGCATTCTCTCGCCACCAGACCGGACTGTATCTTCGGTCTTCCTGTGGTTGAAGCTGTTGTAATAATGTCCCGCGGTGTGTTTATTGTCAATCTTTAAACTTTTATTTGTTGAATAGGATTCTTTTGTATGTGTGTATTTTATGTCTTTTTTTTTTTGTAATGTGCGTTTTGTTTACGCAGAATAAATAATTTTCTTTGTTTTTTTTTCTTTTATCGCACATCGTTTACACTATAATGATTGACCAGCGTATATTTTAATTGTTTAAACGACGTTTTTAATAATCACTACCTAAAGCCCGTACAAAAAGACCAAACCGTATAAATGTTTTTGGTCCTCCATAACGAAGGACCACCGTCAATCACCTAATTACGTGCAACATAAATTTATTTTCTTTTTACAATTCTCAACAAACCAGTACGACACACAACTCTTCTTAGAAACAAAACCATAGAGCCGACTTGTCACAACAAGTTTTTGAACAAAAAACGCCCCACATACAAGTATGAATATTATTTTTAAACATTTTATTTTTATTCCGATAAATCGAATGCTCGTTAATTAACGGGATCGATTACATTTATCCGAAATGTCACCGGTACTACATCGACATAGTAATTAGCGAGATAATTAGTAACAGATGTTTTCTTTGAGAATATTTCGTGTCCTTTGTGTTAATATTCATAGTGGTCTGTAAGAAGTTTTTAATGTAATTTATACGGGGTTATTATTAGTTTTTGTGGAACATTTTTACAGCAGTTTGGCTCTTTGATTGTAGTTTTAATTAATGCGACGGTTGACGAATTGGGTAAGTATTTTTTTTTTAATAATAAAAATCTTTATTATTGTATTGTTCTTTTAGTGGCTATAAAAGTTCAGTTTACATAATCAGCCTATAATGTTCCCACTGCTGGGACACAGGCCTCCTCTCTGTGAGAGAGAGTGGGCCGTTATCCACCACGCAGGCCCAGTGCGGGTTGATAGATGTCACATGTCTTCGAATTTTTGGTTTTCGGACATGCCAGTTTCCTCACGATGTTTTCCTTCACCGTTTTGAGAGTAGTGGTGATGAAATTTTACACAAATTAAGGCGCCTGTCTGGGTTCGAACCTACGACCTGCAACTCGTAAGTCGCGGCCGTTACCACTGGACCACCACTGTTCTAAGTTAAGGTTTAGTTTAATTTTGTTTTAGATTTTGTAGTAGCAGCTGCTAAAGTGGTCCTTTACAGGATAATTTTTTAAATATTTTATATAAAATTTTCCCCGATTTGATTGAATTCTCACAACCACACAGAGTGGATTTTTGACACGGTGAAGTAAGGGCCAGTCTATCCAAAAGTAAGTTGGGAGTCATTTCCTCCGAAATGTATGGGAGATGTTTTTGCAATTTCTAACTTTTTTAGTACTCAAACCTCAGTTGGTCTGATAGAGATTTTGGATCCTTATAAGAAACAGGATCGATTAGCATCAAAAAAAATGTGTGTCAAAATGGCTCATTTTCTTGCTGGCTGTATTTTTTTTCAATATCTGTGAACATTTCTCAAAAAAATAAGAAGAGTCTCCTAAGACCGTTTTCCTGTAGCTACAACGGTTAAGGTACCTGCCCTTACTGTCCCATCTCAAAAATACACCCTGTATAGATTGTATTTTTAAACATTTTAAGAAATAACGAGAAAGTTCATTTTTAAAGTTTACACGAGTACAAAGTAAACAAGTCTAGGAAACACAACGAGGAAAAAAACAAAAACCATTTTACAATTTTTTCCTTCATCCATTTTCTCGGATCTCGCAACGCTCTATTTATGATTTTCAACGAAATCATAGTCACATCACAACGTGCAAGCAATCAAATAGATGGACGAACATTCTGAGAAATCTCCTCAATTTCTCTTTGACGTATCAACGAAGGAAATGGATTCTAGGACACAAAATTGCGATTTATCACTACACATTATAAAACAAAGTCCCCCGTCGCGTCTGCTGTCTGAACGCGATAAAGTCAAAAACTTCCGAACGGATTTTCGTACGGTTTTCACCAATGGACGGAGTGATTCATAAGAGAGGTTTAAGTGTATAATTCATTAGCGTTTTGTGTAAATTGGCTGAAATATGATGATGATTGTTGAAGATGCCGGAAAAAATCATGCCGACTATCTTTACTGCGCCGTGTATCCATTGGATGTTTGGCACACATATACCATCCAATAGTCAGTCATTCACAATCGGATGAGGTCAATCAAGCAACTCAGCTTTTCGCAGTCCACTACTGGACATAGACCTTAGGCCCAGGCAGCGCCACAATACCTTGTCCTCCGCTTGCCGCATCCACCTTTTTAAGGTCGTCGGTCCATCTAGCTGGGGGGCGTCCCACACTACGCTTGCCGATACACGATCTCCACTTCAGGATTCGTCTGCTTCACCGGCCATCGATCCTTCAACAAACATGGCCAGTCTACTACCACCAATCAGCTTGCTTAGTCTGCAAGCTATGTCGGTAACTACGGATGAGGTGCGTCTTTCTAATTGTAATTCACACATTTGGAATACCAATGATGATGAAAAAATGTTTCAGAAAACTGAATATTACAACTCATGGTACCAAATGGTTGAAGCTGGCCACACTTCTACAACCAAAGACGATTAAACGATGATGGATGAAATACTCACTTTGATAGACGATACGCAAATGAAGCAAAACACTTTGAAGAGAGGCAACGTCGCGTTGAGCAGATATTTTTATGGCCAACAGATATTTCTTCCGGCCTAGATGATTGTGCGCGTGATTTGTGCGCAGTGACATCCATGACATAAGAATGGCATGTGGCGCCATGTTTTATGCATTTGTTTTTTTTAATTCAAATCTTTGGTCTTGTCATTGACCGAGGGAAGACCTGGAAATCGGTGTTGTAACTAGGTTTCCTCAGTTGATGCTTCTTCTTGTTGGTGTGTTCATCAAAAACAACTTTGCAGTTAATAAGTAAACTAACGGCATAGTTACAGTTTGTTTACATTGATTAATTATCGTTATCAGTAGATGGTGATAATTAATTAATAGTAATACTACCGGTGAACAGGAGGAAAGCACTCCAAAAAAAAAACTTCTTGTTAAGTTTTTGTGTCCTGTCCGAAAATGGGAATTTTCGGTCCTAACTTGATCCTGAAAAACCTGGATAATTTCAAAAAGAAAGCTTCCTAACCAACTTTCAAGGTTTAGAAAACAATACTTGGAATAACACGATCTAAATAGATGCGTCTAAACACGCCATATTTTTACGAGACCCTACTCTAAATTTAATTATAATTAGTATAGCAGTGACGTTGGAAGGTCGCGACAATTGCGCCGGCGCCGGCCGGTTGATGTCACTTGGTAATTATGCCACCGAGCCCGATGGATTAATTGTAAGGGGTGACGGACACGATGCGATAATGCGATGTGTACCTGATGGAGGAATTATGGTGACATGGAGACTTGGTGACGGGAAAATTGGTCTGCTGATCAAGATAGGAGTTTAACTAGTTGAGGTGGTGAAGGTAATTTATGGGTATTTTATAGGCGATTTAGCAAGGTCTGACCTATGCAATAAAAAAACTTTTTACAAAAAAAAAAACACTAGGTACACAGTGAAAGATAAGTTTGATTTCGGAAGTCCGTGTCTTTGGTTTTTTGCTTTTGCCACTGACTTTCGAAATTAAAGTTATTTTTTAATGTGTAGTTTTTTTTTTGAAATCGGTTGTTCTTTTTTTTGTATACCTAAAGCTTTTTTTTCCACTTTTTAGTGGTGGTACCTACATACCCCACACAAATTCGTATCTACTTGCAATGTAAACAACAGTGAAACGAACTTATAATAACATCATCAACCTACACAAAATGGACTAAATACGTATTATTGAAGCCAACTCAAAAGCCACCTATCAGAATTTGTCCAAATTTATATGGGACCACATCGGTAGTCCTTTACCCTTTCAAACAAAAAAAAATTCAAAATCGGTTTACAATTGATAAAAATATCGATGAACATACATAATAAAAATTCATACAGACAACCATAGAACCACCTCCTTTTTTGAAGTTGGTTAAAAATACTGGAGACCAAGATACTCACACCTTCTTCAATCTTACTTTGAACTTCAGTTGACATTTTCTTCGAATTTCATATTTAATTTTCATGCTGATGAAGGCGTAAAATAACAAAAAGCTTAAGGTTATTTTATCATTAATTCAGAGTTTGCTCGAATGGTCCCTGCTGAGAAAAGTACAATCATTGGTACTTTTCCATCTTTACAGCTGACTAAATCTGGTCCAGGACAATAACCAACACTCCAACCGATAAAGCCATCCTCAATCCTTGAAATAAATAACACACGATTATTTATCGTCACATTGTCAGTCCACTGAACGTCAGCCCTGAGTTTCTCTGAACTGAATTGTACTAATCCATCCAGTGTTGATGACCTCGCACAAATTGCACCAAGCTAAATGAGCAGTTGTTACTCAAAGACAAACTTGTATCTACCATCCTCAAACTCTTTATCCCACCAATTTCAACCTTAACTTTTCAACTTTAAAGGAGGCTGATGAAATTTTTTGGAATGTCTGACAGCAAAGGTAACTTGGTCCTGTTTTACGCGGAGCATGGTGTCGGTAGCACCAAGTAGGTTTAAGTTGATGCGATGTCAAATGACAGGAGCTGATATTCAAATTGAAGACTTTGTAATGCGGATGGGAGTTATGGCAATCTTCCTCTTTAGCTTGAGGAAAAGAGTTCTCGTAAAATATGGAAAACAAGCTTATATCTTATTATAGCTTATTTATTTATTATTTATTTATTTGTAAGAATGTAGTTTTACATAGTAAGGTGTAAATATTTTTAAGTTCTATACATTCTACCACAACATAATGGTGTACTTACAAATATTTAAATGTCATTCTTAACTATGTAAGTACAATTAATTTTAAAATTTGTGATTTATAATAGTCCAATGTGAAATAATATTACTATAATTAGGTAATTGTTCTTATTCACATCAATGTCAAAATTAAGTATATGTCATCTTGGATTTTTACAATATTTCATAAATTCGCCAATGTCATAAAATCAGTTATCCAATAAACAACTTGTCAGCTTTTTTCTTGAATATGGGGATGGGAAGTTTCTTAAATGAGTTAGGTAACATGTTATACACCAGGAGATAGACCACTACCTCTTAACGCAGGATTAGTGTAATATTACTTGAGTGTGGGAAAGAGATGGAGCTAGACGTCCTGTATAGCTCCATCTCTTTCTCAAACTGTAGTAACATTAAAATAATACTGCTTTAAGAGGTGGTGGTTGGTCCTTGAATGGCATTAGCATACTTACACATTCTTCCTAAATAATTGTAATCTACATTGAGGTACATTTAATTCGTATTTATACTTAGGTACTTACTGCATAACAGTGAGGCATGGCTCTAAAGAGCAATTTGTCTAACTACCTTAAGAGCGTTTACGACGTACGGTACTTCATACATAATAATTTTGATATAATTTTAAATAATTTTGAAGTTCTTGTTTTTCGAAATGAATAAACCGATTTCAATGAAACTTCATACGCATAAGCAGGATACATAGGTCTAAAAATTTAGTTAACATTTTCGAAATGTCTTATTTAAAAAAGATAATTGAAAATCTCTGTTTCTATGGAAAATTTAAAATCGGTCGAATTTAGGTGTAACACTATTTCTCGAAAATGTTCGTAATTCACTTTTTAGACCTATGTATCCTGGTTATGCGTATGAAGTTTCAATAAAATCGGTTCATTCATTTCGAAAAACAAGCACTTGAAAGTTTGTATGAAATGCCGTACGTCGTAAACGCTCTTAATTCCAAACATATATCTTTTCCTGTCAGTCATCATCATCACCTTTTAAATAAATGTCTTACTTATGTAACAAAAGCTATGTTATTACATACATATATAAACTCACGCCTTCTTCCCATGGGGGTGGGTAGACTACAGAACGCCACCTGCTACGATCCTTACATACTCCTTTTACTTCGTTTACGTTCATACATCTACCTGATCTTTCTGAAGAACATCACCCCACACATCATAACGTCACTATAATGTGGTCTGTCTATTTATATACGAAATCTCATAAGGGGTCATTGTACTCCTTTATGTTCGCTTAACTCGTCAAAATGTAGGAAATAGCTGTTCTTTTTTCGCGATTTCAGGTTTGGTCCCATGGTAAAAGTTGTTTGTAATGATGAGTACAATGACTCCTTAAGAGGTTGTGCGTTAATTCTGGCACAAGTTGTATAATAATATAATAATATATTATTCATTCTCTAATAAGTACCTAGTCGTCCCTAATAACAACCCAACATCAAAATTATGACAGACAGTACGATTACTATCAATCGGCCATAAATACTTAATTGATAGTAGGTGAAAAGTTATCGGTAATTTTAATAGCATTGATATTCATTGGCGGGTCGTATTTTTGTCATGACATGTCGGTAAAATGAAAAAGCAAAAATATAGCTTGAGGCTAACACATTTCAATCTATGGGTGTTTTTTCAAAACCTAATTATCGTTTCAATTTGTCGATAACATTTTTAGGGTTCAGTACGAAAAGCGGATAAACGGGATAGGGTCCCGTTTACTAAGCCTACCGTCTGTCTGTTCGTTCGTCTGTCACAGCGGTGTGAAATTCTACTAGGCACTTTTGGCCTTTGAATGACATTGCCAGGGAGCTTTGTTAGTAAACATTTGTGAAATAGTTTCGTGAATCCCCCATCTTGTTTTGAAAAACAAGATGGTGGAGTTACTTTCGATTTTAGCCACGCGCCAAAAGATTCTTGTACAACTTTGTCATTTTTACTGCAATAGGTAACATGCAGTTAAAATACTCACAGAATACGTGTTACTATAGCGTCTATTATGGGCGTATACTATCTAGGTATATCTATAAAAATCGATGTGTGTATGTATGTATGTTCCGTATGGACTCCAAAACGGGTGGAGCGATTTAGATGAAATTTTCAGGCGATCTTCAGATTAGCCCAGCGGGTGATCCTGTGAAGTTTAGTAGGGATCGGGCTACCCGTGCGAAGCCGGGGCGGGACGCTAGTAATATTATAAAGAAGTAAAGTGAGTTGGTAAGTAGGGGGTAATGTCTTCGGAACTACTGATTTGATTCCGAAATTTATGGAACGAAGTTCTTTAATACGGCTTGCGTTAGGAGTAAACTGGTAGAAATCGTCTCGTAATGAAAAAGCGTTATGCCCGAAAAACTCAGTTTTTTTTTAGCTTCAAAAAACTTAAACAAGATGGCTCTCTTTAATACTCGTACATAATATACAGCGATACCAACCGGGTGTACCACGACACTTCCCGACTATTTTACGTGTAAACAAGTTTCACGCGGGCGAAGTCGCGGACAGCAGCTAGTGGCAAATAATACTGTATCAGTTTTAGTGGTACGGAACTCTCTGTGCGCGAGTCCAATTCGGACTTGACCGGTTTTTTTTTACATTTCAGATCGGGCCCGAGGCCTCGGTTTTATAATGGTGTATGGGTTCGATTCGGGTCTTAGTAATGTGTAGATAATTGACGATGGTGGTCGGTCATTACAGGCCCATAGAATTGGTGATTGTACACTTGCTCCGTGTAATCAATAGATGCAGTACGGCGCTCCCAGGTTTGACGTGGAGCAGATTTAGAATGGATGAGGTATTTTAATGAATAAAAACAAAGAAGGAAAATACTTTTATTTATTTGCGGGAAACATTTACGCAAAGAAAAAACATAAACACAAAAAGAATATGTTGGGCGACAATATGCGTCATTTCCACGCAAAGCGGCCATCGCTCAGCATAAACATACACATAGATAGGGAATACTTTTGATATACAATACGGAGCAAAATATAGGAATCTTATTCTTGTATTGGAAAATAAACCTATTTGAAAAACAACCAACTATAAAAAAAAAATACTGGTTGAGTGCGAATCACTGCAGTCACCCACCGAGGGTTCTGCAGGTACCTGAAAAAATATTTTTCTATTTTCAAAGTTTCCTATTTTGAAACCGCACCCACTTAGCTATAGTTTGTAAAGAGATTTTTGCTGAACAATGAGAATTAAGACATTAAATACATTGGTGTCTGTCCTGTGGTTGACTTCAATTTAAAAACCCAAGTGCTTGTTGTTGAATTGTTGTTGTGACAAAGTCTTGACAGATACTTACTTCAACTTTGGCTGCACCATTGGTCTTGTGGTCGCAAGCGCAACAGCTGTAGTGTGGCACCCCTCGGAAAGCACGTTAAGCCATTGGTCCTGCGCCAGATCTCTCCCCGGTCGTGTCGGGTTGCCGTCTTATCCGACTATGAGAGTAAGGGAAAAGAGAGTGCGCCTGTGTCTGCGCACACGCTCATGCATAATGTACCTATGCTACAAATCCGAGCGCCGAAGGAAATCTCCGTTGAGATTGGTCGCCATGGCTGAAATTCGGTCTGGAGGACTAATTACTGCGTCAAAAAATCCCTACATATCCAAACATCGCACATCCACGGCGCGCTTGCGCAGAATCCGTTCATTGCGCAAGTACTTATTTATTACGCGACGTATGACAGCTGGCCACAGAATCCTCACTTAATAACTAGTAACCGGGATCATAATCAATTCGTTACGCTGTTTTTGTAGTGGCCCATAAGTACCTACGCCATTTTATTTACGAGAACAACATAACATGCAGGGTCATATTAAATTAGCTAGCGAAACTCCGCAGACGCGGGTATCGATATCTAAACACGACAAAGTAAAAACAAAAAAGATTTGATGATTTTTTTGGGGCCAATGGCCGCTGGTAGTGTTGTTACTTGAAGTGTAAGTTGATAAAATCTGTTTTATCGTGTTGAGATATCCATATCCATCACGTCTGTGAAGTTTACGCATAAAAAAAACTGTTTTTTAAACTGATATTTTAAGTGACTACACTACCGAACAAACCTGAAATCGCGAAAAAAAAATTAGGCTCTTTCCTACATTTTGACGACTGCGAACATAAATGTAGGGAACAGCTGATTTATTTTTTCGCAATTTCAGGGTTGGTCCCATAGTAAAAGTTGTTTATAACGATGTGTACAATGACCCCTTAAGAGATTGTGCGTTAATTCCGTAACATATTGTATACCGGTTCCAAGACAGTTAAATCATTTCTGCCAGACTCGTCGAGCTTCATTATCTCAGCGCTTTTTTGGTGGTCGCCACTGTTGATCCTGGCTTTCAAGAGTTGCTGAGGTTGGGAATAGCGCAGTATAAATATTGTTCTTTAACTCTAGGCTGGAGGTGTCATCACCTCCAGCCTAGATTAGCTTGTGGATGATGACATCATCATATCTACCTACATATCCAGCCGAAGACATTATCACATCTCATAGCCAACATTTTATTCGTTCTCAGATAGCCAAAGAGACACGACGCTATCGCCCTTGCATAATTTATCTCATAACTACTACACCCTGTAAATGTGACTCAGTAACTTATCTAAATCTCAGCCACAGGAGACAGTTAGTCAGCAAGAAAATAGGGAACGGCCACGATAAAGAACCGACACAATGAACCCCCTAGGCAAAAGTTTAAGGACCTAACAAACAACTCTAACGAAAACATGAAAACAAAATTGCCAATATAAATCAAACGAACGTTTAGGCAGCGGTAATTTATTTCTCAATCAAAGCCTTGTACTCTAGAAGAAAACTCACCAGTCACTCGAAAAGCATGATGCAATAAGTCATGGTAAAAACTGGATAATTCATTTAATAGCTCATGTCTATTCCGAATAATCAGTCAGGTACAATGGACAAAGTTGACGCATGGGCAATTCATCACTCTGGAGTTTGACAGCTAAATTACTGGGCAAAGTAGCGTCAGCAAGAGTTGCCAAGTTTGCCCGGAAAGGCTCAGTTTTTGTGCACTTAGTTAGATATTTTAGGTGTTGAATAGCTTGCCTAGTCCTTTTCGGATATTTATGGTGAGACTATAACAAGCTGATAATTGCTAATAAATAATACAGAGCTTGATGTGAAAGTATGAGATACAATGTAGAGTTTTTTTTTTTTTGAGAATTGCTTTCTATTGTAAGGAAATTCGCACCTTTCAACCAAAAAAATATACTAAATCTTTTTTGCGGGTTATGATTGATAGCTTTCCCTTTTAGTTCCCAAGAGTACGATCAGGGCTTGGGGTTTTCATTTATGAAAAAACTAGCGGCAAAATTGTTTGAATTATACTTCCAGTCATATCATTTTGTTATTTTTCTGCAGTTGTAGGCACATACCTAAATATTTCAACAATCCATCTCAAACGACTGATTTTCTCCCACGCGCCTTTGTTTGTCATTTATGCATGTTTTGCAAAGAAGTACAAAGTTATTGCACTAATAACCACACGAGTATGTCATCACTAAGTAGAATCAATGTCAATTAATAAATATCTCATCCTCATCATCATCATTCCAGCCGAAACACGTCCACTGCTGGACATAGGCCTCCCCCAAGCATCGCTTCTTCGACCGGCACCCGTATAGCGTAACCCACTTCCAATCACAATCTGAATGATTTTGAAGCATATTACCAATCCATTGCTTCATATGTTCGAAAACTTTGTCTGCTCAACAACGTAAATAACGCAATGAATATTGTTTAACTGTCAAAATGAAAGCCATTGCATAAGTATGTTACGCAATTACCCCCCGGTTCTGTGCTTCTCACATCCAGCGGATACCTGCGGACTTCACAAGGTTATCGGAAATTAAAAAAAAAAAAATTTGGTAAAATACAATGTTTTTCTTTGTGAAATAATTAATTATTACTCTATTCACAAAAAAAAAAAACATTATATTTTACCAAAAAAGTAATCACAGCTGGTACAACCGTGTGCACAATTGATTTGACAGATAATATTAGACATGTGACATCTTCCGATCATTGTTTAATAAAGACATTAACACACAAGTGCTGACGTTTTACGAAAACAATGTAAGGTAATGTTCAAACAACGAAATTTTTGTTCTCTAATAATAAACGCTGACTTGCTTGTGTATTTATGAAAGGAGAATATTATGATAGGAGAAACCGTATCAGGTCGTTTCCTTCTGCTTTTGAAGAGAAACATTGTTGAGCTCTGCAGCAATGTATCATTCTTTAGGAATTTTGTTCCATATATGGTCTGTTTCTTAACCTCGGAGACTAAATTGACAAGAGCATATGACAAGTACAATGACAATTTAAGAGGTTGTGCGTTATTTAAATTACACATTGTAGATGTGGAAAAATATGGAAGTCGAGCCAATCACATTTTGAGACCATAGTGTTAGTAGTAATAGAAAATAATAGTATAATAAATAATAATTGGTAGTAATATAAAAAGACTTCGTTGACAACCAGCTGTACTAAGAGGAATCGTGTTACCCAGTAACTGAGTTGTGGAGGTAAAATAGGCAGTCATTTAATGTAAAATACTGGTATCCAGCTGCAGCCGGTTTGACTGGAAGCCGACCCCAACATATAGTTGGGAAAACGCTAGGCAGACGATGAGTCAGGTTCGTTGTAGGGAAAACCGGATGAACGTAAGAATTGTCACAAGTAGGACGACCTTTAATGCCCAATATTTTTTTATTAAGGACTTAATCTTAGAGGAAAGTTAATTATAAGCCAATTATAATTGTCACAGCTCATAATATTTGCCGACCCTACTTTAAAACAGTGCATGATTTATGGAGCCAAATGCTTAAACGAATAATTGTTTGCTCAAATTCCTCGCAAAGCGCAAAAACTGGAACTGCACAATAATCTATTTAATAATTTATTAATGAGGACTGTTCAATGTAGTTTACTTGCAAGTAGGTAAGTACAGGCTACCACACGTGCTTGATATGCATTTGACAGAGTAGGCGAAGAAACGATGGATGGACTATGTGAAAGATGAATGGCTAGAAAGGGGGGTGACTACCGAGATGACGACTGATAGAGAAGTATGGAAGAAAAATACATGTTGCGCCGACCCCAAATGCATTGGGATGAGGACAGGAGAATTATTATAACTTTGTAAAGGATCCATTTCTCAAGCAAAAGATGGCAGTTTCGATCATAGACTGATGGTGAAAGAAAACAGAAAAACAATGGTCTAAAATTGCCAGTAGGTACTCTGTGAGCAAGCGTGTTGATAAATCCTCGTTTCTTTTCAGTATGAAATTTATGTGGGCGAACGTTCCCGGTTGACCACTTTTCAACCTTATTACTAAGGGAATAAGGGCAAAAAGTGGGCGACCATGACCGGTCGCGGGTATACATATTTGCCCTGTAGTCAGACTGTCACAGGCCCGTATTAAATCAGTTTGCCTGGCTTTTTCCCCAACTATGTTGGGGTCGGCTTGCAGTGCAGCCTAACCAGATGCAGCCGAATATCAGTATTTTATATGGAGCGACTACCTGACTTCCACAACCCAGTTACTGGGTAACACGATACCCCGTGGTACGACTGGTTGTCAGACTTTTGGGCTACAGGTCAGTATTAGTTACAAGTTTAAATATTATGCACACATAGTGCATAAATTGACTGCCTCGTTGGTCTAGTGGCCGCAAGCGCTACTGCTGTGCATGAGGTCTTGGGTTCGATTCCCGGGTCGGGCAGTGTTATTGGATTTTTCTATCTGGAATTTCTGAGTAAGAGCCCGGATTCTGGATTTGTGCCCGGACGATGGTAATAAGCTCGTCCCTATTACATGGGACTTAAACATAACTGGCGAAATGTGGGTGTACTATAGGTACACCTCTGCCTAACGTTTCGGGGAACACAGGCGTGATGTTATGTTATAGTGCATAGATTCTTGAAAGAAGAATGGAAAGTAACTCTGTATTCTGCTAGGTGTAAGATTAGAGTGACGATTAGTATGAAGTGACAAAGTAGGTACCAATTAAAATGACATTTGGCATTCTTATGAAATATCAAAGTGTTTACCACTGCACTGTTTAGTGACAAGTAGCCATGCCAACCAATGTCACAAAAAAAGTTAAAAAGCAAATTATCATATTTAAAAAAAAAACAAAAACCCGACTGCAAAAACACAGCTGAAATGAGAAAAGCAAGCATTATTATCTATCAAACTTTGCTTTTTGTAAGGTACTGCAGGCGCGGACAAACCAATAACATGAAATATGGTGTAACTTTTGTTTGTTCCCTCCTGCGATACCTCACTCCCACAATTAAGACGAATCCCCACCACACAACACACAAACGACATCATATGATATAATCCATCAAGCCGTTTAGGCGACAGAGCATGCCAAAGAAATAGACATACATACATACATACTCTAAAAACATTACCCTCCTTCGGCAGTCGGGTAAAAAGTACTAATAGCTAGAGTGCTACCAGGATCTTTTGCCGCCTGAATGACATTGACGGAGAGGCGTTGTAGGTAAACATTTCTGAAATTGTCACAGAAATTGCATTGACAGAACAAGATGGCGGCTTTAGTTCCAATTTTCGTCACGCTCCAAAAGAACCATCTAGATGAACCGACGATCTTAAAAATCATTTTACAAAAAATAAAACCGATTGCCGAAAAAACATTACAAAGTGAAAAATATTGATTTCGGAAGTCGGTGTCTTTGGTTTCGTATTTTCGTTTTTTGCCACCGACTTCCGAAATCAAAGTTATTTTTCACTTTGTAGTGTTTTTTTTTTTGGACGTCGGTTTTATGTTTTGTACCTACAGAAGATTTTTTTTTATTTTTCGCTTTTTAGTTGTGATACCTACCTAGAGGAGCTCGTGGCTAAGTAATAACAGCCGCATGGATCGATCCATCAGGTTAAGCTACGCTTGCCGGGGTTGGTCCGTGGTTGGGTGACCATCTTTACATACCGAGACTCCTCCGTGCCTCGGAAAGCACGTTAAGCCGTTGGTCCCGGCTGTCATTCGTGGATCTTTGACAGTCGTTACGGGTCGTCAGAAGCCCGAAAGTCTGACAACCAGTCTTACCAAGGGGTATCGTATTACCCAGTAACTGGGTTGTGGAGGTCAGATAGGCAGTCGCTCCATGTAAAATACTGGTATTCAGCTGCATCCGGTTAGACTGGAAGCCGACCCCAACATAGTTGGGAAAAGGCTAGGCAGATGATGAGTTGTGGTGGTACCTACCCCACACAAATTCGAATTCCCCTACCTGATGTAAATTACAGTGACAGGAAGTTTAATAACTTAGTACATCATCCACATAAACTAAGTGGGAAAAATACGTGTCCTTGATGCTAACTCAAAAACCACTCAAGTAAAGTTAAAAAGTTTTACATGGGACCAACTTCGAGGTATACCCTCTCGAGTAAAACCAAAATCGTTCATATCGGACTACTCTCTGAAAAGTTATGCGTGGTCATATAAAAAACAAATACTTATACGCCTCGACTTGAGAACCTTTTTTTCGTCGGTTAAAAAGGCGACTGGGTCAGATTGGATGCGGAAGGCGAAAAATCGGGTGCTGTGGCGCAACTTGGCCTACGCAACTACTGCCGGTCATAAGGCACTCCTAAGTCCTGCAGTAGACTGCGAAAGGCTGGATAAAAGAGTTCAAAGTCCAAAGTTTTCTAATGTGCATGAAGCTCACTTAATTCTACGACTTATTTTGATAACTGAATGTGTTCATAACCTAACATTATCATACCTCCACGAATCTGTACTTAATTTAACAAATAATCGACTTTTAAAAGTAATTACTTAGTGATTACAGAAATCTCGACTACCATGTCAATAATTTTTTGATTAGCACCTTTTAAAGTTACCATAAGCACTATATTTTTTTAATGCATCACAAATCAATGAATTCAGAATACTGTGTTCTATTTTCAAAAACACTGAGTCTATTTTCGGATTGTTAGCACGACGAGCGGTAGGTACTGAATCATTCTGTGATATCCTACAGCTGAAAATGAACTTTGGCGGCGATATATAAAGTTGAATTTCTCTTGTTTTATGTCGCTTAGTTTGATTTCTTGGGCGCAGTCTGTAACATTGTTGCAAATTACAGTTTCAATGACTATGTTATTAAGCCAATTATGTACGAAGTAAAAACTATTGAAAAGTAATCGTTTATCCTGAGACACGACGCGCTACGAAGGTATTCCTTTATTTTTTATGTCATTTCACGGTAGAACCATAAGTTTTTTATAAAAGTTTTTGTTTGGAAATTAATGCGTTGAAGTAACATTTTAATACAGTGGGAAGCAACTTTATTTTATAATACTTCATCGTCGTAGCAATACGTTTTGGAAAATGACGAGTGTGACAATTTTATACTCGATCAACAAGAACAGACTTGGAAGTATTTCTTTTTCGAAAAAGTTTCCCCATGAAAGCAGCCATCCATACATAAGGATCTTCCTGTTATTTCAGAACTTCAGAACTTCGATCTAAATTCCAGCAACAATCTATTCGGAATACCAATTAATCCAGTATTAACGAACAAAATAACTTAACACTGACAGAAACAAGCATAACTGTAGAAACGACCATCAACACTGCTTGTACCCAATCCGACAGCCGATTTATTTGACCGACATGACAAATGTATCCTTGCTATCCCTGCTAAATTGATCAGTACTTTGTTACTCAAATAACCAAATTAATTTGCCTTTATATCCCTTAGAAAACAAACGAAAATCAATCCTATAGCTTCTGACATAAGATGTTCCAATTATTTTGGGACGTGTCAGCTTTATTTGGTTAGTACAGATCACGATGCATCATATTGCAAATATTTTGGCATGCTTGATTTCTTTGTAATCTATGCCAGAAACAGGTTGGGAATGAGTGTGGATAAATCTGTATTGATTATGGGATTGCTAAGTAGCCAGAATTGTCAGTTATATTATCATCTGTGGTGTTTATTCTCGTATAATGGAATTGAAGAAGATTACAAAGAACTTTTTAGCCGAGGTTTGCACGGACGTAAAAATATCGCGGCGATTTTTTTTCGCGCACTGGAGTTTCAACGCTCTGTCTAGCACCGAGAGTAGAAAATCCAACAGTGTGTTTTTTCGACGCGTTGGAACGCACTCTGTTGGATTCTCAATGCTCGGATCAACACCGAGGGTCAAAAATCCAGTGCGCGATAAAATCCTGCCGCGATATTATATTGAATAAATGCTGACATAAAATTAATTTAATTTAATTTTAATTTATTTATTTTAATAAAGACGTTTACAAAAAGTTTTCATTCAGCCAACTATAGTAAATTTCCTATACAATTATAGTGCCTAATAATAAACTAAAGCTAAAAGATTGTTATTACACGTGCAAGTAATGATGGTTTGGGATTAGAATGTTAGGTAGCGACCCGCCCGAACTAGGTTTATTCAAACCTGTATTTCAGGCCAACACTTTACATTACAATTACATTGGGACATTAAAATGTTTAAATAAAAATCATCTAAAAATAATCTATTAACAACTATGAGAAAAAGCATATTTTTACATTAATACCTAAAACTAGCCTATGTATACGAAAGTTGAGGTTTACGAATTAAAGACATACTAAACAAAACATTACATTAAACAATGGAAATGTGAGAAAGATGATATGGCTAGAAAAGTGGTGACTACCGAGATGATGACTAATAGAGAAGTGTGGAAGAAAAAGACATGTTGTGTCGACCTTAAATATATTGGGATAAGGGCAGGACGCAGATAATATGACACAAATATATATATAGCAAACGAAACACACACTGGTAGCCAACAGACAATGAAAGAAGAAGAGGAACACGACAAAGTAGATGTACATGGGAAGACGGAACAAAATGGCAGCTATATAGTGGAGAAGAGTTACATTAGATGGGGAACACCATAACATCACGCCTGTAATCCCCGAAGGGTTTGGTAGAAGTGTACTCATGGTACACATACACCCAGATTTCGCCAGCTATTTTTGTTTAAGGCCCATGTAATAGGGTGCGAGCCTATTGTCATTAACCGTACACAATTCTAGACTCCGGGCCGCTACTGAAAAATTCCTAATGGAAAAACCCAATAACACTTTGCCAGACCTGGGAATCGAACCCAGGACCTCGTGCTCAGCAGTAGCGCTGCGGTCACTAGACCAACGAGGCAGTCCAATTGGATAGAGCTTTTAACGGGAAACATAGTAACCATAGCTTTTTTAGGCGTTGCTTGAGACACTTCTAGAAGCCCTCTCATGGAAGAGTAAGATGAGGATTTCGTTAATCTTTTTATAGAGTGTCCATGGAGTTCCTTACCCGTTCTTCTCCATAGGTTTTGGACGCTTTGGAATGGGCAACTAGCTTCATATTTCTGACTGACTCCTTGACAATTCAAAAGTGCCTTTTTTTTTTTTTTTTTTTTTGTGGATGGGAAATCATCAAATGACTTCTCCCGCTCTGAGCGGAGCGGGAGGGCGTGTCAGACTTTTACTGACTAAAACCCACCCGTGTTCCTTCTGTTGCCTGTGCCGGGGCCACGGTAACTCTTTCGAACATCCCGCAACCCTAGCTGGCATCGGCCCTAGCGGACCCCGTCAATAGTGCTGACATCTCTTTGAGGCGCGCGTGGAACACGACGCGCCGTCGACTCGGGCCTGGTCCTTACCGGACGGCGAGCTACCCATTGCTCGCCGTCCGCAAGCCCGCGCCTACGGTGGCCGGGAATCGGCTGCCAATTCCCGACGCCCAGGGCGTCTCCTGCGGTGACTAGGGGCGTGAGGGTGCAAAGCTTGCCTCTCCCTCACGCGTCCCGCCTCCTCCTTCACGAGCATTACTGCTTCGCAGAAGGAGGTAATGGCTTCCCATGCACTCTCGCTCCGTACCATGGCCTGGACCAGGGCCGGACGCGAGAGATCGCCGCCTCCGATCGCTTCCGCGAGGACACGGCGGTGCTCCGCCCAAGCCGGGCAGACCTCCACCGTATGCTCCACCGTGTCCTCCGGGCGATCCACACAGTGGTGACACCCGGGCGTTTCCTCCCGCCTTATCCGGAACAGGTACCTCCCGAAGCACCCGTGTCCGGTGAGGACCTGCGTCAGGCGGAAGGTGAGGACGCCGTGGCGCCTCTCCAGCCACTCCTCAAAGAGGGGACTTATCGCCGCAATTGTGGCGTGCCCAGCGCTGGGTTGCGACAATCGCACTCTCCATGCCGCCATGAGATCCTGCCGGAGCTCTGTCCGCCGTGCCACGATTTCTCGCGGCAACAGAGTTACGCCCCGGCGTCCTGCCTCCTCGCGCCACTCCCACATGTGCGCGAGGACTTTTGCCTCCAGATCCCATGGCGGTAATCCGGCAAGGAGGTTCGCCGCCTCCCCAGAGACCGTGCGGTATCCTCGGGCTAACCGGATGGCCATGACCCTCTGGGACGCGTTCAATCGACGTACCGGTCGTCGCCTCACGGAACGCGCCCACACCGGAGCTCCGTAAAGGGCCATGGACCGCACGACCCCCGCGTAGAGCCTCCGGCAGGAGGCGTTTGGACCCCCCAGATTGGGCAGGAGCCGCCCCAAGGCAGCCCCGGCCCGCTCCAGTCTGGGAGCCAAACGTCGGAAATGCTCCACGAAATTCCACCGGCTGTCGAGGACGAGTCCCAGGTACTTCATCGTCGACTCGACACCGATGAGAACCCCTCCTACCGTTATTTGGGAACCTGATGGTGGCCCGTTCCGAGGACCATGAAAACACATGGCCTCGGACTTGTGCAAGGCCACCTCGAGTCCCAATTGCCGGATCCTCTCTACGATTGTCGCAACCCCGCGTGCCGCTAATTCGGCCGCCGCCTGGTGCGACCTCCCCTGCGCCAGGACCAGCGTGTCGTCAGCGTAGCAAACTACGCTGACGCCACCAGGGAGGTCGGCGCGCAGCACCCAGTCGTACCCGATGTCCCACAGATGCGGTCCCAGAACCGATCCCTGCGGGACACCGCACGACATCTCTCGCCGGTTCCACTCTCCCCGGTGACCGGGGTAGATGACGGCCCTGTCCGTCAGATAGGCCTCGACCACGCGACAGAGGTAGGTCGGCACTCGGTGATAGCGGAGTGCCTCTCTGATGCAACTCCAGGGCAGGGTGTTGAAGGCATTGGCGATGTCTAGAGACACCGCCAAGACGACCCCACCCCGGGCCACAGAATCCCCCGTCGTGAGGGCTCGTACGCGCATGATGGCGTCCACCGTAGAGCGCCCCTTGCGGAAACCAAACTGGCTCTCCGCCAAATCCGGCCCCACCCTCACCAGCCGCCCGACAAGGCGGTCTGCAATGACTCTTTCAAAGAGCTTGCCCACCTTGTCGAGCAGCACGATAGGCTGGTAAGCGGACGGCGAGTCCGCAGGGCGCCCCGGTTTCTTAATGAGGACCAGTTTCCCTGTCCTCCATTGAAGCGGGAACTGGCCCCTCTCCAAGCATGCGCTTAGGAGCCCCCTTAGTCGAGGCCCGAGAGCCTCCAAGGCCAGGACCCAGGCTTTTCCAGGTAAGCCGTCGGGTCCTGGGGCGGTATTCTTGGCATTCAGCCTGCGCACCGCCACTCTCAGCTCTACCTCGGTCACCTCCGGAGCATCGTCGTCATCGTCGGCTGCGTGGTCCGCATCCGACACCGCAGGAGGCGGAGCCATGGGCGGGGGAGTATGTTCCCCTCGCGAAGGGAACAGAGCGCTCACCACGTCCTCCACGAGCTGGGGCCGGAGACTCTGCGTCAGCGGGGGAGCCCATGGGCGGAGCTTGTTCCGCACCATTTTATAGGGGCGTCCCCACGGGTCCCTGTTCAGAGTCTCCAGCGACTCCTCACGGGCCAGTCCCTTGGCCCGCAGGATCTCCGCTCGGAGGGCGGTCTTCGCCGCTCTGTACCCCTCGTACAGCTCCGCCTGAATGGCTTCCGTATCCGGAGGGCGGATACGGAGCCTGCGGTGCCTGGTGTACCGGCGTCGCGCAGCAACGCACGTGTCGCGCAGAGACGTCAACTCCGGCGACCACCAGCACACCTGGCGCCGGGCGCGTCCGGGCCGGACCCGGGGCATTGCCACGTCGCATACTTCGGACATGGCCTCCCGGAACCACCCCGCCTCGTCATTGATGTCAGCAGGCCTGTCCGGTGGTGACACCCAGGCCTGCACGATCGAGGCTTCCAGGAGGAGCTCCCGGTCCAGCTGCTTCAACGCCCACCGCGGACCACTCGGGGCCTGTCGGACCGGCGCGCTCGAGGTCTGGGCGGAGACGTCAAACCGGATGTACCGGTGATCGGAGTAGGTCTCCACCCCCTCCATGACGCGCCAGTCGAGGACACGCGGCGACAGAGCGGGGCTGGCGAACGAAATGTCCACCACTGACTCACCCCGCATCCGCACACACGTGGGGACAGAACCCCGGTTTAGGACGACCAGGCCCGTCTCCAGAGCCCAGTCCTCCACCATCCTGCCCCGTGTGTCCGTATGCCGGGAACCCCAAGCCACATTCTTGGCATTGAAGTCCCCGAGGACGAGTACAGGGAGGGAACGGAATCCGACGACGACGACTCTCAACTCCGCAAGGGAGTTGTGGAACTCGGCGAGAGTTCGGTTCGGGGAGAAGTATACCCCTACCACGACAATCTCCCCGAACCGTGCTGCCACGCAACCCCGTCCCCTATTGACAGCCTCGAGGGACAGGGTACCGGCGGCGGCCGACGAAATTAGGGTCACTGAGCCGCTCAGGTCCTCCACCCAGTCATCCCTGGGCGGGACAAAGTACGGCTCAGCGACCACGGCGATGTTAATCGACCACTGCGCCATGCTCTGGAGCAACAGATCCTGAGCGGAGGCGCAGTGGTTGATGTTCGCCTGGAGGAGGCGTAATGGGGCCATTATTGGCACTCCATATCAGCCCCCTCCCGAACCCCCTGTGAGGGCCCTGCCGCGGTGGTTGCGGCGACGGCGACAGTGGAGGCGGCAGCGGCGGAGGCGGCAGCGGCGGAGGCGGCAGCGGCGACGGCGGCAGTGGTGGCGGCTTCGGCGGTGACGCTGGTGGCAGAGGGCTTGCTGCCCCTGGGTTTGGCGGGTGGAGCGCAGGCCTTGCTCCCAGCCCGGTGATTGGCCGGCTTGCCAGCTGCCGCACACGCGAAGCAGTGCGGCGCGGCTTTACACGAGCCGGCCTTGTGACCGGGCTGACCACAGCAGAAGCAATGGCCGCTACGGTCATTCAAAAGTGCCTGTAAATGGTTTAATTGAAATAAATGCTGTGAGTTTGAGTTTACCACATCCAAAATCTTTTCTTCTATCACCCAACCAACAGCAAGAAATACTCATGTCATATCTATCCACGTTCATAACATACCAAATAGACTAACCAGACAAGCTTATTAGTCAGATCATAATTCTAGTCAACTAGCCACTTACAACGTTCATTTCAGATATAATTATTTAATCTAGCAACATTGTCAATCCTGGGTTGCCGACAAAAATAGCTGGCAGCAGTGACAAATAACAAGCTATAATTTAAGAGACGCTTGCGCAGTCTGGCTCTAAAATATAAAAGAGCATTGTGAATAATCTATCCTGCGTTCGCAATTTTGTTTCCAAAAATGTAAACAAATATGTGTTTTTGGAAAAATAACTGTAATGCCCACTTGCACTACAACTTCAACCGTTTTAATGACCTTTTCAATAGTTTTAGCCATTCTGGAATCAACTTATTTTACTTACAGCATAAAGTTGATATTTGTTGAAGTGGAAATAAAATAAATTGTAAACAAGATTTTAAATATGGAATTAATTGATGGTTAAATTAACAAGTACAACTTTGTACTACTTACATGTAAATACATGAACTGGTTAATAAGTAGACATTACGCTTAAAAAGACCTCGAGCAAAATATTGTCATTAATTGCGACGGGAATATTAGCCGTCGTTTTTAGGATTCCGTACGCAACGGGACCGTCCGTCCGTCCGACTGTCTGTCACAGGGCTTATCTCTTTAACCGTAATAGGTAAACATTTGTTTCACAGAGTGTGTCCTACTATGACCGCTGTAACAACAAATAATATAAATATGTAGCAGCGGCGAGGTGTGAATTTTTGTATGAGAGAAGCTGAAGCACAGCTGGTTATAACTTACTTATCAATGAAGTAAAACGTAATTTACTAACTTAAAAATAAAAGTCTACAACAAGACTTTAATTTTTATGTTTCAAAGCTAATAATAGGCATTTTTGTTGTTTGAATGTTATGGTGAATTAAATACCCGTAGTGTAACTATATTTTTTGGCAATAGTAGACACTATTGACTGTGCCATTTTTCAACAGCGGTACAGTTGCTGATGCGATCCTCCGAAGGGAAGCCGGTAGGAATCGTGTTATATGGTGCTTTTGCCACTGATATGTAGTGTTAAATATTGTATGATAGTACGTAACCCTTCGTGTACGAGTCCGACTCGCACTTGGCCGCTTTTTATTATTTATTTTGATCGTCTAGCTAGTGGATATTATTTGAATGTCTCAATTAATGGCTTTTCTCACTTGTCAGTCCATGATTATGCAACTGTACCTATATTTTCACAATCATCCTGCACCTAATAATAGAGTACTTCTCAAGTAAACATTATTTAAATAGCAGCATGAATTAATTTTACAGGTGCTCCATATCATCTACATAATGTAGATTTGCTGTACTAGCTAGTAGGTAGGTATTAAGGATGACGACAATTATTTTTTTTTATCCGTCAATTAGATTATTAAAAAATATTGGACACGTATTTTTTCCTTTTTTACGTAATCTAAATATTACCGCGATACATTGGGTTAAATGCGCCATGACGTCACGCCCTGCTAGATTTTATACTGAGTTGTGACGTAGCGAGCCCTCACTTCCCGACTTTAATGCGTTTTATTTAAGTCATGTTTCCATATAAATGATAAAGCAAAATATACGTGTCTAATAATATGTTTTTATTATCTGACTGACGGACTAAATAGAATTTCTTTATATTTACTCAGGCATCATTCTTATTACAATGAACACAAACAGTATAAAATAGCTTGAGGGAAGTCTTTAGCCAAATATCAGACAGCATTTCAAACCAACAGATTATAAAGACAGATGATTTTAAAATATTGACAAATTTTCTTCAGTAAACGTCCACGAAGGAAGTTATTTTTCTTGTAACGGCCTGGGGTTTCGAAAAATCAAATAATTATGTCTTTTAGAAACCATAATATTACGAAGGGGGCTCGTCGCTAGAAGTAAAAACAACCACACGGGTCGACCGATCTGATTATGCTACGCTTGCCGTGGTCAGTCCGTGGATGGGTGACCATCTTTACATACCGAGACCCCCCGTGCGTCGAAACGCACGTTTAGCCGTTGGTTCCGGCTTCATTCTTAGATCTTTGACAGTAGTTACGGGTCGTTAGAAGCCTGAAAGTCTGATAACCTGCCTTACCAAGGGGTATCGTGTTACCTAGTAACTGGGTTGTGGAGGTAGGATAGGCAAAAAGAAAATACTAGGCAAATTGAACTATTATGACATATGTAGTAAAATCACTTTTGAATTTTGCGTACGTGTGAGGTATTTGTGCTCGTGACTGTACCTTAACCTCTACCAACTAGGTAGGTACCGCCACACAAAAGGCCCTCAATAATCCTAAAACTATTACAAAACAACAAAACTTCACGTGCCAGTTAATTTCCCAACAACAGAACGTAACAATTGGTTCAATTGACGTAACAGAAAACAGCAGAATTAATTTGTTGGCATCAAAAATAGTGCTAATCAATCTTAATTAAGACAGCCTATCAGCTACATGTACTTCCTGCAATTGTTTTAGACAAGGCGCACGCACACTATGCGACGCAGCGCAACGTCAGGCTGCGAAATTTCATATTTACGTACATTGTTCAAAGCTCCGCACACTCCCCCCGACCCTTGCTAGACGAAGTGTCAGCCCGCGCCGTAGCTTTAAATTCCCTTGATAATAATAATTATCCTAATATGATCCAGCCTGTCCCAACTTGCTGTCCTCCCCCCAGCGACGCCCTAAGCTGAGGTTCGTACCCCACAGGGGGTGCATTTAGCGATCAGTCGCTTAGTAATATAAGAAATTTGCCCCTGGCTGGAGGCTTTGGGAAGCCACAGGATTGGCCGGAATAAAAAGCTCCTCACACTTGGCGTCCAGTTCAAAGTCGCAACGACAGTCTAGTCGCACGCTCTCGCTACTTGACGCAGCGTCTAGACGCATGGTGCTCACGCACCCGACGACAGTGGATGCACTTCACATGACCATCTCTCTCGACTACTCGAAAGACAATGATCGCTTCCTGCACAACGTCTGTCGTAACGACTAGACGCAGACGCGAACAACAAAACGCACAGTCTGCGCTAGCACTTAATCTAAAAAAGAACAAGGACATCGTAGGTACTTGTTCAACTGAACAGATAACGAAACAAACTAATGAGTTTAGATATCGAGGTTTCAACATTTGACACCGCTGGCCCACCGCTGACAAGGAAGCGATTGGCTATCAACGATTTTTTCGCTCAAAAACATTGTAGGTCTCATGTAACTAAAAGAGATACATAATTATATTGACACTTTATCGCTGACTGTTCACACCGTCGGCGAGTAGTTACTCGTTTGTCGTAGCGACAAGAGCAAACAGAGTACTCGCTCAACGACGCTCGCTTGGCACATTGCATACGCATACCAGCGAGTAATCTCTTGTCGCCGTCGTGTACTCGCTGCTAGTTGCTCGCCAAATCGTTTTTAGTTGCTAGCTCTACTCATATTCAGCCTCTAATTAATGTTCCCACTGCTGAGATACAGGCCTCCACTAGCTGTGAGGGAGGTGAGGGGGCCATAATCTACCACGCGGGCCCAGTGCGGGTTGGTAGATGTCACATGTCTTCGAATGTTTGGTTCTAGGACATGCCGGTTTCCTCACGATGTTTTCCTTCACCGTTTTGAGAGTAGTTGGCTCTACTCGCTTCTCGTTAATAGCCAGCGGCAGCGGTGGGACAGGAGCCTGAAGTAGACCATACTACAATTTCTGGCATAGAACAAATTCAGGATATAAAGATCTGAGGGTTATAGCTGAAAATCATAAGGAAGGCATTGGAGACAAAAATAAATACCACGCAGCATACTCACACATTAAGCATACAGATAAATTATTCAATTTCGACTCTACGTCGTAGTTGATAGTTGGTCAGACAAGACCAATGGTCGTCGGTCGTAGATTCGAACCCAGACAGGCGCTTTACTTTGTGTAAATTAATTCATCACCACTGCTCTCAAAACGGTGAACAAAAAAATTGTGAGGAAATCGGGATGTCCTAGAACCGAACATTCGAAGACATGTGACATCTACCAACCCGCACTGGGCCCGCGTGGTGGATTACCGCCCTCTCCCTCTTATTGAGAGGAGGCTTGTGTCCCAGCAGTGGGAACGTTATAGGCTGATTATGCTATGCTATGCTACACCGATTTGCAGCAGAAAATTTGAACTTTTGCTAACTTATTTTTTTCCCACTTATTCTTTATTTATTTTTGACCACAATCACACCAGATGGAAAGCGATGGATGAAGTCTATGAAAGAACGATCATGCCCAGAAGATGCCTTTTCACTGTTGCTTTGAAGACAGACGGGTTATATGTGGAAGGCAATACAGACGCTGGCAGAACACTGCCATTGCTGGGCATGGGCCTCCCCTTTTTCCTTTCAAACCTCTCTGTCTTGTGCGATCACTGGCCATGTTGGCCCTGCAAATATGATCAGATTGGAACTAGAACTTTTATCAAATCAGAAACGCAAGCACTAAAATGAGTGAGTGTTGAAACTGCCATACTTATTTATGCAGTTAAGGCAATTTCACTAGATTCCCTACTAAGATCCAACACTTTCAGCAAACCCAATGCCATCCATCTTAAAACTTATCTCCCTTGGGACCCAAACAAACGTCGCCACTTTTGGCTTCCCCACCAGCACTTAGTACCTTTCTATGCCACTTATCTACGCCCTAAATGGATTTAAGTCGGGGTCAAGTGGACGCAAGCCATTACGACGATTAGGACCAGCGACGACGGGTCAAACTTTATTATAGGGGCCAGAAATTGGCCGTAACGGAGCATCAAGTGCCCCTATCATTAAAAAAATCACTAAGACCGTCATCTCGTGTTTTATGGCTATATTTGGAAGGCAATGAGTATTGTGATGTTACTCTGATTATTGTGTCTCTAGAGGCGGCAAAGGTAACTGGAAGATTGCGCCATGATCGCAAAAAGTAGCTATGGTATGTAACCAAATTAAATTAAATTATTTCAGACTAATTATTTGGCCGTAATTGTTAGTTTTAAAGTACTTAAAACTACATTAGTATTGCATCAATCACAAAATTCAAATTTAAATAATAAATCAATCAATCAATCTGCCTAGCCTTTTCCCAACTATGTTGGGGTCAGCTTCCAGTCTAACCGGATGCAGCTGAATACCAGTATTTTACATGAAGCCACTGCCTATCTGACCTCCACAACCCAGTAACTGGGTAATACGATACCCCTTGGTAAGACTGGTTGTCAGACTTTCGGTCTTCTGACGACCCGTAACGACTGTCAAAGATCTACGAATGACAGCCGAGACCAACGGCTTAACGTGCTTTCCGAGGCACGGAGGAGTCTCGGTATGTAAAGATGGTCACCCATCCACGGACAACCCCGGCAAGCGTAGCTTAACCTGATGGATCGACCCGTGCGGCTGTTATTACTTAGCCACGAGCTCCTCTAAATTTAAATAATAAATAATGTCTATTAATGTCACAAAATATCTTCAAAGAATGCGTATCTTATTTATCATCCTGTAGTCTACCTAATGAAAATATAGTAGTCAAATAGATGTATCATTGACATTACAATATTATCTTAAATCTACTGGATCAAAGGACTAAAATCAATGCAGAGAGATTATTGTCACACATCCTTGACTGTTTTAATGACCAAAAAGCTATAGGCATACAAATATAAAAAAAATCATCGAGAAATTTCTTACATTGTTTGGAATTTGCAGGTCAGTACCTACCTATATGGTTATATGTTGATCAAAATATGATTCGTGACTGTAATAAATATGTATTTACATAATTATAATCATTACAATCATCAGTACAACTCCCATAAGGCGACGTACCCACGGACGCGAAAATAACGCGGCGGGATTTTATTGCGTACTGGATTTTCAACTCTCGGTGTTGAGCCGAGTATTGAGAATCCAACAGAGTGTATTCCAACGCGTGGACACACTGTTGGATTTTCAACTCTCGGCGCTGAGCAGAGTGTTGAAAACCCAGTGCGCGATAAAATCCCGCCGCGTTATTTTCGCGACGCGGACGCGTCGGCTAACTTCAAATTATCCTATTGATGAAATCTTTACATTTGAGGCCAATTCTAACTTTGGGAGTTGTATTGATGATTGTAATTCTGTAAATACATATTATATGTTACGGTCGCGAATCGTATTTTGACCAAGATACAACCTGACACTGACCAGCAAATTGCAAAAAACTTAAGAAAATTTTAAATTCGTGGGCTACCTTAGTACATAAAAAAGTATTTGCACTTAAGAGCGTTTACGACGTACGGCATTTCATACAAACTTTCAAGTCCTTGTTTTTCGAAATGAATGAACTGATTTTAATGAAACGTCATACAATTAAGCAGGATACATTGGTCAAAAAAGTTAGTAAAGAACATTTTCGAAATGTCTTATTTAAAAAAAGATAATTGACGATCTCTGTTTCTATAGAAAATTTAAAATCGCTCGAATTTAGCTGTAACACTATTTTTCGAAAATGTTCTTAACTTACTTTTTAGACATATATATGTATCCTGCTTTTATGCGTATGAAGTTTCATTAAAATCGGTTCATTCATTTCGAAAAACAATGACTTGAAAGTTTGTATGAAATGCCGTACGTCGTAAACGCTCTTATGTAACCAAATATTAATGCTAAACGACTACTTAGTCTATAATCGTAAGTGTATGTGCATTTAAATAAGCCTTGTTACACAGCTTCACATGAAAAAAGTATTAAATTGAAAATATCAATTTTGTAACTCAAGTTATTATGTAGGTAATTACAATCGGATAAGGGCTCATTATAGTAAGTGGTGTTTTTAATTGAATTTCTGCCGTGAATTTCACGTACGTAAGTGATGTTGAGTGATATACTGGATGATTTTTTTTACCGTCTCGAAATTTTTACAGGGTGTTCTACCCATGAATACGAACAACTTTCACTATAGGACCAACTCATTCCAAAATTAGAGAAGATTGTTATCAGAGATAAACAGCTGAAGCTGTTTCAAAGTTATCTGACTGATCGTACACAGTGCGTAAAAATCGGCGAGCATATAAGTAAAGATCTACCCATTAAGTATGGCGTCCCGCAAGGGAGCATCCTTGGACCTACGCTCGTTTTGGTGTACCTTAATGAAATTTGCAAATTAGACATTTCAAACGGCAAACTTCTGGCTTTCGCAGATGATACAGCAATTATTTTTACAGGGGACACTTGGGAGAAAGTTTTTAACGCAGCACAAGTGGGATTTGATAAAATAACTAAATGGCTATCCGATAATACCCTGTCACTTAATGTAGATAAAACCAAGGACCTAGTATTCAACATTAAAAAACCACAAAAAAACGACGAAAGTAAATTTTACATTACCGCTCATAATCACACAGCGAATACTTCAGTTATATGCAACTGCCCAAAACTTCAAAATGCTCCTACTGTCAAATATCTGGGAGTGATCCTAGACGAAAGACTAAGTTTTGTACCGCATATTAAACTATTGACAGGGCGAATCCGGAAACTAATCTATATTTTCAAACATCTGAGACACGTCGCGGACCCTAAGATTTTAAAGATGGTTTACTATGCCTTGTGCCAATCATTGATTAGTTATTGTGTTTCCTCATGGGGCGGTGCCTGTAAGACTAATCTAATATTGTTCTTGAACGCGCGCAGAGAGCAGTGTTAAAAGTATGTACCTTTAAACCTTATCGTTACCCAACCAAGGAACTCTATGAGTACTGTGAGGTTTTAACGGTGCGTCAACTCTTTATTCTACAAATTATTTTAAGGCAACATTCATTAAACACAAATGGCGGACTTATTTCTATAAACTCCCAAAATCATTCTACTCGTAGGCTTAAACTTCCTTTGGGTGTCACTCTCAGGACTTCCTTCAGTCAGAGATTTTTCTGTTACCTCGGACGATTTTTGTATGCCAAAGCAAACAAGTTATTAAATATTAATCCTAAACATAAACATGATTGTAAAAAAGCTGTGATTGATTGGCTTCTAAAACTTACCTATGATGAGACAGAGAATCTCCTTCATCCAGTTAAATAAAAAACACATAATTATACACACGCACACATACACCTATACACATATACATACATACACACAAGCAACACTCATACACATAAATAATCACTACCCCACTAACACAAGCTTAGTTTACTACTAGTTTCGGCGATTCTACTCTTTAGAAAGTCTGTTTTCCATATTATTAATTAAATGTATTATTATTGTCTCGGCAATTTCATCTAACATGTTTGCATGTAATGTCATGAACTGCTTTCACTGTGTCACTTAAGGGCAGCTGGTACTTATAGCCCAGGGTTTCCTTTTTTAAGTACCAGCAGTACATTATCTGTTCATTCTTGCACATAAGTTTGTACTAAGCATGTATGTCACCTAGTTTGTGAAACAATAAATACAAATAAATACAAAATAAAAAACTCTGAAATCACGAAAAAAAATCAGCTGATTCATACAAAAGTTCAATACCTACTCGACCAAACTGTATGAATCAGTTGATTTTTTTTCGTGATTTCAGAGTTGGTCCCATAGTGAAAGTTGTTCATGTTCATGGGTAGAACACCCTGTAAAAATTTCGAGACGGTAAAAAAAATCATCCAGTATAGTGACCAATCCATACTTCCATACTTTAATATTATGCAACATGTCCCGGAATTAACGCACAACCCCTTAAGAGGACATTGTACTCATCATTATGAACAATTTTTACTATGGGACCAAACCTGAATTCGCGAAAAAAAATCTGCTGTTCCCTACATTTTGACAAGTTATGCGAACATAAATGTAGGGGACAGTAGATTTTTTTTCGCGATTTCAGGTTTGGTCCCATAGTAAAAGTTGTTCATAATGATGAGTACAATGACCCCTTATGAGTTTGTGCGTTAATTCCGGGACATGTTGTATATGCGAAAGTAACTCTGTCTGTCAGTCTTTTCCCTTTTCACGCCTCAACGGCTAAATATATTACTATTATTATTACGGTATTTGTATGAAATTTGGCACACGGATAGACCATGACATGGGTTAGGACATAGGATACTTTTAATCCCGGTAGATACGTTCCCATGGGATGATTTACGACTTGCACGCGAGTGAAGCTGAGGACGAAAGCTACTGTTTTGTAATGCCTCTTTGGTCTAGTGGTCGCAAGCGCTACTACTGAGGTCAGTTCGATTTCCAGGTCGAGCATAGTGTTCTTGAGTTTTTCCATCAGGAATTTCTCAGTAGCAGCCCGGAGTCTGGATTTATGCCCGGTTGATGGCAATATGCTCGCCCCCTATTACATGGGACTTAAACATAACTGGCGAAATGTGGGTGTACTATAGGTACACCTCTGCCTAACCCTTTGGGGATTACAGGCGTGATGTTATGTTATTTGTAATATTACTACGCACAAATAATTGTAACTGTATTCTTCATCTGCCTGCCTTTTCCCAACTATGTTGGGTTCGGCTTCCAGTCTAACCTAATGGATTTTTAATGGTATTAAGGCATGAAAATTATTTAAAAAAATACTTTTATTTTAGTGTTCACAAATCAATACATTTTAAATAGGCGTGTATCTCATTAATTTACATCTTTCTAGATTTTCATCAGGTGATTTAATTTATTATTTAAAAACAGACTTATCAATGATTTATTTGAAACTTAGAAAAATAAAATTGATTCTTTTAATTGGCATATAACTTTGATTTTATCTCGTACATCTGGGTGTAATTTATGGATTCGAAATAATAAATTAAACACTTGGAAATTATTAACACTTTTTGAGGTCAACTGATGCATATCTAGTAGAAGGCATAACAAAGTATATTTATGGTACTTTTTCATCATTATATTTTAGAATGACTAGCAGTGCCCCGCGGTTTCTCTCGCATAAGTCTCGATCCCGTGTGAATATCGGAATAAAAATATCCTATGTCCTAACCCAGGTCATTGTCTACCCATGTGCCGAATTTCATCCAAATCCGTTCAGCCATTTTAGCGTGAAAGCGTAAGTAACAAACAAATAAACTAACAAACTCACTTTCGCATTTAATTAATTTAATTAATTTAATTTTTAATTTTTATTTTAAGTTCGGATTAGGACTAGTTGGTGCCCGCAGCTACACTCGCGTGGATGTCAATACTCTAATTTGAATCGGATTTTATTCACAATTTCATGGGTTTTAATTTTTTTTGCGCGGAACCCTGTTTTTCTATAATAAAAGTATCCTAGTTACTCCTTATAATATCACCTATCTGCCAGTGAAAGTCCCGTTAAAATCGGTCTAGCCATTTCGGAGATTAGCCGGAACAAACAGACAGACAGAAAGACAGACAAAAAATTAAAAATATGTTTTTTTGTTATTTGTACCGTATAAATACATTCGTATGTATTTATTAAAAAGATGTTATTTTGACATTACAAACAGACACTTCAATTTTATTTATTTGTATAGATATAGATGAGCACAGAGCTTTCCTTGCACCTGCACTGTTCATTATTAGTAGGAGGTTTTGTAGCCTGACCATCGAGGATCTCATCCCTAGGAGTAGCTTACTAATTAACTAGCTTTTCAACACGCCTGATTTCAGCAAAAAGAGACGCGATGGTATCTATTTCAGATACATCTTGCCAGTTATGTATTACCTTAACAAGGGCCAGCCTATTACCATCTTATTCCCAAACGAAATAAAATAAAAACACTAAAAAAAAAAATAGGTACTCATGCGGAAAACCTAAAACATTAACAAGTACACAGGCCGCTGCGCGTCGCCGGTCCGGCGCAAGTCGCAACACGTCACATTAGCATGTCGGTGACGCGAGCATGTTGCATGTCACGAACCCGTAATATTTCCCCTACCAAAAAGCGCTCAACGCGCCTAAACAAGTGTTCAGTTCAAAAACATAAGAACCCGGGACCCCACTATAGTGCAGACGTGCTTGCAATCACTAGACCAATGTAGCAGTGGGATACGGTAAACATTATCAATACCCTCCTTATTAGAACCCCCAGTGAGAGGCCTCCTCTCTGTGAAAGGGAGTGGGCCGTAATCCACCACGCGGACCCAGTGCGGGTTGGTAGATGTCACATGTCTTCGAATTTTTGTGTTCTTGATGTTTTCCTTCACCGTTTTGAGAGCAGTGGTGTCGAAATAATTTACACAAAGTAAAGTGCTTGTCTGGGTTCGAACCTACAAAGTACAAGTCGTAAGCCGCAGCCATTTCCACTAGGCCACCAGAGCTCTACAAAAGGAATGGGACATCCATAATAGAATATCATTACCCATATCACTAAGCTCTTTAAAACAATGACTAACGAAGTATTGGCTAGATGAGATTGGATAGCGTTTAGTAGTCACAGTGACCTTTGTCACACATTATTCTTGGTGGTCATTGTAATGAGCTAACGATCGTAACTAGATAAGAAGTGAGGCTTGGTTTGGATGTGTGCTGTAGTGGAAGCTACGCTGAGATATATAGCTAGAGGTTTTGAAGATGTCTGGGTGTAAAAAAGTGGAAAGGAAAATCGCCTATTTCAAAGTGTTTCAAAATTAACCCGACAAACTTAAAGGAGTGCTTTAGACCATCGAACTTAATAACTTTTACTATGGGACCAACTTTGAAATTGCGGAAAAAAAATCTACTATTCCATAGTAAAGTTAATACTTACTGTTCTAAACTATATGGTACACCTGTTTATTTTTTGCAATTTCCAAATTGGTCCCATAGTAAAAGTTATCCAGTTGGCTGTATTTTCCGCTGTATTGTTGGAATCGGCAGATTTTACTAGGTTCCAGTTAAATCCGAGCACTTTTTGTGGTCGTTGTTAAGTCATTTTCGTATTGAATTTTGTTTTAAATCCAACTATGTTCGTCATTTGTTTCTTAGACCGTACCTAAAGTTACAAAATTGACCATAATTCATTTTGCTTTTTTTTTGTCTAAATCAAGATTTAATGTTAAAACACTTTATCAAATCATTTATCAAATGTTTATATCAATAAAACTAGTTGGCCACTTTATCCAATTTTGGAAATAAAACAATATATTTGTGTATAATTTTTTGTATATTGTCCGTTAAAACACTGTACCTTTCTGACAATTACAATAATTTGGATGTTAAGCGTGTTTTCGCGTTTGGGCACGCCACAATTGCGGCGATAATTCCCCTCTTTGAGGAGTGGCTGGAGAGGCGCCACGGCGTCCTCACCTTCCGCCTGACGCAGGTCCTCACCGGACAGGGGTGCTTCGGGAGGTACCCTGTTCCGAATAAGGCGGGAGGAAACGCCCGGGTGTCACCACTGTGTGGATCGCCCGGAGGACACGGTGGAGCATACGGTGGAGGTCTGCCCGGCTTGGGCGGAGCACCGCCGTGTCCTCGAGGAAGCGATCGGCGGCGGCGATCTCTCGCGTCCGGCCCTGGTCCAGGCTATGGTATGGAGCGAGAGTACATGGGAAGCCATTACCTCCTTCTGCGAAGCAGTAATGCTCGCGAAAGAGGAGGCGGGACGCGTGAGGGAGAGGCAAACTTTGCGCCCTCACGCCCCTAATCGCCGCAGGAGACGCCCTGGGCGTCGGGAATTGGCAGCCGATTCCCGGCCACCGTAGGCGCGGGCTTGCTGACGGCGAGCAATGGGTAGCTCGCCGTCCGGTAAGGACCAGACCCGAGTCGACGGCGCGTTGTGTTCCACGCGCGCCTCAAAGAGATGTCAGCAGCATTGAAGGGGTCCGCTAGGACCGATGCCAGCCGGGGTTGTGGGATGTTCGAAAGAGTTACCGTGGCCCTGGCACAGGCAACAGAAGGAACACGGGTGGGTTTTAGTCAGTAAAAGTCTGACACGCCCTCCCGCTCTGGGCGGAGCGGGAGGGCGGGTCAGACTTTGATGAAGTCATTTGATGATTTCCCATCCACAAAAAAGAAAAAAAAAGCGTGTTTTCTCGTAAATGTTTAATAACATGTTGGTCGATCATACATTCTTACCTGAAACGATTTTGACGTATCGTAAGCATTTAAGCTACTTTAATTTGAGCAAAGGTTTTTGTGTTAGCAAGGTAAGCCTACATAAAAATCTTTTTTGGTTAAAAATGTGGTGGATAAGCTGTACTCCGGGAGTGCCTTTTATGCGCGCGAACTGCTGCGGATAAGGTCTGAGCGTTGCGCGGGCGCTTCAGTCGACCACGCACAGTCGATGACGGTGGTCACACACGAAGTGCCCGCTGCTTCTACTCGAAAACATCCATACTGTATAAAGTCATGGAAAGGATACTTAGCAATAAGCTGCTAGCATAACTGGAACACAATGAGCTCCTCAGTGATCACCAGTATGGCTTCCGTCGTGGTCGGTCAACTGGAGATCTTCTTGTGTATGTTACGCATTGCTGGGCCGAGGCCATTCAGAGACACGGCGAAGCCCATGCTGTGTCGCTTGATATCTCAAAGGCCTTTGACAGGGTCTGACATGCTAGTCTGTTGGATAAGCTTCCACCATTCGGCATCCCTGCAGACTTTTGCAATTGAATTTACGACTTCCCGATCAGAGTGGTCATAGATGGTTGCTCATCGGATCATATGGCTATTGATTGATGCTGGTGATCCTCGAGGGTCTATTCTTTCTGCGACTCTATTTCTGCTGCACATCAACGACCTGCTACAGCTTGGCGCTATCGGGTACGCAGATGACAGCACAGTCTCTGAAAGATACCAGTCCAGTGCAAGAGCCAGCAGATAGGAAACAGCTACTCTTAGAGAGGCCATGGTGGAGCGAATGAATTTGACCTTAATTCTTGTTTCCCAATGGGTTGACGAAAATCTGATTAAATTCAATGCTCAGAAAACACAGGCGTCTCTTTTCATTGCGAAAAGGAGTCAGTTTCAGTTATCCCCCACATTCCGATGTGCATCTGAATCAGTTACCGACCGCTTAGAGCTTTTGGGCATGGAGTTGACGTCTGATCTCAACTTCGGCTTAACCATCGAGTCAAAAGCACGGACTGCAGCCAAGAAACTGGGCATCCTAAACAAGGTGAGGTGATACTTCACATCTGGACAGCTTTTAAGTCAGTGCAAAGCACAGATCCGTGCCTGTATGGAGGATTGCAGCCACTTATGAGATGGCTCAGCAAAATACCAGCTTGCTGCACTTGAGTCGGTGGAACGCAGAGCAAAGGCGACGAGACGTTGGTGGCTAGGCTTCACAGCCTGACTCATCGGCGTAATGTTGCTTGCCTGTTGGTCTTCTACAGACAGTACTTCGGAGAGTGCAGGAGCTCCATGACCTGATCTCACCATTGCCCTTTTACTAGCGGACTACAACTGCGAGGTCTTATTCGCACTTGGTTGATATCCCGATCTGTCGTACTAAGCGCTTCTCCTCCACGTTTATTATGCACACAGCCAAAGTGTGGGACTCTCTGCCAGCGTCTGTGTTTCCTTCTACATATAACCGTCTGCCTTCAAAGCAACAGTGAACAGACATCTTCTGGGCACGCTCGTTTCATCATAGACCTCATCCATCTGTTTCCATCAGGCGTGATCGAGGTCAAGAGCAGACCCATTCAGCAATAAACAAAATTAAGCATTTAATGGCTTATGGTTCTTGTGTGTTAAGTGTGTCAGATCATGGAAGCATGTTGTGATAATAGAATATATTTTTTTTTAAGAAAATTACTACAAAAAAAACATGGTTCAGTTGTTAGGGCTAAGGTAATGAAACCTCATCCATGTCTCGATAAAAAATGTGGCAGATCTTGTGATCAGGTCAGCGATGAAAGAAGACAAAGCTTGTTTAATTATTTTCATGGTTTGACTGCAGAAAGGAAACGCGATTGGCTTGTTTCAAATAGTCAACTTGAACACACTAAAAGGAAACGCTCAAAAGAACAGTGCAGTAGGCGTCAAAACTCCTTTTTTATATAATGAATGAGGGTGAAGGTCGACGACAAGTATTTCAAAAGTTTTTGATTGCATCTCCCAATTGAACACAGTGAGTTTTTTTTATTTCGTTTTTTTTTTTAAATTAAAAACCAATTGTTTTATGTGTTTGTTGTTATTTATCGAAGCATATATAAGAAGTGTGCTGTTGTGTAATTACAATTTTCATACTTCTTTATTTTGTATTTAATTTTTTACCTGTCGCTAAAAATATAATAATATTGGGATATAATACCTTGATTCTAATCGTAACTAAAATGTAATGAGTAAGATTAGATTATTTGGTTTTCCTCCGTTGACCTAACTCGGCCTGTTAAAACATTTTATTGGAATATTAAAGTTTACCGAATATAACGTAAGATACTTTAGTTGTAGCTATTCGATCGTTAAAACATTTTTACAGGACCTCTAATGTTGGAATTATGACTTAAGTCACTTTTACCTAACCGAGATTATTCACACAACCTTGTCTCCTAAAAATAGACCAAAAAGTCATGTACATTTTTTTTTTGGCTTAGTTATTAAATAATAACTATTATGAAATTCAACAAGAATACTCCAGTAGTTAATTTACTATGATTTTTTTGGTGAAAAGTAAAACTTCAAATCAATTTATTGAACAATTTATGTAATCGTTAATACAATTTACCTTTCTAGCGTCGATATCTTGAGAAAGAACGTTGGAGAAAGGAGTCTTACCGCGATATACTATACTATATACTCACTTTACCAGCCATATAAACAGGATTCCTGATTTATTGAAGTTTATTACTATCATAAGACTACATAGGAAGAAGAAAACTCTTTTCCTATTTTTTTTTTCAGTCATTCAAATGTGCAACTAACTTGTTACCACGAAGAATTAGGCATTCAGTTGAACGTAGACTAAAAGCTCTCAGAAACGATTCAAGTCACACTTTCTACCAAGAACATATCCCCAATTCACAGAAATTACAACCATTTTGAATAACATTTCCATAGCCTGCAGTACACATCACACCTAAGCCCTGGTACTCACGTGCGATTAATCATAAACCCCCGCCCAGACGCGACGACAGCGTCGCGTGACCACACCGTGCCCACTTCGCAATCACCATGACACTTAGATATCGGACACTTGGTTTTAGCATCTGCTATTAAACTCCCATTCCAAACCCACCCTTATTCCTCCACACTTAGATTGAAAATTCTTTGTAGTTGTTAATTAATGCGTGTTTAATAAATAATTGTTTAGTAAATCTGTTTGGCTAGATAGTTTTGACTTCCGTGAAGATCTAGGCAGAAAGGTAGGTGATACATCAGCCGCCTGTCTGCCTTGGCAGGTTGTTAGACGAGAAATGAGTTATTCTTGCCTGGTAGGTGATTGAGTAACGAATGGATATAATTTGTTGTCTTCAGGGAAAAGCTGTTGCTTGTATTGCAATTACCTCGTTGTTTTCTTCATGGGTTAAGAGGGCTGTCGCATTTTATCACCTCTCTCGCTCACACGGCACAAAATTTTTAAGAATGTTAAATGAAAAGATGCTTTTTTGAAAAATGTAATCAATTGGGGAACTAATAAATAATATTAATTTAATAGGTAATTATTAAACACACATACATACATACTTATTGAGCTGAATTTAATAAACTCAGCTCAATAAAGTATTATGATCTGTTTTTGAGTTGAGTTAAATAAATGCCACAATAAAAATGTGTTTTTAATAATAACCTACTAAATTAAAATAACAATATTAGTTCGCCAATTGATTACATTTTTCAGAAAAGCATCTTTTCATTTGACATTCTTAAAAATTTGGTCCCGTCTGAGCGAGAGCGGTGCCAAAATGTGACAGCCCTCTTTAAGGAAGTTTATTTATCGTAAATTTACTGGTTTACTGCAGCTACTAATAGAGTTCAGTTACCTATTGTAGTATAGTAATTTTCTTCTTGGTACATCGTCTTCACATATAATTAATGTATACAAAATATTAAAAAAAAAGTCACTGTGGAGTTTCTTGCCCATTCGTCTCCATATGAAACTACTTTTTGGAAAGGGCAAAGAGAATCAATTTTATTTTCTATTGTAGTTAAATGCTATTTTCTTATAAATTTTGACGCCCAAAAGTGCCTTTTAAGTGCCTATTTGAAATTTAAATGAATGACTTTGACATTGAAAACGTTGAGTATCAAAATGGTTAAACGTGAATGGGTTTTAAAATGGTATTGAGTAGGTGGAGGTGGTTGTAATAAGACATCGGGACATGTTGTTCCCATATTAATTCCTAGCTCCTACTAAAGTCAGTCACATAAATTGGTCTTCTTTATGCAAGATTAGCAAAATTACTTTAATTTTCTCAACTTCTACTGCACGAGGACCTATCAATGGGGATATTTCTATGTATAATCAATAATCACCACACTTTTAAGACAGATTGGTGATATAATAGTCAGATAGAAGCACGCTACTGTCCATGCTCTGGATATAATCCCTTAACCCTTTAACAAAACTCAAATCGCCTTTGGGTTTGAACACAAGAAGTCACTTTAATTTGGCAAAAACAAAACAACACTTCAAATGTAAGTAACAGTTTTAAATTCCCATCAAAGAAATAAAACTGGCAAGGAATATGCAGTTAAAAATTCAAAAAATATATTTTCATTTTAAAAGTTAGCGTAATAAAGCGACTTGCACGGTGTATTAGTGTTGCGACTTGCGACAAAAAGCGTTAAGACATTTTATGTCGTGTCGTTAGTGTACATCTGCCCTAATTGTATTTGAGTTGAGGCTTTTTAACATTTAATGAGGCAGGTGTGATTTTTAATACAATTTTTGATTTCCCCTTTGTTTTGGTGAAAGTTAGAGTTTGTATTCATTAGTGATTTCAGAAAAATAACTGTGCAGCTGTTTACTGTGTATGGATAAATTCTGACCAAAAATAAATTTATTTCATACTCATTCTGTATTTCTATCTGAATAAAAAAGCTGTTTATTTTTTACCAAAAGAAATCTTATCTTCGAAGAATAACTTCCATCTATCTAAAACAAAGACGTTAAACATTCTCTTTATCAGCAGCCCTGATATAGATCAGAAGAAGAAAAAAAAATTAAATATCTTTTGTCAGTCAACCCTAGACTAATTCCTAAAGTACCTTTTAGTTAACTAAAACACAAAATACACAACAATACACACAATCCATTTAGCCATTTGAATACATCACGCGAGACTCGGAAAACATGACTCTACTCCACAAATTAGAAAACGAAATTAACTGCAAATATACCAAAAAACATGAACTTCATAACACCCCTATGATTTAAGTCATTAAGTCAAGAATTGTGCAAATGGTGTGTAAAGATAAGTTGGTAAAACCAAGTCATGCATTAGAGTAATTGCATGCGGCTCCCATACCGATGTTATTAAAAAAACATTAGACGATGTCATATTAATTACTTTATAAGAAACTTCAGTTAAATTACAATTGAAGCGGGTTTTATATGCGTTTGTTAAAACTCTTAATTGTATTGTTTTAGATTCAAAAGTAATTAGGCATTATTAAATTTATTTGATATGTTTTTTTTGTGTAAGTCTGTTTTAATTGGGACTTGGGTTTGTTTTAGCCAAGTGTGATCATTGAGTGTGATTTAGAACTTCTAATTTCTATGCTGAAATAAGATTTTGCCAATTAATCAGGTAGTGTCAATTTTATTTATTTATTTTTATTTTATTTTTTATTTTTCTCACCACAATATACATAAATTATTTTACATTGATCAGTTTCGACAATGATACACAATTCAATTATATACTTATATGTTGTGGGAGACTGGTGCCTAAGCTAGGCTCATGGCCTGTGTTTCAGGACACCAGGATCCCACCCCTTTACATTTTCATTTATAAATTATGTATTAAGCGCGCTGACAGAATGTAGTAAGGAATCGTACGACTTTTAGTTTTAGTATGCGAGACAAATGTTAATAGATGTGTAGTAAGGGTGATTGTGATTTGTGTTGATCAATGGTGGTTATGCAGGCCATACACCCGAAATTTTCATCAAAATTGCTTTAAAAATTTAATAATAAAAGCATATTTTTACCCTATTGCAGGGCAAAGGCCTCTTCTCATACAGAGAAGTCACGAGCATTGATCACCACGCTTGCTCAAGACGGGTTGGCGATTTCAGAATTTTATATTAACTAACTATAAGTCCAGGTTTCCTCACGATGGTTTGTGTTTTGTTTTGTGTTTTGTTTTGTGTTTTGTTGTTGTGATGTTTTGTTGTGAGTGTGACATAACTGGCGAATTGTGGGTGTATTGTAGGTACACCTCTGCTCAACCCTTCGGGGAAACAAGGCGTAGTGTTATGTTTTCCTTCACCGATGTCGGTAATGTTTAAGATAAACTCAGAAAATACATATGAATTGAAAAAAATACATTGGTTGGTTCCCGGATTTGAACCCACAATCTCGTGCATGAGAGGCAAGGGCTTAACCACGGAGCCATCACGACGGTAGATCCTTTTGAATTTGAAAATATGAAAAAAAAAAATACGTACTGCACAAAAATTAAACGATAAATCCATGTAACACCATATTCTTTTAGTAAGACAACTTCACTTACGTACGGCCGAACCCAATAACCTATCTATCACCCGTTTTGGCATACTGGAGATAGATAAACCTATCTATCTATGGTTTTAACGTCCCAATAATCTATAAGAGATTATAGAATCTTACCGGGGTTTTTTTTTTGGATGGGAAATCATCAAATGACTTCTCCCGATCTGGGTGTAGCGGGAGGGCGTGTCAGACTTTTACTGACTAAAACCCACCCATGTACCTTCAGTTGCCTGTGCCGGGGCCACGGTAACTCTTTCGAACATCCCGCGAGAATCTTACCAGCCTGACATAAAGACAGACAGAATTGTACTGTCTACCATCAATAGCGATCTGTCTTTTACGAAAAATAGGTTATTGGGTTCGGCCGTTATTGTACAGCAAAACGGCAGGATTACTAAATAACATAAGTTTCTACAAGTCAGCACTTAAAATAGTCTCGTCAAATGTTTTATTCTATAATTAAAGAACCAAAGTGTGGTGGTATTCTTGTCACTCTTGAGTTCACTAACAGACTAAAAGAGTTTAGACTATTGTATACAGATGCGACTTTTGTTCTCTGCCATCATTTTATGCCTACGCACTGCTTATCTAGGTGTGGTGTTTACAATGGTTTTACATAATATATAGAATTTTAAAGAGACTCGAAACTGAAAAGCTGTAAGTTTGTGAAGACTCATTTAAAATAAAATAAAAACTAAAATCAAATAGAATTAAATAAAATCAAATCAAAACAAATCATTCAATAAAATTAATACCTTCTCCTTTTTCTTCTTTAGCATGTCCTTCCGGAAACCGACACCTAAATAATAAACACGATATGTAAGTATTGATGCCATTTATAATTTTCTTCTCAGTCCTAACAAACATGAAAGGTATTGTAACTACAATTATGTCCTGAATTCTGTCATATTAACCAACCCGCACTGGGCCTGCGTGGTAGATTACGGCTCACTCCCTCTCACAGAAAGAGGAGACCTGTGTCCCAGCAGTGGGAACATTATAAGCTGATTATGAATGAAATGTATCAATGGCAATTTGTAAGTCATGAAATAGAAAACAATTAATTAAATCTCTAATAGATAAGTACATATCTTAATAAATCTCTTACCAATATTGTAACCACGACTGCAGATAGGCAGAAACCCTCAACTACAAAACTGTCACGTCTGTACTGCCCCTACTCTCCATACACCGCCACTAATTGGTGTTTGATTAATGACTATGAAATTCAGCTTTTTAATTAAAACGGACGCATGTCAGACAAACTCGAAACACGCTGTTCTGTCTAAAAACAGCTTTATTTTTGTAATAATTTCAAACACTTGAAATATCACTTTATTTTGAGATGGAGGTAACGTGAGATGGCTCTGTTTTTCGTATTTGTAGCTTTGATGTATTTCTTAGTAATACATCAAAAAATGAGAGGAGCTCGTGGCTAAATGATAACTGGATCGGTTCGTGGATTTGTCACCATCCATTACAATTATGTAATGGATGGTGACAAATCCATATAAATGATATATTAATATCCAGGCCCCCGTACCTCGGAAAACACGTGGAACTGTTGGGCCCCGGCTGTCATTCGTAGATCTTTGACAGTCGTTACGGGTAGTAAGCAGAAGCCCAAAAGTCTGACAACCAGTCTTACCAAGGGGTATCGTGTTACCCAATAACTGAGTTGTGAAAATAAGATAGGCTAGGTAGATTACCAGTATTAGCTTAGGCGTTCCTGTCCTCTGTCCACAGCACGGAAAAGTTGACCGAGAAAATTTTAGCCCCCTCCTTGGTTGACTCAGAAGTGCCGTGTTTGACTGACGCAGTGAACGCCTGGAAAGTGCCTTGCCCGGATACAGATCGGCCCTTGAACCCATCTTCCCAGAGGCAGTGGGATGAACCGCTCTGCAGGTTGGTACGGAATAATCTAATTAATACGACCACCAATATTGCTGAGAGTGCCCGCCTGCTGGCTGTGGGGGAGTGGGAGTCGGGCCTCTGGCTTCAGGCGCTACCGTCACCCAACATAGGCACTATGCTGGGTGACACCACCTTCCGGCTCGCTACTTGTCTGCGTCTGGGCGCTCCTTGCGTGGCTCCGCATCGCTGTCAATGCGGTGTCGGTGTCGACTGCCTCAAACAACATGGCCTATCCTGCAGTAAGAGCGCAGGCCGGATAGCACGGCACGCCAGCATCAATGACATCATCCGTCGTGCTCTTGTCACCATCTATTCTCTCCACCGCCCTTGGTTGACTGGTAGAGAATTCCTAAGGCTTTAAGTCCGCCTTTGTACTTTTTTGAGTGTGAAAAGAAATAAATACATAGAATTTTCTTGTATTCGAGTGGCTTAATTTCAGTAAACTAATAAAGAAAACAAAAATAAATTTATGACCTACCTACATCTATACATATATACCACCTTCGGGTTTATTCGAGTTACCTCGACTTGCAGATAATTTCATACAAATTCCATTGATTCTTTAAATAAATCGTTCCTATCTGGATTCTGGACACTGTGACACAAGCCTTTAAAAATCAAAACCAAAAGTCATGTATTCCAATTAGGCTGAGAATCAACACTTTTTTAACGTCAAAATTACGTAAGACAGTCCCTCAAAACGCCCACTCTTCACCACTTCCTAGTGCTTTAGCTGGGAAGAAGTGGCGCAAAAAACTCCCCAGCAGCACAGCTGTCTGTTTAGTTAGAAGAACTTGTTTTTATAAAATAGTATGAAGAATAGGGACGATGCCTGGGTAAAAAAAGAAATTTTATTAAGTTCGTCAGTCAGATAATAAAAAAATATTAGACACGTATTTTTTGCTTTATCGTATTAATAAAAAATACTTAGATAACACGCATTTAAGTTGGGGAGTGGTCCCAACTCAGTATAAAATCCAGCAAGGCGTGACGTCATGCCACATTTTAACTCAACGTATCGCCGTAATCTTTCGATTACGTAAAAAAAGAAAAAATACGTGTCCAATATTTTTTAATAATCTACCTGACGGACAAAAAAAAACAATTTTTAGTCATCATCTATTGCTATTCTTCATACTATTGTATAGAATCAAGTCTTTCTTCTCCCTTACCTACTTAAAACTGCTCATACCCCATTGCTTTCTCCACTTAAATTAAAATTTTACTTGTTTTACAGGCACTCTTTACGCCCCAGGCACTTACTAACCACTAGCTACAAGGAAATACCTTTGACACGTCAATAAAATATGAAAATCCCATCAGCAAAGTGACCACGAATGGTTGGTGGTCGCGAAATAGCACTTTTCCTACTATAAACATGTTTATTATCATTGCTACCAGGTTAACTTGACCTCTCTCATAGTTCCTATGTGAAGGGATGTGGGTCTGGAATAGGCTGGTCGCTATAAATAATATCGGTGACATATGGATAGACTGTTTATTGCGTTGTTTATTATGTTGAAGTTGTTACTACTGGTAGCTAAGATGGGATTTTATCTGTAAATCGTAAAAATGTTGTGAAAATCAACCAGTTGTGATTGGTCCTGACATAAGATAGCTGGGAAAGACAACGATGAGAACAATCTGAAAGTGAGTTAACTAGGCGGAAACTGTAGACTGTTTCGGTAGTCAAACTCCTGGAGAACACCTAAGTTGACATCATGTCTCAACTTCGGCACCACTATCGAGTATAAAACCCAAACTGCGGCCAAGAAACTGGGCATCCTAAATAAGGTGTAGCGATAATTTACGCCTGGACAGCTTTTAACCCTTTAGGTACAAAGCGTATTGCAGCCACCTTTGGGATGGCTCAGCTAAATACCAACTTGCCGCACTTGACTCGGTGGAACGCAGAGCTAAGAGGCTCATTGGCGACGTAAAACTGGTGGATGCCAAGCTTTACAGCTTGGCTCATCGACGCAAGGTTGTCTGCTTGTCGGTCTTCTACAGATTGTACTTCGGTGAGTGTGCTCAAGAAATCCACGACCTCATTCCACCGGCCCCGTTCTACCATCCCTGATCTCTTCAAAGTGAGAGTGAACAGGCTTCTTCTGGTGGAGTTCGCTCCATCGTCAACTTTGTCTCAGTCACCCATCTCAAATAAAATAAATAAATAAAAAAGTTTGTACTTGGCCAGTAGTTCATTAGGTACATTTTGACGTGCCCTAACAGGCGTTGCACAGAGGGGGTTTCGGATCGGCCTTTTAAGAGGTAACGTTGCCCCTTCCATGTGCAAATGGTAACCATCGGGTTGGTTTTAGTGAGAGAAAAATCCCACACTCCCCGGTCTTATCCCCAAAGGCTGGACGCCTTTTGAAGATTTCCCCCGGAAAACAAAACAAAAAAAAAGAGGTACATTTTTGACAACCCGACGGTGAAGGATCTAATATCGTCAAGAAAAATATAGATTAAATGATCTGAAATTGCAAACAGTAATCCATGCTCGTTCCACCTCTGTAAGAGAAGAGGCCTTGCTTGCGCTGTTGTCGGAAAATTATAACCTGGTAATGTTCCCTTGGCCTTTGCCCTAGTAGGTTTTATTATTCAATAGCCTAGTTTAGTATCTTGACCACCCAAACCCACACCTTCTATGTTTCCTTAAACAATCTTACGAACCGCCACAAAAAAAAAAACCAGCAGCATTTTCTCCACGTCATAAAGTTCTGCACTAAATTGTTAATAGTGGTGTAAACGGCTGAGCCGTGATGGCGACTATTGTGCGGTTCGCAGCCGTCGAGAACCGTTAATGACGTATTCAAACTCCGGTATTTATGTTAGAACCAGAGAATAGACAGCCTTTACAGAAGGTCCGCTGAACACACTGAGTGAAAACGCACGCACACATAGACACGCGTCTATGTACCTACAGCGAGCGCGCTCGCGACTGTCATTTGTTTGAGATCGCCTCACGTACATGTCCGTGTGCGTGCGCCTGTGTCCGCTCCTTGTATGAAGCTGGTCTTCTGTGTCTGTTTATTCTGTGTCAGACCGGTGACCGTACCGCACTAGCGTAAATATGGGTGCGTGAATGTGGGCTGTTGTTATGTGAAGTGGAAGCGAGAATGGGTTTCGGGTTTACGGTAGAATTATGATTATGAGGACTGTCTTAAGAGAACCTCGGACTCGTTTTACTAATGTTACCAAAATACCGTAAGAAATGTTACAATAGAATTTAAGCACGTGATGACAGTCGGTCTGCTTAAAATTTTGTTTCAGCCTGAAAATCAGAACTTGACAGTCAGATTGGAAGCTGACCGATTGGTAGTAAGGAGAAGGTATAGGGTAATTGATAGTTATTCAGTAATCCATCTCGACAAGGTTTGGTTTCATACTTTAGTACATTGCACCAGAGGCCTACCTAATTATAATCACTACATTTCTGTGTTAATACTTACTTAAAAAACCGGAGTGCGTGTCGGACCACGCACAATGAAAGGTTCAGTAGTTGGGATGAATTTATCTCAAGAACAAACTTAACGTTGTAGTTGAAAAACATGTTCTCTCATATATTCCAACTGCAAATGTAAGTTTGTACGCACAATATTGGGAGATTTACATGTTATTTTAAGATAGACTTTGTTGTATCTCAAATAAACGCGAAAATTAATTAATTAGTATTTATTTAGTACAGAGCAATACATGTCACAGTAAATGTAGAGAGATATATATAAGTGCGAGTAAGTAAGGTAATCTAAAGACTGCGTTCCAGATCTCACCCTCTCCCGCACTCATTTTTAACAACATTTTGTTAGACAATAACATAAACTATACTTCTAGACTAAATGAACAAGTATCTACAGACTCTGAGCAAGTTACAATTTGGTTAACATAACGTTTCCATCTTTGACCTTCTACATATGTAACCCCTGGAACAGACTCTGTACTCTTCCAAAATTATTCCTAATACCCATGGCTTTCTGCCTTTCCTGTAGTCTCGGACCATAACCTTTTGACCTATTTCCCCTTTATTTTCCCTTTTCCCTTGATCTCGTTTATCTACTACTTCCTGAACAGTGTCAGACAATGGAGGTGGGCGTAATAAGCTGAACCTGTTTCTGATTTCTCTCCCTAGCATGAGCCGTGCTGGAGACACCCCAGTGGTACGCTGTGGTGTACTTCTATAATCAAACAGAAACAAGTTGATGGCTGAAATCAGGTTACAGCCACATTATAGGTTTCCCTGTAATCTATAAATATACGAGAACTATTTACTGTATACTTAACTGTACGGAGATAATGGTGGATGGTCAATTTTCATCTATTTTCTTGTGTTAAAATTATAAAAAAAAACAATACTTAGGGCCCTTTACATTAAGCCCTTTCATTTGATATATGACACACGGTACAGTGTGCAACTTTTTTTTTAAATTTTCTAATTTGTCCCCCAAAAGTGACCCCATATTCAAAATTCATTTATTTACGTAACATGTCGGCGTTTGGGTCACAGAAATTGATATGTACCTACACCAAACATCTTAATCGGTCCATTCGATTCGGAGCAATCTGGCTGTGACAGACAGACAGACAAACACACAAGTGATTCTATAAAAGTTCCGTTTTTCCATTCGGATATATGGAATCCTAAAAATCGACGAAAAACAAAATCTAAGAATACCCACTCAATAATGTTCCATGCACTGACCACAGTCGATCATCCCATCTTAGACACTACCTACGTAGCGGCATACATAAACAAGTACCCAGTTGTACTCCTACCATAACAACTTTCACATGGTGCAAACGATCCAATTTGCCAGCGACTTGATGATCAACAGCAGCTGTCACGATGAAGACATTTTGGTCAATGAACAATTGAATTCAAAGACGGTAGGCGTAAGATTGACAGCGCACCGGGACCGGTAGCCAGGGTTGCCAGGAGGCAATTTGTATGTTGGTTTGGCAATAAAGTGACGTACCACTCAAAAAAAAATGTCATTACATTATTGTTCAAAGGATTGAGTAGCTTAGCGCGATGGTAAAAGACTCAGATGGTTTTGAAGTAAAGTCAGGAAAATGAATTGTTTATCAAAGTAACTATCAACTTAAATAAACCGTATATTCAAATCAAAACTGTAATTCTTTGACAGTTGTATGAAATGGCTTTAACACGGTAAATTGATAAACAATTAATTTGCCTGGCTGTACGTACAAAGTCACGCACGCAACAAAATTAAATTTCGACGTTGATTCCCATATAGCTCCGAATAGTACTCGTATTTCGCATATTAAGTATGTAACATAGATATTGTAAAGTTTTTACAAGAAGAATAACGGAAAAGGAAGCTGTTTATGAAACACCTATTTGTAAGCTGCATTGGACTACAAAATTCTTACAATAATCTACTTTGAGTCACAGACAACATAATTTTCCATAGAACTATGTCAAAGATTCCCACAATACACTTCTCCTTAATTTCCACAAACTCATTTATCGAATGGCAACCCTACCGCCGCGGGCCAACACGACTCCTTCCATTGTATGCTAATAGAGCTGTGATACGCATGCACATGCGCACACGCATCTAGGATTTTTTTTAAGACGTGCTTTCTTAGAATTTTGGGACGTGCACCTTCGTGATGTTTATAGGCAATTCCGTGTGAGATGATTAGTTTCTAGAAACGTGAACTTGAGAAGTTAGGTAGTTAGTTAGTTTCTTTTGTACTTTGTAATGTGGATTTAGATGGCGGATATGTGGAGTCGGGTAATGTAAGATAGTAATGTCTTTAGTGTCGTGAGTGCCGAGACTTTTGTTGGTTTACTTTTATTTAAGAAAAAAATCGAGTTGTTTTAAGTAATTTCTTCCACATAACAGTTTTATGATGAGTCGGGACCCATAGCATAATAGTTCTCCTTTGTGGTACTTATCCAATGTACATTAAAGTGCATTTAGTTTTTTTTAATGATAACTATGTATGTAACTGCCACATTATCAGAATCAATGTAGCCGTATCATAATCATGGCTCCTGCAAACAGGCACCCCACGCGACGCGGCACAAAGGCACCGCGTGTCGCGCCTGTTTGCAGGAGCCTTTAGCCTAAAGTTTAAATAGATGCCGCTGTATTTCAAAACACTGATGTATGTAGGTATAAGCAGCTGAATAAATTGGATAGATTAAAACTACTTAGAAAAGGAAGTAACCCATTAACGCAGCCGTCTTTAAGTAAATAGCTGCTTTATAGATACGATTTTCCAGTACATTAAAACATTTCTTTATCCATTTTTTTCATGTTATTTTTATTTAATCGCAATAGCGTTAAAACGAACTACTTTATATGCAACAAAACTAACATCTGCAGGTCTTTAATATTCAAATACAAATTTACTTGTCACTCTGTTATCTTTTAAGCGACATTATAAATTATTATTAAAACAGAATGCCATACACTTATTCTCTATGTCTCTGGTACCTTTACAGGCTTTGACAGAGATAAGATATCAACACGGAGAGTACTTAAAGATATCTGATAACATCTGACAGCTGAAAGTGTTTAGAATAAGAAACATGAACAGAAACGAAACTCATGTAAATTCACAGAGAAAGACTGCTTAGCAGCTTATAAAATTTATTATCAACTTAAATTGTCCGTAAATTCTTATCACAATCGACACTCTTTGACGCTACATTTACACTGTGCAAATTTATTGCCTGTGGCACACCATAAAATTGAAGGGAAATTAACTGGCACCCTCTAAACAGCACGTAAAATTGTTGCACGATACATGCAAGTTAGTTGCCGTTCAAAACTGGTATAGCTGTAAACAGCACGTACAATATTGTTGCACGATACGTGCAAGTTAGTTGCCGTTCAAAACTGGTATAGCTGTAAACAGCACGTACAATATTGTTGCACGATACGTGCAAGTTAGTTGCCATTCGAAACTGGTGTAGCTGTAAACAGCACGTACAATATTGTTGCACGATACGTGCAAGTTAGTTGCCGTTCAAAACTGGTATAGCTGTAAACAGCACGTACAATATTGTTGCACGATACGTGCAAGTTAGTTGCCGTTCAAAACTGGTATAGCTGTAAACAGCACGTACAATATTGTTGCACGATACATGCAAGTTAGTTGCCATTCGAAACTGGTATAGGTGTAAACAATACGTACAATATTGTTGCACGTTACGTGCAAGTTAGTTGCCGTTCAAAACTGGTATAGGTGTAAACAGCACGTACAATATTGTTGCAAGATACGTGCAAGTTAGTTGCCGTTCAAAACTGGTATAGCTGTAAACAGCACGTACAATATTGTTGCAAGATACGTGCAAGTTAGTTGCCGTTCAAAACTGGTATAGCTGTAAACAGCACGTACAATATTGTTGCAAGATACGTGCAAGTTAGTTGTCGTTCGAAACTGGTATAGCTGTAAACAGCACGTACAATATTGTTGCAAGATACGTGCAAGTTAGTTGCCATTCGAAACTGGTGTAGCTGTAAACAGCACGTACAATATTGTTGCACGATACATGCAAGTTAGTTGCCATTCGAAACTGGTATAGGTGTAAACAGCACGTACAATATTGTTGCAAGATACGTGCAAGTTAGTTGTCATTCAAAACTGGTATAGGTGTAAACAATACGTACAATATTGTTGCACGTTACGTGCAAGTTAGTTGCCGTTCAAAACTGGTATAGCTGTAAACAGCACGTACAATATTGTTGCAAGATACGTGCAAGTTAGTTGCCGTTCAAAACTGGTATAGCTGTAAACAGCACGTACAATATTGTTGCAAGATACGTGCAAGTTAGTTGTCGTTCGAAACTGGTATAGCTGTAAACAGCACGTACAATATTGTTGCAAGATACGTGCAAGTTAGTTGCCGTTCAAAACTGGTATAGCTGTAAACAGCACGTACAATATTGTTGCAAGATACGTGCAAGTTAGTTGTCATTCGAAACTGGTATAGCTGTAAACAGCACGTACAATATTGTTGCAAGATACGTGCAAGTTAGTTGTCATTCGAAACTGGTATAGCTGTAAACAGCACGTACAATATTGTTGCAAGATACGTGCAAGTTAGTTGTCATTCGAAACTGGTATAGCTGTAAACAGCACGTACAATATTGTTGCAAGATACGTGCAAGTTAGTTGCCGTTCAAAATGGTATAGCTGTAAACAGCACGTACAATATTGTTGCAAGATACGTGCAAGTTAGTTGCCGTTCAAAACTGGTATAGCTGTAAACAGCACGTACAATATTGTTGCACGTTACGTGCAAGTTAGTTGCCGTTCAAAACTGGTATAGGTGTAAACAGCACGTACAATAAAATTGCACATACAATAATCACAATCAATCTGCCTAGCCTTTTCCCAACTATGTTGGGGTCGGCTTCCAGTCTAACCGGATGCAGCTGAATACCAGTATTTTACATGGAGTGACTGCCTACCTGACCTCCACAACCCAGTTACTGCGAAATACGATATGACCCCTTGGTAAGACTGGTTGTCAGACTTTGGGGCTTCTGACGACCCGTAACGACTGTCAAAGATCTACGAATGGCAGCCGGGACCAACGGGTTAACGTGCTTTCCAAGGCACTGAGGAGTCTCGGTATGTAAAGATGGCCACCCATCCACGGACAACCCCGGCAAGCGTAGCTTAACCTGATGGATCAACCCGTGCGGCTGTGATTACTTAGCCAAGAGCTCCTTTCATACAATAATCACACGTACAATAAAATCGTATTCAATAAACAAATAAATATAAACATGAGGGCGGTGAGTGAAGGTGTGTTAACATACGAACGAAACAAGTTAAAAAAAAATCTTGAGAGGACGTTCAATAAAATGTAATATTTGGCAGCGCAAATACGGGCAATACTTGAGTCAATTGTACAAGAACGTGCAACTAGACGAGGCAAAACTTGCATGCAATAATCGCCTTGCAATTTTATTGAATGGCAAAACTTGCATTCAATTATTGCATGCCATTTTATGGAAATCGCACGCGTGTAAACACTTGCATGCAATTCTTGAATGGCAATAATTGAACGTGCTTTATGGCATGCGATTATTGCTCTTGGACGTTCCAGAAACTTGCACCGTGTAAATGGGTCTTAACAGTCGTATATGAATTGGATAGCTACATCCAATTCATACGACGTGTTAACTTCAAATTGATGTATTATGCCAATCTGCTAAACAGTCGATTCCCCGCGTCTGTACGTTTGCGCATCATCGAAATTAACGCGTATACCATTGTCCACTGCATACATTATTCGTTAAGAGTGGAGTAGTGTCCCTTCTATGCATTCTTATTCTATAATAGCTGATGACATCTAGCTGATAATATGTACCTCTGGTTCAATTAGTAAGGGCTCGGAGCTAACAAGGGACTGTAACAAATTATTAACAGGAGAAACATTGTAGGGATTTTGAAGGACCGTTTAGTATGGTGACCATGTTGAGAATTTGGTGGGACATGATCGCTTTAAAGCACGGTGACCAACCTTGTATTATGCGTTTGGTGAAATACTTTTATACCAATCTATTAACGTACTTAAAGCCGGTTATAAAGCTACCTACGAAACTCGAATCGGTTTAGAGATATGTTCAGTGTAAAATATGTAAAGAACGGTGCCAAAAATATGACAGTGAAATGTAGGTATTCAATAATACTCGTAGGTCTACCCATCAAAAAGTACGCCATGTCATTAATGAGTCTATATGATAATTATTTTTTTCTGTATGTCGGGTACGCATGCACTGCCAATCAAAACGTAAGGGTTGCACAGAAAATAAAACCCTAAGCATCTCTAAGATTTATTCAAGGAGGTAAATCCAATAGCACTACAAGTAGCTAAGCAGAAATCAAATTACTAAAGCCACTCATTCCAAATCTATTAACTAAAAACACTTAAATCTAAAGAACATTTTCTCCGCTACAAATATCAGGCAGCGTTACGTGTAAGAGCGCATTGGCCGCTCGTCGGCAACATTTTAAATTCGCTCATTATCATAATATGCCGATCAATATTCGATGTTTGCTTCGTCGAGTGAGAGTCTATCTACATGCTGATTGCATCCCGTCCATCGGTCCGTCCGATGTGTTACACTCTTTATTAGGGTGGCCATAAGAACGTTTTTGTATCTAGGCTGTGTGTGAGTAAGTATGCTCGTGGGTTCTGCGAGATTTAAGTGATTTAGAGTCGTAGATTTATTAAATCGTTAGATACGAGTAAGTGAGAAATAAGTTAGTCCTAATGTCACAAATAGAAAATGCATGAATTGTTTGTGTTTGGAAAAACTGTGATCGAGTTTTCGTTTAAACAACTATTTATTTAATTTATTGAAAGACAATTAATCAAACGGCGATTACTGAAAAAAAAAAATTAAATTAAAAGACAAACGTAACAATTTAAGACGTGAGCAACACTAAGAAAACAGATAACAAACGTACACAAAATTATTCTTCTACAAAAGTTATTTTAAGAGTTAAGTACGGAACCCTAAAAAAGGAACAAGCATAGTGCAACACAGCTATTATTTTATACGAACTAAGCCCTTTTTTAGCATAATATAATTAAAACCGCCAATATAAGTTATGGAAGTGAAGTGTTTATATTAAAATCATGACGTGCGTCTACAATGATGTTGCTTCGACATATTAATTAGTCAATAATTTGCAAAATGCTAATGTTATGGGAACTGGAATTTTCAAAACTTATTAAACATTTATGTCTTGGATGAGGTATTCTTATAAGGAATGACGAGGTGATATTAAGTTGTAATTCGTTTTATTTTTAAATGTATAAATTATGGAGAACACGTAACAAAAATTCGAAAATGCCTATTACATTTTGTTGAAGTCAATATATGGATGAATAAAGTTTTCTACAGTTTAATTTGTCAAAAAAAATAGCACGAAAAAACACGTAGAAAGCTGCATAGGTATCAACCTATTATTATTTTGATATGATTATCAACAGACCATAAGAATGTACCTACACGTGAATTTTATTAATTAACAATAAATTCGTATAAAACTGGTAGTTAGCCTTTGAGTTATATAACAAAAACTTTGTTACAGCATTATGTAGAGTACTTACATAGTAACATATCTACAGAATAATTTTCTCGCAAAGAATTACAGATATCATTACGCGGTTAGCAAACAAGTATCACTGTAATTTATTTCACTATCCGCTTCGTTTGAGCCGGTTAATTATGAATTCTTATTCGGACCTGTCCGTACACTTTTCTGAATCATGGTTGCCCCGACGCACACTTGTGAATGTCGCATTTGCCTAGTTACATTACGTTTTATATGTATCTAAGTACATTTGATATTATTATAAATTGAATGAATAAAACGCAGTACACTGACCAGATATTGAAGCTTTATAATTAACACAATGTGTGTTTATAATTAGAATATCTGTATTCATATGTTTTTCGCTATAAATTTTTATGAAGTTGATCTTTGAGATTTTTTTTTAATTTATTGCCTATGACAGTATTTTATAACTTTTTTTATAGGTGTTATTTATTTTACTATACTTAAGTATAGTACAGTTTTTATAGAATAGTTACTTTTCTTAGGTAGTTTATTTTAATGTGACACACTATTAAAAAATATTGTTTTGTAACTAGTTTTTTTTATGTTGTTCGGTATCATGTTTAACAGGGTCATCTAACTTATTTATTTGTTTGTACTTAAATTTTTAGTAACCATTTTATTTTTTACGATTTTAATTGCTTTTGTAAACTATGTTTTTATTTCTACTATCCTACTAATATTATAAACGCGAAAGTTTGTGAGGATGGATGGATGGATGTTTGTTACTCTTTCACGCAAAAACTACTAAACAGATTTTGATGAAATTTGGCAAACAGATAGTTTATAACCTGGATTAACATATACAAGGTGTAACATAAATAACGCACAACCTCTTAAGGATTCATGGTACTCATCATTATGAACAACTTTTACCATGGAACCAAACCTGAAATCACGAAAAAATAAATCAGCTACTCCCTACATTTATGTTCGCATAACTCGTCAAAATGTAGGGAACAACAGATTTTTTTTTCGAGATTTCAAGTTTGGTCCCATAGTAAAAGTTGTTCATAATGCTGAGTACAATGACCCCTTAAGAGGTTGTGCGTTATTTATGTTACATCTTATAGAATAGGTATTATATCCCGATATTCTTACGGGATCCAGATTTATGCGGGTAAAACCATGGGGCGCTGCTAGTATCCCCATAAAACTTATATTTATGTGTGAATAAATCGGTATTCCAATTACGTAACACACTTTTAATCACAATCGGAAGGGTTTTGATTAAAATTCCTAATCCATTGCTTTATATGTTTGAAAATTAGTCTGCTCAACAACGTAAATAACGCAATGAATGTTGTTGAACTGTCAAAATGAAACCGATTCCTAATGGTCTGTTACGCAATTACCATGTGGGAGTAGGTAAGTGTTGTTTTCGATAGTCAAAAACCGGCCAAGTGCGTGTCGGACCACGCACAATGAAGGGTCTAGTTGGGATGAATTTATCCCAAGAACAAACTTAATATGAAAAACATGTTCCCCATACGTACATTCCAAGTACAAATGTACCTAAGTTTGTACGCACAATATTGGGAGATTTACTATGTTATTTTAAGACCATAGACTTCTTATAATTATTCCTGTAATCTACATATAAGTAATATAGAATTATTATCTGTATTAAAAAAAAAAATTAAGCTCAGCAGTTTTGAAAATAAGTCCGTGGATGGGGGAATGGTCAATTTTCTTCAATATCTTTAAAACTGTTTATTTAATAATTATAAAAAATATATATTTGAAATCCTCATAATAAGCCCTTTAATATGTCATACAGTACAGTTTGCAAAACTTTTTTATTTTATTTTCTTATTTTACCCTCAAAATTGAATCCCTTAATCAAAATTCATTTATTTACGTTACACGTCAGTGTTTGTGTCACAGAAATTCATACGTGTACCAAATTTCAACTTAATTGGTCCAGTGGATTCGAAGCAAATTGGCTGTGACAGACGGACAGACAGACACGAGTGATCCTATAAGGGTTCCGTTTTATCATTCGGACGTACGGAACCCTAAAAATATATATAATAAGCAAGCAAAGAACGTAGGTAGGTAAGTATGTATAGAAAACCTCTTAACCATTTAATTTTCCGTACATATAAGACCCTCTTCTAAATAGGAAACTTGTCTTAATAAACAAATAACCATTAAAACTACAAATACATATTTACACTAGACCACACAAGTAATTTCTATATGGACATCATATCCAGTAATATTCCTATTACGATCTAGGCAAATTATAAATCCAGATTCTAGATATTTGTTTATTCAACGATCCAGACGGGTTTTCTAGCCGTTTAGAGATCTTGTTGATGCGATATCTGGTGGCTGAGTCATCTGTTAGTAAGCGTAGTGGTATATTATGTATGTCCATGTTATATTATTTATAGGTATATTTTTAGTAAGCCTCTCTATTGGATTTGTTAGTTTTGTACCTATGTAAAAAGTTGTAATACTGGCAACGAGAAAAAATCTGCGGGGTAATTGCATACACTTACAGTTGCAATGCCTTTCAATTTGACAATTAAACTACATTAATTGCGTTATTTACGTTAGAATCGCAATATTTCACATAAACCTACATGGGTATTTATGAAACGTCAGAAGCTAGGTGCACGGTTCCAATTGGTCGTTTCCTATGGAGAAGAACCGGCAAGAAACACCACGGTTACTCTTTTAAAAATAATTGACTTTTACAATGTTTTCAAAATTACAGTGTTAATAGGTAGGTATGGGTGGACAGTGTAGGCCTGTCAACAAGTACCAGGTACTTAACAAAATAGAAAATGGTCTACAAATCTACAGTCTATTAAGCCTACAACATTCTCACATTCACAAAATATAAAATATAAAACTCGTACTATGAAGCAATGAATTGGGAATTTCCTTCAAAATCATTCGGAATGTGATAGCAAGAGTGCTATAAAATTGGGATGCTGGAAAGATTTAGATGTCATTATAACTAGTTCATTACTTTGGTACCAATGTTCTTTTTTCCAAATCCATAATTTAGTTTGTTATATTTAAGGTGAAAGCGCCAGGGTAGCCCGCGAAATTCAAATTTTCTTAGGTTTTTGGCAATTTGCATATCAGTATTAAGTTCTATGTTGAATAAAATATGATTCGCGGCCGTAACAAATATGTATTTACGGAATTATAATAATTAAATTCATCAATACAACTCTCTAAGACCAAATAATTCTATTAAATGACTATTTCATGAAATCTTAACATTTCAGGGTTATACTAACTCAAGGAATTATATTACTGATTCTCATTTTATAATTCTGTAAATACATATTTTTTACGGTCGCGTATCATACTTTGATCAACATACACCCAGACACTGGGCAGCAAATTGCAAAAACCGTAAGAAAATTTGAATTTCGCGGGCTACCTTAGCGCTTCCCCCTTTTTTTTTTTTTTTTTTTTGGATGGGAAATCATCAAATGACTTCTCCCGCTCTGGGCGGAGCGGGAGGGCGTGTCAGACTTTTACTGCCTAAAACCCACCCGTGTTCCTTCTGTTGCCTGTGCCGGGGCCGCGGTAACTCTTTCGAACATCCCGCAACCCTAGCTGGCATCGGCCCTAGCGGACCCCGTCAATAGTGCTGACATCTCTTTGAGGCGCGCGTGGAACACGCCGCGCCGTCGACTCGGGCTTGGTCCTTACCGGACGGCGAGCTACCCATTGCTCGCCGTCCGCAAGCCCGCGCCTACGGTGGCCGGGAATCGGCTGCCAATTCCCGACGCCCAGGGCGTCTCCTGCGGCGACTAGGGGCGTGAGGGTGCAAAGCTTGCCTCTCCCTCACGCGTCCCGCCTCCTCCTTCACGAGCATTACTGCTTCGCAGAAGGAGGTAATGGCTTCCCATGCACTCTCGCTCCGTACCATGGCCTGGACCAGGGCCGGACGCGAGAGATCGCCGCCGCCGATCGCTTCCGCGAGGACACGGCGGTGCTCCGCCCAAGCCGGGCAGACCTCCACCGTATGCTCCACCGTGTCCTCCGGGCGATCCACACAGTGGTGACACCCGGGCGTTTCCTCCCGCCTTATCCGGAACAGGTACCTCCCGAAGCACCCGTGTCCAGTGAGGACCTGCGTCAGGCGGAAGGTGAGGACGCCGTGGCGCCTCTCCAGCCACTCCTCAAAGAGGGGACTTATCGCCGCAATTGTGGCGTGCCCAGCGCTGGGTTGCGACAATCGCACTCTCCATGCCGCCATGAGATCCTGCCGGAGCTCTGTCTGCCGTGCCACGATTTCTCGCGGCAACAGAGTTACGCCCCGGCGTCCTGCCTCCTCGCGCCACTCCCACATGTGCGCGAGGACTTTTGCCTCCAGATCCCATGGCGGTAATCCGGCAAGGAGGTTTGCCGCCTCCCCGGAGACCGTGCGGTATCCCCGGGCTAACCGGATGGCCATGACCCTCTGGGACGCGTTCAATCGACGTACCGGTCGTCGCCTCACGGAACGCGCCCACACCGGAGCTCCGTAAAGGAGCGCTTCCCCCTTAACAATCAATTATTGAAATAACCTCAAAAAAAACAATGAGTTATTAGATACATTAAAACCTTAATCTAGCATCAAGAAAAACTATGACGCAATACTTATTACGTAAATCAAAAAATCTTAATTTGAAGCTCACGTGGCCCTAATTAACGAGCCAAGGCGGTCCGTCAAAGTTAATAAGGGTAGTTTATATGCACACTTTGTTAATATGATTTACTCGTTTTTTAATCTAAGCAGGTAGTAATAATTATCATGTGTAACCAGCCTAAATTAGGAGGTTACACGCAGAGAGGTATTTTTGTAAAATATCTAGTGTAGTGTATAGTTATTTATCTTTAGTATAGTTTTTGGGTTATATATTGTGGTGGGTAGACATTATAGTAATTGTTATGTTAATATTTTTTATTAAGTTAACACGTTGTTGCTTTTTTGATGTAGAGGATGTTTTTGTAAGTGTGTGTGTGTATTTAATAAAAACTAGTGACTATGCTGTTTTTCATTAAGATTTACACATGTCTAAATACACACACATGTATAAATACGAGTAAAATTGGTACACCTATTTGAATTAATTTAATTATTTTTTATTATTCGAAACAATTTTTATAATTTAGCTATCCTTTTTTTAAACTCACGCCAAAATAAATATTATAGGAAAAACAAAGACACTAAGGCATCAGTCTTGCCCCACATCGCTGCTGCTACCTAGTAATGTGCTTCTAATGCCGCGGTTCCACGGCCCGCTTTCTCACAGGCCAGAGAGCGCCAGGCCAGGCCGACAGGCTGTGGGAACAGTCAGCCTGCGGTGGCCTGTCGGAATGCTCGGCACGGGCCGCGACAGGCCTCGACGGGCCGTGGGACCGCCGCATAAGACTGTCAGCGTTACCACGTTGAATGGTTGTACGAATACATTGGTCAAAAGACGATAAACTAATTATTTTATTTATTTGTCCAGCAATAATCTTGATAATCCTTCCAAAGCCAACGATGACTAGTCACACAATATCTGTGATTCCGATTCTCTTTGACTCATCTCGCTTAACTTATGATATTATTGAATTCAAAATGGTGAACTTAGCCCCAAGTGTGAGGCAGTTTGCGTGGGAGTCTAAAACATACATAACCGTAAAGTCTAATTTTATTATTTCTTCTGAAGACTTGAAATGATTTTAAATGATCATTTTATGATTATTTGTGAATACATGGCCTAACCTTTACTGGTTTGTCTGAGTTTGTGCCCGTAATAGCATTGCATATAAAACAGAATTGCGGGATGTGAAAGCAATTGGGGTTTTATTTAACAAGGTAGTCCTTTTCTGATGACGTCATCTGCCGAAATGAGGATAGCCCTATGTTCATCAGTAGGTAGACTAAGTTAACGCTTTCAAAGACATTAAGGTCGGGAATATACGTCAGATTTTTTCATCAGATAGTGGGATCTGATAGTCTGATCCGGCTATCGAAAGACGTTGCAGCCATTATTTTGTTTGAACATTCAATACACGTCCGATCAGAAATCGGATCAGACGGCTGAGTCGGAAACTGGCGCGAGGCGTTTACGATTTTATTGTCGGTTCGATTGTGGAAGACGCTGTCTGCATACTTCTGGATAGAGACCAAATATACGACCTATTCCTCCCTCCGACTTGCCAGTTGATTCTAGCGTTGACACTGAACGGACGCATCGTTATGGTCGGACAATGGGGGAAAATTATGACATTGAACGGATTATTGTAGCCGTAGTAAAACGGATTTGCCTGTGGGACTCAGGCAATGAAGAGTATCATGTCAGATAAAAGAAAGATTTGGCTTGGGAAGACGTCTGTAAAGAAATATTGGAAAAAAACATGTGTTTTAATGGACTTAAAGAACTTGTCAAATTGATTGGGTGAATCCAATAGCGAGGTTTTTTCTTCTTTCACGTCAACACGATCAAATATGCAATAAGTAACAGTAGTTCGTCGTCCATCTTTTCTCTTTGCTCCGTACACAAGCACTCGGGATGATAGCTCGGGAACGACTGAGTTGAGCCTGACGCAAGGATCGGATGTGTATCGAGTAAATACGATCAGATAGTCTGATCAGACAATCGGAAAGAAAATCAGAAGCATATTCCTAGCCTTAACGGCCGTAGCAGTCATAACAATAAACCTTCTATTGTGTCTCTTGCATGTCCTTGAAAGCATTACAGAACTAATTGGTCCTTAGTGGCAAATGAACCTTCAGAAACCTGAGGGTGTTCCTTGAATAAACCTACATTGATGTAACGATCCTTGCCAGCAATGTTGAGTTCTGAAAAGCACAAAAATATTAGGTCACCCAGGTTTAACACTACTTTAATATGAATCAAAAATTAATTCTCTACGCAGACATAGCTGCAGGCGAAAACAATACATTATCATTTATCAACCATTCATATCAAGAAGAAATTAATACAAACGGACAGATTTAATCATTTTCTCACGTTTGAATTCAATTAAAATAATAATTATTGACGGCAAAGAGTAGCCAATGCACTATTTCACATTAATATTATAATAAAAACGTCACATAAAATATATAATAATACGGTATTTGTGAAGAGTTAGGAAATGACATTTCATGGATTTAATTTATGTATCCTGAATCATTTTTATTTTGAGACGCACGTTATGAGTTATCTTTTTGTGGGTATAAATATCTATGTTATTCTCTCTTAGTCTGCGGGCACGAAATTAGCGGCGGCCGAGCGATGGCGATTGCGGGGCGGCGCGGCGCGGCGACGGCAATCGAGCGATGCACGGGCGTGGCGGCGCGGTGGCGACGCGCAAGCGACGGGAACAAACTTGTTTGATTTCGCCGCTCGACGGCCGCTACTTCTTCTTTTTTTTATTTGAGATGGGTTTGCTCTTGATTCTAGTCTAGGTCAGAGGTGACAGAGACAAAGTCGACGATGGAGCGAGCTTACTCAGAAGAAGCCTGTTCACTCTCACTTTGAAAATATCAGGGTTCTATGCGTTCTTAAACACAGACGCAGGTAGAGAGTTCCACTCCTTTGCTGTGCATATCACAAAAGAAAACTACTTCTTACTTGATCGACCACCAGTTTCGTGGCCACCCCAAACCCGCTTCCGGGGTTTGCCCCGCCCTGCGCCGCTCCGCAGTCGCCATCGCTCGACCGCCGCTGATTTCGTGCCCGCAGACTTTTAATATATACTAACGAACAGCCCCTGCTTCGGACTGTCTTTGCGACTTGACAAAATAACGAGATTTCTTATAAAATATAAGTTTATTAGTAATGTAATTATAAATATAAAACTAGCGGGAACAATTCTCTAAAATAATGAAGAAAACTGCATCAAAATCGGCGGAGATTTAAAGAACAACGCGGTCACACAGACAGACACGAAAAGTGACTTTAATTTATAATATTTATAGTTAGAGAAGTTATTTCGAAATTAATAAAACGCATAATTACCTAATGAATTAGCCGATGCCAAGCCCACTTTCTTAAATAAAACTAGCTCGATAATTTCGGTTAACTTTAGGTGGTCAAAATGCTTCTTAACATATCACACACTATTACAAATAGAGATAGATTATACTGTCATTTGAAAGCAAGAAAAATTACATTAGTAGATTCAGTAGTCAACTTAATAAGGTAATTCAACGATTTTCTGATAACAAGACAATAGAAAAAAAAATATCCAAAAAACTTTTTTACAAAAAAAAAAAAAAAACAACCGACTTCCATTAAGAACACTACAAAGTGAAAATTTTGGAAGTTAGCGACGCTGCATCTGCCTATGTGTTCTCCACAACCCAGTTACTATGCAATACGATGCTCCTTGGTAAGACTGGTTGTCTGACTTTCGGGCTTCTGACGACCCGTAACGACTGTTAAAGATCCATGAATGACAGCTGGGTCTAACGGCTTAACGTGCTTTTTGAGGCACAGATGGGTCTTATATGTAAAGGTGGTCACCCATCCACGGACCAGCCGTAACAAGCGTAGCTTAACCTGATCGATCGACCCGTGCGGCTGTTATTACTTAGCCACTATTTTTAACCAGTAACCATTAAATTTCCCATCATAATATTTGACTGCAGTTTGATTCAGCCCACATCTTCGCTGTGGCCAACAATCCAAGGGACTTCACAGCCCAGAAGCCCAATTCCTATAACTAAAAACGTTCAAAATCTGGTCGCATTCTCATCTCAGGGATAATCAAATGTCAAAAACTTGTCAAAAATGTAGGGAAATTATAGATATTTTTGACATATTTCGACTGAGATCAGACTGTGAACGTTCTTAAAATTATGGGAATTGCCCCTCTGGTGCCTTATTAGGAGACGTTTTAATGTCATCATGATTCCAGTGTGAGAGAGACGGAGATAGATGACCGATAGCACCATCCCTTTTTCAGACTGGAATCATGATGGTATATTAGTGATGTACTAAGTACTTCAAAACCCTGGGTCAACGTGTATAGAACTGTCCAGTTTCATAATGTTTTAAGTGAATATTTGCGAACGGAGCCGGAAGGGGGGGCAACGACCTTGTATGTCAACAGGCGAACCGTCAACGCGCCGGATAAACATACATGTTGTATGGTCCAAGTTATGAGTGGATGCGGGGTGAACATTTGGCACATAACAGAAGGCTTAACCTTCATTGTCATGATAGGAGACACAATAATTCTATTGTTTCTAGCCGGCAGATCGACAGCTGAGGGGTCGTAATTGAAAACGTTCAAAACCTAGTCACAATCTCATCCCAGCGATAATCAATGACAAAACTTGTCAAATATTTTGGTAAATTGTAAGAATTTATGTTAGATTGAGACAGAATTTAGTTTGGAGCGTTCTCAAAAATACGGGTATTGTATTGCCCCGCAGTAAAAACAGTTTGATAGCAGAAGTTGAACTATGCAATAGCTGCATGATTAGTTGCTTCTTATTTTGTACAGAGTCAAGTTTTTCTAACTAAACAGAAAGCTGCGCTGCTGGTGAGTTTGTTGCGTCACTTCTTCTTCCCAGCTAAAGCACTAGGAAGTGGTGAAGGGCGGGCGTTTTGGGGGACTGTTTTATGTAATTGTTGACGTTCGAAAAGTGCTGATTCTTAGCCTAGTTTGAATAAATGACTTTTGATATTGATACAATGTATTTAAAGATTGATAGGTACTAACTAAGTAAGGGAAGGTTTTGCGTTCATAAAATAGGAAATTCCACATGGGACGAAAATGAATCAACACAATTTCTAACAGAAAATCTTTCTGTTAGAAATTCAGACAGAATTAAATTCTAATAAGCTGAATTTGTACCTATTAAGAATGGTCAAGCCTTATTAAAATTGAACTCAGAAAAATCCACTTAAAGTCTTGTTGTTGGCTTGTTAGAATGTTTAAACTATAATTCCAATGAGAATCAATCCCATCATTGACACTTATTTTTTTTCCTGTATGAACACTACCTCACCTGACCTTAAGCAATGATGTAGTAAACAGGACTGAAACCTTGCCTAGAAGTATTCCAATGTGAAATCGCTTCAGCCTATCCCGTAGCCCCACACCCATAGGCCATGCGTCTTGTGGACAGTGCCAACACGATGTGTACATGGGTCTAAGACAACACTGACCGTTCTCACGACTTGTTCCGGAACGGGACGGACAATACAAATTAGGGACCGTACGTGCCGGGTACGTGAAAACAACGTGAAATCTGCTTAATCTCGTGTCGGCATGAGAGTGGCTCGTGATGTGGTGTAAAGAGCGAGGTACCTATTGGAAATATTGGTATGCCCAGCACCCTAATTGTGTAACACACTATCAATCACAATCTGAATGATTTTGAAGCATATTTGCTAATCCATTGCTTCACATGATCGAAAAATTTGCCTGTTCAACAACGTAAAGAACGCAATGAATGTTGTTGAACTGTCAAAATGAAACCTATTCCTACTGAAAGTGTGTTACGCAATTAGGGTACTGACTGAGGCACCCACAGGCAAGTCCGGGTAAGCAGGCGACAACCTCCTAGGTTGACCTGGGAGATGACATTCACAAAAAAAAAAGGAAATATTGGTAGCAGTGCAGTGTGGACTACATAGAGGTACTTGTGTATCATCTTATGCACTCTTGCAAGTGTCTGTAGCTATAATGCAATGCAAAATATTTACATTTACTATAATTTATTCTAAACAAACAAAGATACTCGCTATGAGTATATTACCAAAGCCTAGAACTGTAATCAAAAAAATTTCTTTATTAATGTAGATGTTAATTTAGTCTAACAAGAATCTAATGGTCGGCCATTAGACTCTTGTTAGACTAAATTAACATCTACAATAGAAATAATAATGAAAACACATAACAGAGAAGAATAGTCGAGATTATTTTGATGTTTCCTCAAACGACAAATCAGGATTCCTGGCAAATAGAAGTAGTTTATAATCATGCTGTATGGGTACAGCTGTTCGCTGTCTGTGCCCGCAGGCGGCACGGCACGGCACGGCAGGGGATCCTTCGGCATCAGTACATGCAAGCGCATACTGAAGGCAACGATTCCGCGGTATCAATTTTATCGAAATTTCAATTTTATTGTCATACTATTAAGTCTGGCAAAAGTCTCCACACAATGGGTACCTGAAGATGGACGGCACCGCCGAGGCCGCCCCAGAAAGAGGTGGCGGGATGACCTGGACGTGTACCGTGAGGCCTGGTTCGAGGTGGCGAAAAAAATTTATTAAAAAAAAACTATTATATTCCTATTCGTCGAATAAAAATCCCTTGCAATGCCGTCTCGCCAGTGGACGCAGGCCCTAAGTTTATCATTTTAATCAATTCGTAAACTTCAGGATCTTTCGGGATTAGTTTAAGTATTAAAGCCGATTGGGTTTCTCCGGTAATCTTTTCGAACTGGACATTTTTAAAGCTTCACACGACAAGAAACAAGAAAACTTTCTTTCAGTTTTTTTTAGAAATAGAAATGGGAATCATATATTTGCTTATAATGTAGGTCTACAGATAAGATGTAATTTTTATAAATAATCCCGATACATTTTATTTTACGGCATGCAAAGTGTTCAAACAATAGTTTATCATACTAAACGCGAAAGTTTGTGAAGATGGATGAATGTTTGTTACTATAATATAATAGCATAACACTAACTTGAATATCTTATCTTCTCTCCCTTTTTATCTTTTCATCAAAGGATTTCTCCATTAAACACTTAAAACGCTAAGTGCAATCAGCTGGAAGGTATGAAGATAGACAGACAGATACTTTGCTCTTTGCATTACTTTTAAACCTGGTTTTAGGGTTCCCAAGGGTTAGGTAAAACCTTGCTGCATTTATTTATATCCTCTGCAAACTGGTTACGTTGTTCCATAATTCCAACATGTAACAAAGTACTGCCTTCATCTGAAAAAGTATTAATAATTCTGTAGGTATAAGAGAAAACTTTCGAAATTCTCATTACACAGACCTTACTATTTAGATAGAATCGTGCGTGATGTTTTATTATATATTTTATATAGCCTATTGCCATCAACCGGGTACAAATCCAGACTCTGGGCTGCTACTGAGAAATTCCAGATAGAAAAAACCCAATAACACTTTACCCGACCCGGGAATCGAACCCAGGACCTCATGCTCAGCAGTAGCGCTTGCGACCACTAGACCAACAAGGCAGTTTGATGACCTAACCGTTTACATTTAGTCATTGTCGTTTAGTCATTTGTTATTTTTATTAGTTTGGTGGTGGAGGTGGAGCAGAGCCCTAATGGAATGATTGCCGAGAGACGGTGGAAGGAGCGTTGGCAGACCAAGGGCCAGGTGGTGCACGACCTACAGAAGTGAGACTCGCACAGACCAGGGAAGCATGGCACAAAAGACAGGAGGCCTTCAGCAGTGGGTGGAACATGGCTACCAATGATGATGATGATTCGTTTTCCCCACATAGAAGACCTTCCAAACCTTATGTCTCATTTGAAAGCAAAAACACTTTCCATCCAGAAAATTACATAAGGAACCATACCCACTTAAATCTTCCTGGCCATATTTTTTCTAGATCTCAAGATGAAGCGTCTCATGAAAAGTAAAACTATGCTAAGAGGTCCAATCAAAATAACTATATCGCAAGCGATAATTGCACTTAGCAGGAGGGGAATAAGTGCCGATCATCCTGCTGGCTGAAATGCAGCTCGGCGGTTCATCCTTTTTTGTTGTGGGTAATCTTTGACGCTGGGCTGTAAATAAAACATAAAATGTGAAAGGTATTTTAGAACTTGGTCAAGAAATAGTGTTTGTTTTTTTTTTTAACTGCGGAAGTTTTAAAGACTCCAATACAGTGCACCAGTGGATTTGTTTACTAAATTCCAGTTTCAGGGAAGTCTTATACAGGGTCAATTTAAATTAGCTAGCGAGACTCCGCAAATGTGATGGGTATCGATATCTAAACATGACATAATAATAAATAAATTTATTTGATGATTTTTTTGTGGGATCAGTTTAAAAATCTGTATTTTATTTTTTTTGCAAACATCACAGACGTCATGGGTATCGATATCTCAAAACGATAAAATAGATTTTATCAACTCACAATTCAAGTAACAACACTACAAGCGGACATTGACCTAAAAAAAAATCACCAAATCTTTTTATTTTTTATTTTGTCCTGTTGATATATCGATACCCATCACGTCTGCGGAGTTTCGCTAGCTAATGTAATTTGACCCTGTATAACCTCACGGTATTCCTTCAATCAATACACTATATTACACCATTCTTCTATTCGTTTCAGTCTTATCAGAAAATCTATTTGTTTTTTTTTTTATCTATCACCTCTTAGTGCAACCATCAACTCTCATAATGTAGGCTTTTGATTTTAATTATCTGGTTAAGGCCTGTTTTTCCCAACGTCAGATGTCTTTTATTCCGTGGAATAAAATTCGGTTTTTATGGCAAAAAATCAAAATTATTGTTGAAAAAATCTGCCCTAGCTTTTTTAATGAAAATCAGTTATTATAATACGGAATTAGGTTAATAGCGTTTTTAATTCCTTTTATCAAAAAAACACATTAGCTTACAATTTTGTCCTTGTGCTTGATTCAAACTCAAACTCAATGCATTTTTTTCCATTAAATCAATTTGAATTGTCAAGGAGCCGGTCAGTTAGTCAGAAAGTTGAAGATAGTTGCCCATTCCAAAACGTAGATCTGTATGGAGAAGAACGGGCAAGAAACTCTAAGGACACTCTTTTAAATCAAATTTATTACAAAATCCTGTGTGCATTATTTTTGTGGTATGTGACACCAATATAAAAAAAAAATTCAAAATCAATTCAAAATATATGATTAAAAATAAGTGATGACCAGTCTCCACTGACGGCGCCCGTTCACGAACATAACGCGTGGATCAGCACCATCCAGCTCAACCAAGATATGCTTAAATTCCAACAACAACTCTAAGTTCAAACCAATAAGACCTGAAGCGAGAGATTATCATATATAATAACCATATAATTTCTAATAAGCTTCTCCTATAAAATTAATTTCGTCTGATAATGTGATCATGAAAGTCCTCTTTAAAACAGATACACTTACTTAGACACAGAGTAGATAGCAGATGGAGTGATGAGGGCTCGCGATCTTTGCGAAAGCTATCTACTAGCAAAGATAACAAAAAGATGTTGGTCTGTATTGGTTTGATCTATGGCTTTCACTTCCTCTTTCATATTAGGTATACTATATACAATATAATAATATTTCCTGTGACTTTACTTAAGAAATAACAATCAGTAGGATTTACTTGTAGATTCCATTTATTTACTCTTTTTAGATGTGAAACATTATGCGATCTTGTTGGAAAAAGGCCTGTCGCGCAATGGTCACTTTTTAGGCCATTTTAATACATCTAAAGCGGGTGATAATTTACCCTTGTCTCCCAGAGGAGATCGTTACGAATCTGTAATGTATAAAATTGACAAGTTGACTACCACTGCGGAAAATAAATTTGCTATTGTGTCTATTGTCTGGCAGTTAACCTGTTAAGGGTTCGTTAAGACTGGCGCAACGCGAAACCGGCACGGGTAGAGCAATTCCCATGAAGTTTTCATAGAAATTGTTCCACCGGTGTCGCGTCGCGCTAGTCTGCACGAGCCTCGAATGAATTTAATTAAGACTCCATTTACTCATTTCTCCGTGATTCAAAAGTTACTTTAGTTTTATACGATTCGGATACGATAAGCGAACTCCTAAGGACGTTAGCAACTATGTTGTTAAATGCTTCTATCTGTGAGTTCTTAGGAGAGCTGCCAATTAAAACTAATATACTAAATTGTGAGGTCTTCAGGTGGTCTAGAAAGAGAAGTATTATTAGACCATGACATTTTTTTTTTTTTGGAAACTCGTAGGATGAGTTTTTATATATTTAAAATGAATTAATTTCGAATTTGCAATTTTGGCTATAATTTTATATAGATTTCTGTATTGACATACATAAACTCACGCCTTCTTCCCATGGGAACCTACAGAACGCCACCTGCTACGATCCTTACATACTCCTTTTGCCTCGTTTACATTCATACATCTGGTCATACACGCACGCTGGTTGCGAGTACTACGCACCTGACCTTTCTGAAGAACATCACCAATAAGATCACTATAATATGTCTTCCTAGGGCGTCCCCTCCCGGCGTTTCCACTCACATCTGCCGTGTAAATACCTTTTGTTAGTCGAATTTCATTCATCCTCTCAACCTGACCAAACCATCTAAGCATACTATCTGTATTGAATTATATTTAAATCGAAACTTGAAATGACATGGGGGCAATTTAATGAGATAGTTTTGGTATTCAGATCCATTGGTAAAAAGCCTTTCCATTTATACAAAACATCGAGATTCCTTCATTATACGTAAGTTTAATATTAATGTAGTACATTTATATATACATAGACCTTCCGGAATAAATTCTGTAAGTAATGTTAAAAAACCGCATCAAAATCAGTTGCGTAGTTTAGAAGAACAGCGCACACAGACAGACACGAAAAGCGGCTTAATTTAAAATATTTATAGAAGATGCATAGATACGGTTATTTAACAACAAAGTTAACTTTAATAAATTAGCAGATAGTTGGTCTTTTCCACATTCAAGTTGCTAACAATACAAAACCTTATTTAAGTATCTCTTATTCAAATCAAGCACAAAATACCATGTATTTGTATCAATTTAGCACAAATTATCTGCCAGATGACTGTGATAGGTACCTAGTCCCTTCAGATTGTAATCAGGCGATGTCTTCCGCCCACTAGCCCTCAACAACATTATAGATTAATGAGTATGGAGGTGGGGGACACTGTTGGCGGCACTGGCTTATATGCCTTTGTACTATCGACAAAATGAGCGCCTTTACACCTTAAACTTGCTTTTTGTATACACTGATTTGTTGCAGACCCTGCCCCTATGGTCTTTTGTTTTACTTTGTCATAAGTACCATTGCAGCTTGCAAGCAAAATTGTTTCAAAACTGGAAAGGCCTGGCGTTTGTCAATGGTATCTAGTAGGTAAGTAGGTGTCTAATTTTTCTAACAATATGAATTGAATGCAATATTACAAAAACAGTAAGTGAAACAGAATAGTATCGTAAAACAGATTAGAATTCTAATTCTTCTTCTTCGTCGTATCGATGATTCCATTTATGGCTGTATTTTAAATAACTAAGCTTCGCCCAGAATTCGGTCACTTCGACAGTGTCAGCGTTAGCCTCGCAGAGGTCTTCTATAGTGCAGGTGTTATTGCACAGAAAGCACGACAAGAGGTGATGCATCGTCTGATACAATTCTAATACAATCTGACAACTTTTTATGAAAGTATATTGTGCTGGTGACGTATGGTTTTATTCCTTGCTCAGGATCTGCTAAAGGTAACTGAGGTTTATGACAAAGATTATGTGCAAGGAATAATATGCATTTAGCCTTTGACCATATAAAACGACTATATAGGTAGCTATTTTCTCACCGCAATAAAAATAAATTAAATGATTATTCAGATGGATCGACAACTGTACCTATCACCTCACATCAAATTGGGCCACATAGCTGAATGATATCACGTGGGTGTCACCGACTGTTTACAACTTAAATATTGTGTATACATCAGTGTCTGACACTAACGAGGGACACAAAAGACACCGACACCCCGACACTACACTCAATTTAGGAAATAGCTAATTTAACAATGTTCAGATGGAAATATATAGACTATTGAAAGTAATAAATTAAAGTTATGGTGAATTTAAATTAATCTTTACATTTTTAAGGAAATGAAAAAATAATCTTCTGACAATATTTCGATGGAAATATTTGCATGATCTTCATCTAATCTGTTAAAATTATGGACTGTTTAAATTAATCTTAGTTTTATGGAACCAAAAACAAGTTGTTTGACTAAAATATCACTTGGCTGACTTATCAACAGGCCGGTTTACGCTAGTTAGCTACCTACTCGTAATTTGGAAAGGATGTATGACGTAAGATTTACTAAGAAATTTTAACTTCTTCAAAATCATTATCACCATTTTAAATTTACAAATAGGTAAATGTTATTTCTACAACTGTGACTTCTTAAGGCGACGATAACCGACATTTAATGATTTTAAACTGAAGATCACGTCCAAACCAGTAGTGTTAATGAATTGGATAAAATATATGTAAAATTAAAGCATTTTCGTAATAACTTAATATGTGAATATTTTAGAATATGTTTATATTACATAGTGTAATTAATTTGTAAAGTTATGCGGATAAAAAATTGAGAATGACGTAAAAACTATTATGCGTATTTTTTTAACACTTCACCACATTAAAGATAATTTAATTATTTATGTTTTAATATACGTGTTTTTTTTAAAATACCTTTTGTTTTATGTATAATAAATTAATAAAGCGTCTAATTTGGGACAGTGCTCCTTGATGGGCGAGTCCTATTACTGGGTGGACGTACGACGCGTTGCGTGAGCTCAGCACAGAACACGCAAGCTATGCACTCAAGGCCGTTAGCATATATCTGCGACTTAAACCTACTCTTCAGCCCCGTTAAAAGTACCAATCTAGCTCTTCGAATAATTTTTTCACCACACGGTAGAAAAAATATGATTGTAACTTGTAAACATTTTGTGAAACTTCAAAGCAGTACAGCGATCTATCTTTTTTAAATAGCTTGTAAGTATTGCCAGCCTACATGACAAGAGAGGGCGTATAGAAAATTGATATATTAGTGTCGTCCGTCGTTAATTCTAATTTATATGTATTATTTAAATTCTGATATATTTAAATAGGAAAATGATTAAGATAATGTAAGTTAAATGTTAAATTGTATGTTGTAATCTTGTACTGGGGATGCGTGGGCTAATCGGTATCTAAAATATTCTAATTTATACCATATAAAACAAACTTGATATAGGTTAAACTAAAAGTTCAGAAGATCAAATCTATGGAATTTTATTGTAGAATGAGTTTAGTCTTTTATGATTTCCGGCCGTAAGAATTATACATAGAGCAATCTTTAATACACGAGCAGTTTTGAATATAATATTTTTAGAGATTTTTAAAGTAAGTTACTTGACGCAAGCTATTAATCACTCGTAGGATAAAATCAGGAATGAAGTTATCCGGAAAAGAACCGGAGTAACCGACATAACCTGCAAAGTAAGCAACCTGAAGTGGCAGTGGGCTGGCCATGTTTGTCGAAGGACCAATGGCCGGTGGAGCAGACGAGTGCTGGAGTGGAGACCACGTATCGACAAGCGTAGTGTGGGACGCCCCCCAGCTAGATGGACCGACGACCTTAAGAAGGTGGCGCAGACAGACTGGATGCGGAAGGCGCAGGACAGGGTGGTGTGGCAAGGCTGGGAGAGGCCTATGTTCAGCAGTGGACTGCGATAGGCTGAGTTGATGTAATTACAGATATAATTAAAAAGACATTGTGTCTCGCGTAGATCTGCGTGCATACGTAGGGTTAAGCCGGCTACCTGATGATAAGTGGTCACTGACGCCTAATCATCTGCAGTATCAGAGACATAAAAGGCGCGGTGCAACCAGAGACAGAGCTGTACCTACAGTTTCATTAGCTTGTAATTTTTACACTGAGACCCATATACCCTTCTACCCTGAAAACAGCGAAGATTCTTAGCGACGTGGCAGCAAAAGATTTTACATTTTATCTTCTTCTTATTTATTAATATTTGCTAACATGTAAAGCACTGGTTAGTTGGCATGCATTAAAACTTCATGACACAGAGACACACATTAAAACACGCACCCTGTAAGGGCAAATTTTTCGTATCAAATGATTAAATTACATAATATAATATTGATTCTAATTATTACAATTCATTACATTATATTAAACATTAATCAATCAATCTATGTTGGGGTCGACTTCCAGTCTAACCGATGCAGCTGAATATCAGTATTTTACATGGAGCGACTGCCTATCCGACCTCCACAACCCAGTAACTGGGTAATACGATACCCCTTGGTAAGTCTGGTTGTCAGACTTTCGGGCTTCTGACGACCCGTAACAACTGTCAAAGATCTACGAATGACAGCCGGGACCAACGGCTTAACGTGCTTTCCGAGGCACGGAGGAGTCTCGATATGTAAAGATGGTCACCCATCCACAGACAACCCCGGCAAGCGTAGCTTAACCTGATGGATCGACCCGTGTGACAGTTATTACTCAGCCACGAGCTCCTCATACTATACATTAATCAATAATATAAAATTACATGTTTACCTACACAAATAAATAAAATTTATGTGTCTGTTCGTAATGTCGAAATAACAGCTTTTTACTAAATGCATATGAAAGTATATACGGTACTTTTATCAATATAACAACTTTAAAAAAAAATTGTCGGTCTGTCTTTTTGTTACGGCTAATCTCCGAAACGGCTAGACCGATTGTCTCGGGACTTCCACTAGAAGATAGCTGATGTTATAACGAATAACAAAGGCTAATTTTATTGTAGAAAAAAATAGGGTTTATTAGAGTAAATTTAAGTATTGACAACCACGCGGGCGCAACCGCGGGCAACAGCTAGTTTAAAATAAATCATTGTTATCAATTCGTTCATTCATTTTAGTCATATTATAAAGTAAGATAATATAATAGTCATTTATTATTTCACATTAGTTTATGTCAAGCATATTATTACAAGCTCAGTCGATTCAAAATGTGTCAGCTTTACATTCCTCAACGATGCCTATATTTAACATTTCTTTATTAACAGAGATTTCAACTGTTTCGAGGAAATTGAGTCATTTGTAGGGATTTTAAACTTTCCGGTAGTTTATTAAATATATTAACTAGTCTTAAATGTGGGAGTTTCCCGATATTTTTTTAAGTTTACCGGGTAAACAAACAATATTTTTTTTTATAATATGGCTTTTACAAATTGCAGCCACCTTTGCCTATTATGTTGTAATATAACAAATAATAAGTTGCTTAATAGGGATGAAAGAAAAATAAATTCTATTTAGTCCGTCAGTCAGAATAATAAAAAAAATATTAGACACGTATTTTTTGCTTTATCATATTAATAAAAAATGACTTAGATAAAATGCATTAAAGTTGGGGAGTGGGGGCTCGCTAAGTCACGACTCAATATAAAATCTAACAAGGCGTGACGTCATGCCACATTTTAACTCAATTGAACGCCGTAATCTTTTGATTACGTAAAAAAAAAAAAAAAAAAAAAAAAAAAAAAAAAAAAAAAAAAAAAAAAAAAAAAAAAAAAAAAAAAATACGTGTTCAATATTTTTTAATAATCTACCTGACGGACAAAAAGAAATTTTTAGACATCATCCCTATTGTGTACAATAATCAGGCTCAAAGTCAATTTTTTTATTTTTATTTTATTTAATTAAAAAAAGCCAACATGGAAAAGTGTCAAAGTGTCACACCGACGGTCTACTGTACCTTCGATAATATTTCTGACCAAAATGGCAAAACGCATATAAATTTTCAATTCTTGTCTAGTCAGTTAACAGCATATTGCACACGAACTTTAAAACGGACATAGGGCTTAACTAGATATCAGACGCTTCACTTTTTACACGACTGCCCAAAAAATGAGTGTTATGTTTACAGGGTTCATATTGTATGTTTGTGAGTTTCTTTATTCCACCATAACTTCTAAACGGCTTAACCGATATCAATGTATGTGGTATCGTTAGTAGAGGTGCCTTATCCCGAGTAACATAGGCTGGTGAAATTTAAAATAAAATATAATGCGGGAGCCATGGTTTATGAAAAAAACGGATTTTTTTTACATAAAAATTGAATACGTATATTGCCGTCGGGGGATGGTTTCTTGGAATAGTTTTTTACTGGTCTCCGCCTTCGCTGAAAAGATTGGTTTTCAGTTTTCCACTTTTGTGCACAATGGCGGTTTAATTGCACAGTAAATATTATAATCTATGATATTTAGTACTTACCTAGAGTCCATTCAACACTATAATTATTTATCTTGTTTTTAATTTTTAGTTCGATTTTTTAATTCACTTTTTGACAAGGCAGGCGTGTTTTTTTTTTAAATTTTTAATTATTTATTTTTGTTAATGTTTGTAGTTCATCCTTCATTCAAATCGAAACGTTTGAACACAAAATGAATCAAAAGTGATCAATGAATTCATTCGTGAACCGATCCTAATGATGTTGGATCTCGGCACTCAGCATCGTCCACTCGCCTACCGAATTATCGAAAAATTAAATGAAAGGAGCAGATGAATGATCATTCCTTTGTAATTTTGTCGGTGTCGTGTGATCGTGGAATGAACAATCGAGCATTCACTCGAGTGAAGCGTCTGATATCAGCTTAAAGCCTAGGACAGTGAAATATTAGCCACACATATCTTTTGTGCTGGTTCACTAGGCCAAACTATTCCTAAGGTTCGAACGTTTGAATCGCTTCGAATTGTTCAAGGAGTATTTACAACTTTGAATAGTTCTATTAATAAGTGTATTTTGCTCTAAGGTATAATATAACCGTTAGACCTGAGGGAGTTTTCACTGTGACGCGTCGTCAAAGTCAGTTTTGACGAGGCGTCACAGTGAAACCTCCGAAAGTGTTAGTGGCAGAACGATTTAAAAAAAATATGTATGTAATATATAATAATTGGAGCTGCAATATATTCACATATGATAGTCTATTAAAGCTTCCAAACAATGAATGAATGAATGAAATGCACCGACCCCAGCGTGGTTTGATCAGACTCGATTACTCGAATGAACCCAAAGATCCACACCAGCCCATGTAGCCTCATGTTTTATGCTGCAACACAGGCCATTGCATATCAAGGAGTAGCCGGGGGGCGCGATAGTGGTAGGGATGACGTGCCCTTAGGATATGGAAGGATTATTAGCGCCGTATCGGGTATGCACCCTAAAGTAAGCAATGAAATAGTGTAGAGACAGGTAATATTTATCTGTGCATGGGCATCATTTAATGACGTCACCGCCAGGTTGTTTCAAGTCCAGCTTCACCGGTGAAAAAGGCGGGTTACTGGTATGCTGTATTGCATGTTACATTTTCCAAAGTCTTCGTCTGAGGTCTCTCTGCTATCTGTTTTAGGTTTCTTGTAAATCTCGCTAGCAGCTTTCTTTAATCTTATCTCGTTCATCAGCCGTGTCCATCCAAAAATTGATTTTCTTATCGAAGTAAGTCATGTCCTGTTTTAGATTGTCATTCCATGTGTATATAGGTCGGCCTACTTTTTGGATTTGGCCTTGTACTGCATTGCTGTATGTAACAGGTGTGGTACGCGGCGCCTGTGAACATGTGCAAGATAGCACATCCTGTGGTTCTTGATTCTCTGTGGTTACGATTTTTCTGTCTAACCCGTAAAGGTCCACAGACCACTCGAGTGGTCAGTATCAATAGAAATTTAATTATGTCTCATATCTGACAGTTGAAGGGAAATATACTATTTTTTATAGGTTCATGTATGTATATTTTTCCACGCATATCTCCGAAACTATTAATCGGATTGTGACCATTTTTTATTGGCTTATATTTACTTCATCTTAGGGAACAGTGAAAGTTTCATCAACATCGGTTCAGTAGTTTTCAAGATATGGACTAATACGTGTAAGTGTGACGGCCTGGCTTATTGATACGAGCTACGGGTGTGGTGTCAAAGGGAAAACATCTCAAAACCTTTGTCAAATTGTAGTGCAATATTTACGACAAAACTATTAACTACTAGTACAAACAAATATTCTAGTTTTTACTTCAAACTAAAAATTACGAAATAAAAAAGACATTTAAAAAAAATTTATAGACAAAAATAAAATTAACTTCAGAGGTCGGTGGCAAAAAACTAAAATACAGATCCCAAGACACCAACTTCCGAAATTAAAGTTATTTCCTAATTTTGAGTTAATTTATTTTTGAAGAGGATTTTGTTTTAATTACTCTGATCTATTTAGTTGTGAATTCGGCCTTGATTGATTACAGCTGACGAGTAACTAGAGACGAGACAGACATAAAGATTGCTTTATGTATTGGTCAAGCATTGGCTTCTAATGCCAAAAGCGCCTTAGCTCTGTATAATGTCAGATGACAACACAAGGTATACGTGCCACTGACTTGCCCACGAGTGCCACACACTCGAATATTAAACACTTTTAAGTATGACAGTGGTCTTCAGGAAGGTCTTTTTTAAAACCATCTGCTTCTGCCACAGATGAGAGGCACATGGAACATAATTCATAAAACTTAAATTAAGGTGATACCACCAGCTCACTCCAATCTCAGGAACTATAGAACCTATATACAGCGTATCTAGTAGGTACTGTAGAGGCCTTAGTTGAGCCTGCCTTCCGCATGAATCCTCTTTGGATTATAACATTGGCTGATAAGACAAACTCTGGTTTTCTATTCGAAAACTTAGAATAGGAATAGATGATGACGTAAAGTCATATTGTTTTATATGGAGTCAGTGTAATATTAGCCCCAGTGATTTAATGTATTATTGCTTGGATATAAGCTAATAAACCAGTTTGGCAGCGCAACGGTGTTCCTATTCATATATCACTAAGAAGATTCCCCAACACACCTCGAAGTCGAGACCCCATAGACAAAATACATAGTGACCTGCCTGTGTATCGTGGCTGGTCGCTATAGTACTTATAGCACCCACGACGTTCGGATCCATTGAGCCAGAATTTTTCAAAACTCATCCTGACCTAGGGTCAAATGGGGTTTCCGTAAAACGTCAAGAATATCAAAAGTCCCAGTTGGTCCTACTCCACCGACACAATGAAATCTTGATCCTTGAACTGTGATAGACAACTCAATGTACCGTCTCTTGCATGTCCTACAATGTTAAATCACTTCAACATCGACCATAGACAGAACGGATTGTCTGTCAGCAACTTTGTGTTTATGGTAATGTCTATGTACAGTTGACAAAATAAATAACAAGAGAACCAAGGTAATCGACATAGCATAATCATTCCATAATGTTCCCACTGCTGGGACATAGGCCTCCTGTTTGTGAGAGGAAGTGGGCCGTAATCAACCACGCGGGCCCAGTGCGGGTTGGTAATCGAGATAGTTCGAAGAATTGCTTGCGAACTTATGTGGCAGTAGGCCTTCTTCACAGAAGAGATAGTTGATGATGCCGGAAGGTTCTCGATGGCGACCACAGAAGTGTGACTGGGCTCACCACAAGGTGAATTGATGACCTGGTAAAGGTGGCGGGAAACCATTGAGTCAGTCGTTGCGGCAATGTTTGAGACAGACCCATGCCCATCAGTCTTTTACCTGAGATGGTGGTCACGATGAGACATAATATTGAGATACAGACAGACCTTAATGAAATCTATATCTATACATACAAATAAATAAAATTGAAGTATCTGTTTGTAATGTTAAAATAACAGCTTTTTACTAAATGAATATGAAAGTATACACGGTACTTATAACAAAAAAACTATTTTTAAAATTTTTGTCTGTCTGTTTGTTTCGGCTAATCTCCGAAACGGCTGGACCGATGTTGATGGTACTTTTACTGGCAGATAGCTGATACTATAAGGAGTAACTTAAAAATTAAACTCCATGAAATTGTGAACAAAAATAATAACTCTGGAACTACCAATCGTATTTGAAAACTTTTTATTGCATTTAGGAAGCCCGATTTTCGAGGATGGTTATAAGCTATTTAACATCACGCTACGACCCTTAGGAGCCGAGTAAAAAAAAAAGAAAAAGAACGCTAAGCGAAAACGAAGTAGCAGCGGGGGGCGATGCAACGCGGCGGGTCGGGGGACGAGGGAGTTTTGTTAAAATGTGGCTGTTATTTTAGTTATGTATCTTACGACTTGCACGCGATCGAAGTCACAGGGCACAGCTAGTTAATTATAGTAATTGTGTCTAAATTTTATCATTTCGATCTTTACCTCTTTCTAAACTTAGGGTACCTGCTTACACAAAGAAACAGGTTTCCGGTGCAGACGAGCCTGTGCGGGTCGGTGCCGATCGGTATGGCTCGGTCTAGGTAGTCGGCACCGACAAGTTTAAACCTGTTTCTTTATAAGTGAGCGCATAAGATAACATGGGAATATTATACCTGCACTGATCGGTACCGACCCGCACAGACTCGCCTGTACCGGAAACCTGTTTCTTTATGTAAGCACCCATAAACTACAACTTTACTAACCTCTCACAGAAGTTTGCGGTTTGTGAAAATTAGTTGCAAATAGAAATAAGTTCTGTTGTAAAACACTCCTCGTTTTTGCAATGACTTTTAAACTAAACACAGGAGAATCATGTCAAAGACTCGACTACCTATACCTGCCACACGCACCAAGCAGATTAAAATTAGTTACAAACTGCCTGCATACTTAATTATTTTGTTGACTCTACAAGATTTGTTAGAATATAAATTAATTGAGAACTACATGCTTAAAGGATTGACGTATTGAATAGATTTTAGAGGCTGTTGGCTTAAATGGTTGAGTTGGCGTTATTTGGAAAGTATGCTTCATGACAGTCGAATCAGTCTTGTGACTGATTTGTTAGGTAGGTAGGTACCTACCTACACCTATTTGTAAGAACTTAGATTTCCAATTGCCATCAACTTTTATCTTTTTAGGGTTCTGTACCTCCAAAAGAAACGGATCCCTTATAAGATCACTTCCTTGTCCGTCTGTCTGTTTATCAGTCCGTCAAGACCCTTTTTTCTAAGGAACGCGTGGAGGTATCAAGTCGAAATTAATATCAAATACGTAGGTCTACGGTCTCTTGGAGCTATAAATAAATCAAGCTTCTAAGTCAACGGAATAAAAATATACGGCCATTTATGCGACATATTTTGATACTTACTTGCAACTAAATCAAAACCTATAGGATGCTTCCCGTTGACCTCCTACAATCATGAAATTTGGTAAGAAGCAAGGTCTCACAGTACAAGTAAAGGAAATAGTCAACAAATCGATAATTTGTAGTTTTATCACATAAATAAATATTATTTTTTATTTACAAACTTACATTTGCAGTTGGAAAACTGACCGTGACGTAAATCGATGTATGTATGGGAGAACATGTTTTTAAACTACAATGTTAATTTTGTTTTTGGATAAATTCATCCCAACTTGTAAATGGCCTTTAATTTCATATTGTTTAAGAACACTGTATAAGTTAGCTGTAAGTTTCCCGAAGAGAATAAAAAATAAAATAAAATAAACTACGGCTACGGAACCCTTCATTGTGCACACATGCACTTGGCCGGTTCGTCTAAGTACTTACTACCACATTTTGCTGCTGCCAAGCAGTATTTCAGTCTTCTTACGTCAGAATTATATATCCAATGGTTCTGGTTCAACATTATCTCGTATAACAGCAACACACCGGCGATTCCTGGGTCACAGATCTGTGAAACCCGCGAATGCTGCAAAACGCAGTTCACGCCTTTTACCAGGTCAACATGTTCACCAACCTGTAACATGAAAAAACAGTAGCCAGCCGCTGCTGCGTGTAGTATGGACCTCAACTAAATCCTCTACCAAAGTTATGTCTTGCCGAGTAAATTACCTATTACAAAATTCACATAAACGAATGACGGACGGACGTAACAAAACACAATCATCAGTGCACAGATACTCTAGTAGCCCATCAAACCTCAAAAACACGACTATAGTCCTCAAATGTCTAATGAAACCCACGGCTGGCACTCCCACAGCCTGACCGATCCTTATTGGCAGACCACACGACAACTTCAAGCTATCCCGATCAACATTCAAACTTTATATTATTAGCCAACGCTTTTGTACTAGAATTTCTGAAAGAGCATATTGTCAAGAAACATAACTGCTCTATGAATGAAGTTAAGTCTATATGCCTTTATGTATTATTTTAGTTTATCTATTTAATAGCTGCTGCAAGCGTCTTCGCCCGCGTGGATCCTAGTTTTTATACTAAAATAAAAGTAGCCATAGTCACTCCTTATAATATCAGCTATCTGCCAGTGAAAGTCCCGTCAATATTGGTCCAACCGTTTCGGAGATTATCCGGAACAAACAGACAGACAGACAAAATTTTTAAAAATTGCTTTTTTGTAATAAGTACCGTATATACTTTCATATGCATTTATTACACAGCTGATTTTAACATTACAAACAGACATTTCAATTTTATTTATTTGTTTAGTTAAAGATTAAAGAAAACTTGAAAAAAATTATAGATTACAAAATACTCATTTAATTTTTCAAAACTTTGACTAAGTCGCGAAATAGATTAACTCAAATCGAGATCTATTAATCCAACCCAAAAATGATGAATACAATATTACAAAATATTTAATTTTTATAACTTTTAAGTCAAATCTTTGACCAAATAATAAGCAAAACCTTTTAGTCCAGTCGTAGAGAATCTCTTACGAAATAGTTTCTCCACACAGCACAATTTATTTCGTAATCTGTAATCGGGCCCACATTTCCACAAATAAGACATTGTTATCTTAGTCCGCTGTGGTCCGCTCACATTACGGCCAGCTTGTCTAAAATCTTGGAGAATGCCACCGGTACCATAAATTTCTCTATCTAAATGGCCATACACAACGGATTCTGGTGCAAGAACCACACACTATTGTGAATAATATTTTTGTTTTTTTTTTTTTTTGTGAAATTATGTATGTTTTGAATAGTAACTTATGCCATGCTTAGTACACAGGGTGGAAGGGGTAAAAAAAAATCTGCCGTTCCCTACAAAAGTGCAACATCGAAGCGGTCAAAATGTATGGAACAGCAAATTTTTTTTTAAATAACCGACGAAAAGTTTCAACGCTGAGGGGTCCAGAATCATGTACTGAATCCATGGTACCTGGCTTCGCGTCGATGTTCCTGCCACCCTGTATTTTGGGCACATCTTTATGCATTGCGAATTTAAAAAAATGACAATTTTTTTTTGAAATGGAATATAAGGTTTGCTGCTAGAGATTATGGGCCAGTTTCTCGAACGAAAATTATCGCAAAATTAATGTGACAAATTGTCAAACGCGCGTACATTGCTGCGATTGGCTGTATGTAGATAAAAGTTAACTTTGAAGATACATACTTGAGAAAGCCGATAACTTACATTAATTACAGTTCAATGACTATGTAATAGCTTAGGTAAATGCATGACGAATTATCTTCTCATGAAGAAATGGCTCAGTGAGCACTTTTAGCTACTTCCAAGAAAACCTAGAAAAGAAATTCACAGAAAAAAATTACCACAAAAATATTATTAATAACATTTTGAAGCTGTTATGAACAACCATTTATATTTATTATGTGGTATTAAACTTGCATAGTAGTATTTCATTTTATTAGTAACCTATAATAAACAAGTCGTATTAACCTATTTGCAATAAAGTATTATTTATCAAACATCTACCTTTAGTTTACAGTATTTTATGTGCATTTCCTTTATTTATTATCAAATATTTACATATTATACAGAAATTAAAGACAAGTTTATAACATAATTTAGATGTATAGCCGTATCGCTAGTTTCTTGTGTAATATATTCCATATTGTAATCTTAGTAAGTACCTAATAACTTAAGGGTAAGTATAAGATTGAAGAGCAGTAAAAAAAAACAGAAAAATATATCATGATATTCTTCAGGATATATGCTAGTTAGATACTGTGTTGAAAACATTATACAACTAATTAGATACGATATAAAAAAATCGCGATGATACCTCTTAAAAATTATTTTAACGATTAAAAACCATACTAATAAATATGCAATCATTCGGATTTTTTGTCAGATTATTCTACAGGCAACTTAATAACGTAATAGTGTTTTAATTTTTTTTGTCCAGTCAATAGACACAACATAACATCACGCCTTGTTTCCCCGAAGGGTTAGGTAGAGGTGTATCTATAGTACACCCACATTTCGCCAGTTATGTTTAAGTCCCATGTAATAGGGGGCGAGCCTCTTGCCATCTACCGGGCACAAATCCAGACTCCGGGCTGCTACTGAGAAATTCCAGATAGAAAAACCCAAAAACAACACTAAATCAATAGACTTTTTGTAAATAGATAATTGCTTCATATTTTGCAATAAATCACCAGCGTTGTGTCATCGTGCTTCTCTTTCTTTTCTATGCAGTCCGACAGTGACCGCGCATTTTACAATTTATTGTTGTGTAAAACAAGTATTATATGGTTAGCGCTTAGTTAAGGTATGCCTACGCATGGAAACAAAAGTTCAGTTTTATTTGTTGACTAGCTTCTGCCCGCAACTTCGTCTGCGTGGGCTTCAGAATTGGCTCCAGAGAGAAATGAAAACTGTGTGAATATAATTTTTTTTTGTAATGCGATAAAAAGTATCGTATATGTTAATCCAGGCTATAAACTATCTGTGTGCAAAATTTCATTAAAATCCGTTCAGCCGTTTTTGTGTGATTGAGTAACAAATATCCAAACATACAAACTTTCACATTTCTAACATTAGTTAGGAAATAGTAGGAAGAAACTCCAACGATACTCGTTTTGTACATTATCTATGGGAAAATTGTGAATGGGCCTTATAGCCCACGCCTGCTTGTATGGGTCGCCACTGGAAGTTTATTTATGTGCCCACTTTTACCCGCGACTTGGACCGCTCGGAATTTTTCGTCTATTGTTCTGCACCCACTTAAGTGTGGCCTACATAAATACTTAAATCACTGCAAGTTAGAAATTTTCTCCTGCTTAACTTAGTTTTGGTTAAGTAAAACTATTTATTCCGTTTTCCAAATTTTGTGATTACTTATCAGCATCTTTATTAATACAATAGCCTTATAACGGGAAGAAACAAAATGTTTAACTGTAGTCATACTTAATACAAAATTGCTATCTACAACAGCACTTAAAACTGTACTTTATTTTCATATTTTAACTCTTAATCTTACGTACCTATTCTAAGTATTTTAATAAAAAACAACAGACTTAAGGCGAAAGCGCCAGGTTGCCCGGGAAATTAAAAATTTCTTACGTTTTTAGCAATTTGCATGTCAGTATTAGGTTGTATGTTGATCAAAATATGATTTGCGACCGTAAAAAGTATGCATTTACAGAATTATAATAAAAATCATCAATACAACTCTTTAAGACCAGGTAAATCTATTGAATGACTATTTCATGAAATCTTGACAATTAGAATTATACAAACTTATGGAGTTGTATTACTGATTTTGATGATTATAATTCTGTAAATGCATATTTGTTACTGTCGCGAATGATACTTTAATCAACACACAACTTAATACTGATTTTCGAATTGCAAAAAACATAAGAAAGTTTGAATTTCGCGGGCTACCTGGCGCTTCCCCCTTAAGTTGCTTGGGAGTTTTGACTTTCAAAGAAAGTTTTGATTTAAATCCAGCCTGGTGCAATTATGACCATCATTAAGTCTCTTTTCAATTAGATTTATTGCTGAGATTGTTTATTCATGATGTAGTCGTAGCTAATTTCAACATTTCGACAGTAATTGATTTACGTCAGTTTTTACACGAACAAAAATTGATCCCAAGATTTATTATTTAATTTATAGAAATGTGTAAGTCTTTCAACTCCATACGTCAAAAATAAATTAGTGTTAGGTATAATAAATATTTTGTCATTTTTGCCCGTTTGCGTGTGCGAGGCTAGAAATTACTAGACAGATATTAATTGAACTTTTATGATATTTTGTAAAGTTTGTGTTACTTTAACTGCCGTTAGTTTAAACTTTTGATATTATACCTGTCACATTATTTCTGCTTATGTTTTCAACTATTAGTTTGCTCTTAATCCATATGATAGATTAGATTCTTCACAAGAGTGATATTTGTCAAAAAATAATCTGTTGAATTTACGAACAAAATGTGGCAAATTATATTTAAAAAAAAACGAAGCTCGCTTTACATTTAACTCATTATAAACTTCGTGTTTATTTATCTTCTAAACTAACGAGAACGAAACCTTTTAATATCCAAAATACAATTTTAAATAATAGTCAAAACATTCTAACTAATCTCCAGGCAGGGTTCTACCCCACAGGTGCAGGGGTCACATAAATCGCGCAGGTAGAAGAATACCAACCCTTCCTACGCAGACAGGGGTGGCAAACGTATGGTGATGCGTGAAGCGTGAGCATACATGTGCGCTTGATTCTGTGAAATCCGTAATTTTTACAGTGATCTATAGATACTAAAATAAACCGTAACCTAATAATCCTATGGTTGTTTAACGTAGACATGTGAATATTTTTGATATTGCTGAAAAACGTCGGTCAAATCCTAAGGCTGCGGCCGCACTGCTAAGGGGACTGCGCGGCCACACAATCAATCCAATCCATGTGTGGTGCTAATTGCTGCGACGCGATGGTGACTTACGAACAAATTGTCACGTCTGCAGTGCGGTCACCGACATATAAATGTTTATATGAGTTCATGCGTTTTCACGAAATCGCTGTCGCGTTAGTAGGGCGCCACGGCCTAATGGTGATATGGTCGAATCGCTAGTGATGCGTTAGTCTTTAAAGTTTTGTGTCAGCTTTTCAAGATACTCGACGACAATATTCATACGTACCCAGGTAGATACTGGTGTAGAAGTTTTGGCAGAAGATATTTAGAGAATATTTCTTAAGTATTATATATGTATCTGATCAATTTTCAGGATCTTCTTCTTAGCTTGTCGATGGCAAAAATAACACATAACATGTATATTTTTAGGGTTCCTTATCGGAATAGGAAAAAACGGAACCCTTATAGGATCACTTCGTTGTCCGTCCGTCCGTTAGTCTGTCTATCAAGAAAATTTTTCTCTGGAACGCGTAAAGGTATCAAATTGAAATTAATTTTAAATACGTAAGTCTACGGTCCCTTGGAGCTCTGAAAAAAATCAAGCTTTTAAGTCAACACAACAATAAAATACGACCATTTATGCAACATACATATATTGATACTCGCAAATAAATCAAAACCTACAGGGTACTTCCCGTCGACCAAAAATCATGTTAAGCAAGAAGCAACGTCTCACAGCATAAGTAAAAGAAAAAGTCCGTAATAATTTGTAGTTTCAGTCATTTCTAGTTTTATTACATACAAAATATTTTTTTGCGATTACAAACGCGACGATTACAAATTGCGACGCCCTTAAAAAGATAACAAATTTCACAAGGACAAGACTGGGCGGACGACAGGGTGTTGTGACGCAGCCTGAGAGAGGCCTGTGTCCAGCAGTTGACTGCGATAGGCTGAGTTGATTGATTGATCACAAACTTACATTTGCAGTTGGAGAATTGACCTTGACGTATATTTATGTATGGGAGAACATTTTATCAACTACAAAGTTGTTTGTTCTTGGGATAAATTTATCTCAACCACGGAACGCTTCATTGTGCGTGGTCCGACACGCACTTGGCCGGTTTTTTTTTAGTTTGTCTGCCCCAAAATTCAGCAACGCGAATACCGTTAGCTGACGCAGCTATTTTCAAGACGTACCTACCTTATGCAAGAAGAACAAACGGATGTTTAAAATCAAAAAATGTTGCATATCTCTGACTTCAACTTAGTAACATTTTTTCTAGCCATAGCTTACAAAAACGGTTAAAAGATGGAGTCGCCGGGGCACGTCACACATATATTTTGTAAACATGTTATATCTTCAAATGGGTCGGAAAGTGTCCGCTTTGGAGTAGTAGTAAGTAATACAAACAAATAAGACTCGTTTCTGTTGACAAGTTAAATCATGGGATCATGGTTATGCAAGGTCAGAAGTTAGGTTAGGAGATGATGATTTTGAATCTGAATACAGAAGTGCATACTTAATAACTAGGTACCATCGCGAACATTTGCGGGGACCTACTTTTCAACGTTAATACGGCAAGTGGTTTACCGCAAATGTCCTCGATGGAACTAATTACCTTCTAAGAATTTCCTAATGGAAAAATCCAAAGCACCACCACTACGACTACGACGAGAGTAAGAGAAGAGAGAGTGCACCTGCCTGAGTGCCTGAGTGTGCCTGCGCACACACTTGTGCATTATCTCCCGCGCCGAAGGCTGGTCTCCGTTGAGATTGGTCGCCATGGCCGAAATACGGTCTGGAGGACAATTTTTTTTTACTAATACCTTCGTAGTCAATTCGGAACCTTTTGTTAACCGAAATGATAATTGAATTATGAAGCACAACTAAGTAATGAAGATATTGCAGACGATTGATATTTGTCTAACGGACGAACCCAATAACCTATTTTCAGTAAAAGACAGATCGCTATTAATGGTAGATAATTATAATTCTACCTGTCCATAGGTCAGGCCGGTAAGATTCCATAATCTCTTATAGATTATTGGGACGTTAAAACCATAGATAGATAGGTTTTTCCATCTCCAGTATACCAAAACGGGTGATAGATAGGTTATTAGGTTCGGCCGTTAGAGACAAAACAATACGGCAGGATCCACAATGTTCCAAAAAGTTTACGTTGATGCTGAAGTTGACCAACCACTTATTGTGTTAAAAGGAATCGTTACAAGTTCACAACGAGAGGCTGCTCTCCAAAACCCATTATTTAAGACCCAACAAAAAGAAAATTCCAGATTACAAAACCATACTCAAACCCGTGATCTCTCGGGTCAAGTGACAACTCCAGCCAGCTAATACCCACTATAACTATTACCGGTAAAAGTAACATTATCAACTTTCTAGCAAAGTATGGGTTTAACGTTTATGTAGTCCATAAACATTGTGTTGGACGTTTTTAAAAGCCATTAAAGTCAACGGCACTGGAATACATGGCAGTTTCGATTTATTACGTCAGTGATGGGTTTGGGCTATGAAGATAGCGGGTATTATTTGAAATAGTTAGTGAACGTAACAATTCCCCGAAGGGTGCAAAAGTGCACCCAAGTCCCATGTTATAGAGCACAAATCCAGGTTTCGGGCTTTTTTTTTGGATGGGAAATCATCAAACCCATCCGTGTTCCTTCAGTAGCCTGTGCCGGGGTCACGGTAACTCTTTCAAACATCCCGCAACCCTAGCTGGCATCGGCCCTAGCGGACCCCGTCAATAGTGTTGACATCTCTTTGAGGCGCGCGTGGAACACAACGCGCCGTCGGCTCGGGCCTGGCCATTGCTCGCCGTCCGCAAGCCCGCACCTGCGGTGGCCGGGAAACGGCTGCCAATTCCCGACGCCGAGGGCGTCTCCTGCGGCGGCTATCGAGAAATTCCAGATGAAAAAATCCAATAACACTTTACCGAGCCCGGGAATCGAAAATCTCCAGGAACACCGGGAATCGAACTCAGAAGTAGTGCTTGCGACACCGACGGGGCAGTCAATAGTTAGTGAAAACCAATGATAAAGACGACAAGCAGATAAACTTTATAATTGATGTTGCATTTATACAAATTGATTTACGGCCGAACCCAATAACCTATTTTCAGTAAAAGACAGATCGCTATTGATGGTAGACAGTATAATTCTATCTGTCCTTATGTACGCATACAACCCCGATCTCTTCAAAGTGAGAGTGAACAGGCTTCTTCTGGGTAAGCTCGCTCCATCGTCGACTTTGTCTCTGTCATCTCTGACCTAGACTAGAGTCAAGAGCAAACCTATCTCAAATAAAAAAAATAAAAAAAATGTCAGACCGGTAAGATTCCATAATCTCTTATAGATTATTGGGACGTTAAAACCATAGATAGATAGGTTATTCTATCTCCAGTATGCCAAACCTGGTGATAGATAGGTTATTCGGATCGGCCGTTAGTAGTTTTTGAGCTAATATCTCACATTGAGACCTACATAGCTAAGGTGTGACGAAATCTTTAACTCACCTTTACTCTGCCTTAGTCGAGCTAAAACATTTGTGATGTTGCTTTGAATAAGTAATTAAAAGAGTTTCTGATAATAAATTATGAAAGGAACCCCGTCTTCCATCCCTGAAACCTATAAAGAATGAATAATTGAAACATATCTGACGTTTTTATAACGAATAACATTATGTAGGAAGCATGAATGGAAAATCAATAAGTTGACGATAAATAACCGTAAAATCGCATATCATGTATCACTTTCATGGCCACACCCATACAAAAATGTCGTAACAATGAAGTTTCACATTTTCCATAGATTGGAAATTTATATCATCATTAGCAAGTTGTTCTTAGATTGTTATGTTAATATAAAATGTTGTAGGTGTGCTTTAATATTCTCGTCTTACGATATAGCAAGTTTTAAAGCATAATATTACTTATTGTCATGTTACGATCGGCTCTCGATAAGGTAACGCTATGTGTTACATCTATGAGAATTATACTTCATTGGTGTTAGTTCATAACTGATGTTGTTAACTGTTGTAATTGATGTTGTAAGTTGTTGGAACGAAGTTCATTATCTACAACTTGGTGAATGAAAGTAAGACCGAATAAAGTGTAAGATTTTGTGTATTGACCGTAACATGTATTCAGTTTTGCTGTACAACGTGTTTCTGGACGTACGACATTAAATGAAAACGAGCACAGTACTAATCCATTGAAACATTTTAAAACACGAAGATTAGTAGTTAATGGAAAACTAAAAAAAATCCAATTTTCAAACAAAATAAATAGTAGAATCGACTGCATAAAAAGTAAACACGGTTTAGCTACGCAAAGTCACTGACCAACGGTGCGGTGCGGGGTGCGGGGCGCAGCGGCGGCAATGTTTACCTATTATTACGGACTCAGATCTACATCATGTTGAAAAATAAGAAAATGAAAAATAATTTCCTGTGGCTAAAGTATTCATTGGATTTGATTGATTTTTTGTATATGGGTAAAGAACATGATTCTCTTTACGTGGTTTAAAGGAATGTCAATCGTCCTGTTACACGTGGTATAATTGTTCCTACGCTACGTGTGTTTGTCAGTTTACAAGCGTGTGTAATAATAAAATATTTCCTTTTCTTTTCCCAACATGTTGGGGTCGGCTTCCAGTCTAACCAGATGCAGTTGAATACCAGTATTTTACATGGAGCGACTGCTTATCTGACCTCCACAAACCAGTTTCTGGGTAACATGATAGCCCTTGGTAAGACTGGTTGTCAGACTTTTGAGTTTCTAACTACCCGTAACGACTGTCAAAGATCTACGAATACGGCCTAGCGTGATATCCGAAGCACGAAGGGGTCTTGATATGTACCTAATGGATGGTCACCCATCCAAGAACCGACCGCGGCAAGCCTAGCTTAACCTTCGATCGACCCGTGGGGATGTTATCATTTAGCCACGGGCCCCTTCTTTAATTTTGTTGTTGTTTTTTTTTAATAAAAAACTATATACAATTTTATGACCATCCCTAATAAAAAAATGAAAAAATTGTTACCCTCAAATGTTGTTCATTTATTTCATTGTGCCTGTTATTTAATCTATTCTATATTTTATACCAATAAATAATATTGTTTGTAATGTCAAAATAACAACTTTTTACTAAATGCATAAGAAAGTATATACGGTACTTAGAACAAAAAAGCAATTTTTAAAAAATTTTGTCAGTGTCTGTTTGTTCCGGCTAATCTCCGAAACGGCTGGCCCGATTCTGACGGAACTTTCACTGGCAGATAACTGATGTTACGGAGAGTTACTTAAAATGAAAGTATCAGTTTAGAAAAATAATTAGGGTTCCGTGCAAAAATTAAAACCCATGAAATTGTGAACAAAAAGTCGGATTTGAAAAATTCATTTTGCATTTGGTAGCCCAATTCTCGACGATAGTTATAGGCTACTTAACATCACGCTACGACCCTTAGGAGCCGAGCAAAAAGAAAAAGTCAGAAAGAACACTAAGCGAAAGCGAAGTAATAGCGCGGGAGGGCGATGCAACGCGACGGGTCGGGGGACGAGGGAGTTTTATTAAAATGTGGCTGTTATTTTAGTATATTGTATATCTTACGACTTCCACGCGAACGAAGTCGCAGGGCACATCTAGTACATAATATACAGCGGAAGGAATTTCGTTCCAACCATACACTTTTGGAACGAAATTCCTTTCGCTACCTCCCACGACACCTCTGACCTCCCGACTTTTTTTTGTAAGTCTTTGGTATTATTATGGCTTATTAAGTCCTAAAAGTCTGCCGGTGACGACATTTAATTTCATTTGGCGCACCCTATTCTGTCAATCTTGCTGAATCTGTTATCACGACATTAGTGCTCGTTACACGAGAAAAGAATCTTGTAATAATAACCAAAATTTAAAGATAATAATGTAATGTGAGTATGTGTGTGTGTGATGTAATGTGTATGTGCACCTAAATAGTACAAAAGATAAAATGTTATTGTCAATTTTATAATTGTAGCATAACATCATCATCTGCCTAGCCTTTTCCCAACTATGTTGGGGTCGGCTTCCAGTCTAACCAGATGCAGCAGAATACGAGTATTTTATATGGAGCGACTGCCTATCTGACCTCCACAACCCAGTTACTGGGTAATACGATACCCCTTGGTAAGACTGGTTGTCAGACTTTCGGGCTTCTGACGACCCGTAACGACTGTCAAAGATACACGAATGACAGCCGGGACCAACGGCTTAACGTGCTTTCCGAGGCACGGAGGGGTCTTGATATGTAAAGATGGTCACCCATCCACGGACCAACCGCGGCAAGCGTAGCTTAACCTGACCGATCGACCCGTGCGGCTGTTATTTCTTAGCCACAAGCCCCTCTTATATATATATATAATTATAGCATAACGCAGTGTTTTATTTTCTATTTTAGTAACGAAATTAGTTTCTAGTTTAGTGGACGTAGCGTTCCTTAGCAGTAAGTCACAAGTCGCAACACATCATCTTATTTCGCCGAAAACCCATTATGTACAAATCATCAACTTCATACCTACCTAATCAAACATTTTTTTTATGCAACCTATTAAAAACCCATCGTGAATCCTTTAAAATTGCTTGCAGAACAAAGTCCACCATGGGAATCGACTCAAACTCAAATTAATTAGAACAATATTAACTGAACACACCATATCTTCTGGCGCCATTTGTAAAAACAAAGGGTCAATGACCGGTTACGTCATCTACACACAGAATCTACTAGTTGCTAAGTCGTGTGGTTTTTTTTTCAACCTTGAAACTACGCATGTGCTAGGGATGTGTTAGGTTTTAATTAAGAAAGAAAGATTTATTCATTTTGTCAGCAGAAAGAGAACAAAATCTCACAAAAGTACCTAATAAATTAAAATAGAAAATAGTTTATACATAACCTGCTTATGTATTACCTGGAAATGCATAAGGTATAAGTCAAAACTCGTGAAGTGGGGCTACCACGATGGAACGGCAGCAGGATGTGGATGTGGAGCTGCGTCACGAACTATGCTCCGCCTCCTAACATGCAGCCAAAGTGACCTCCGCGCTGCCATGTATAACTCCTTGGAAGTGGCGAAGTTTTGGGCCAGCAAAATATATAATAGCTGAAATATTATATAATATCTCTCTATCTTCCTGGCTATGTATCCCACATGATAGTGGGGTCAGCCTTCCTGGTCTTTCTCTTCCACTTCACTCTATCCTCGACATCATCTTCGGATACCTGACACTCTTTCATGTCCTTTAGCACTATAGCTTTCCACCTTGTTTTGGTTCTGCCTCTGGGTCTTGGACTGGGAATAGAAAGTTGTACCGTCAAGTTCCCTACGTATTCAGGCGGCCTCCTTTTCACGTGACCATACCATCGGAGCCTACTCTTTTGCATCTTGTACACGCCCAGGATTCCTCGAACGTACTCCTTACGGATTTTATCAAGGCTGGTAACGCCACACAAATATTAAAAAATATACAGGGTGTCCGGTAATGAAAGGATAAAATTGAAATAGCATATAATAGACCTTATAGCAGTTCTAAAAAAAAAACTAAAAAAAAATATTCCAAGTATTAACAAAATTTAAAAAAAAAAATACTAACTTTATTTACATTCTTCGTCACCATAAACGAATGAATTCCGTCGGCTATTTGTTGTTACAATATAGTACATTGACAATGCCGACAGAGAGGCAATGGTGTGCACACTATTTTTTTCTAAAAAATCATATCTTTGGTACTACATGGGCGGTATTTTATTTTAGAACGGCCGTATGGTCTATTATATGCTATTTCAAGGTTATCCATTAATTACTGGACATCCTGTATATGTACAAAAAATATAAATAGCTGTCGTGCCAGCGACACGAAGAAAAAGACCTGCACCCTAATTGCGTAACACACTATCAATCATAATCTGAATGATTTCGAATCATATTGCTAATCCATTGCTTCATATGTTCGAAAAATTTGTCTGCTCACAACATAAATAACGCAATGAATGTTGTTGAACTGTCAAAATGAAACGGATTCCTACTGTAAGTGTGTGCCCCCCCCCCCCCCCAATTGCCCCATTGGATAATAAACAATACACTGGTTAAACCCAAAGTGTCATTAGTTGCTTAAAATGTTACCTACAACTAATGCAAGTTGCCAGTGAGCCCCAAACTAGACATTTTCCTGTATCTTGGGGCTCGGGATTTGATTTCCAGAGTAGAGGGTGATTAAGAGTGTGGTGGTGCGGAATTGTATGGGGGTATGTTTGGTGTGTGTGTGAAATGTATGTAACTTTACGTGATTGTTAATATAACATAACATAACATTATGCCTGTAATCTCCGAAAGGTTAGGCAGAGGTGTAGGTATAGTACACCCACATTTCGCCAGTTGTGTTTAAGAAGTTAGTTTTAGGTAGTTTTAAGTAGTTAATATGTGGTAACTTATTCGTTGTTATAGTAAAAAGCCACTTAGACTATTTTTTACTGTTTTTATCTCTCTTTGCTACAAGCAGTAAATAAATAAAAAGAAAAAAAAAACATGAATAAAAAATCAAGAATAGTCGTCATTTCTATTTTTGTAAACAAATTACTGCTAAATAATTATTTTGTCTTAAAAGCCAAAACTCTATGGCAATAAGATATAGCCCATGATAGAATTCACACATCAAACTATGAAATTAGCTTGATTTTTTTATCAAAACTAAAATGGATATTTTCATATTTTACAGTTAGACAACATTCCCAAACTAACTAGTTGAGTTGTAAGCCTGAGTTTACATAAATGATCACAAAGTTGGTAAACTAAATACTTTTGATTTAATCCGTTTTATCCAGAAACACACTTGAACAGACAACAAATCCATTCATTGATTTTTCATCTACATTTTCTCCGAATGCTTTAACAGAGGGGCTGGTGTCTATATTATAACAGCCGCACTTGTCAATCGAAGGTTAAACTACGCTTGCCGCCGTCGGTTTTAGGATGGGTGACCTTCCATAACATATTGGGACCTCTCCGTGCCTCCAAAAGCACGTTAAACCGTTTGTCCCGGCTGTCATTTGTACATTTTTGGCAGTCGTTACAGTCAGAAAGAAGCCCAAAACTCTGACAACCAGTCATGCCAAGGGGTATCGTGTTACCTAGTAAATGGGTTGTGATAGTCAGATAGGCAGTCACTCTATATAAAATACCGGTTTACAGCTGCATCCGGTTAGACTGGAAGCCGACTCCAACATAGTTGAGAAAACGCTAGGCAGATTGAGATACGCTGGAAGGCAGAGTATATTATTACAAAAAATAAACAATATTTCCTTAATTGGTCAACCCTACATCATTTTGGTCACACTTCTGCTATGAGCCAGTACTGACTCGTTTTTATGAACATTTGTTATGTGTATGTAACATTTTTTTCTACCAAACTTTACCGACTCAAACGAATGAGTCATTTAACATAGGTACGTTTAAAAAGACCACGTTTAATGTTATGCCTCGTTAGTTTTCAGCAAAATATAAATATTTAAGTTTTCACTTTGAAATAGGTGTTTATTTATGTGATTTATTTCATATACCTAAATTAAAATGGTTATAATGTTTAATGGTTGTGGTGCGTGTTGAATGGACAAGTCTACTTAAATCTGTATGGTTCCTTCTTCAAAATACCTATTCAGTCACCAATCTACATGGTCCTCAAATGATCTGACCAAGATTATTTCCGGATATGTCACCGTAAGATTGTGAGAACCGTTAGTTTTAATCTATCGGTATTATTTCTATAAACTGTCGAAAAATTGTGAACGGGCTGAAATGGGTTAGGTTAGGTTAAAACTGTGACTCGGGGGCTGCGTTGAAGAGTGCTTAAGTGTCCCCGTAGCCCCCGGTGCAAGTGTGCGAGGGAACACCGGGGTGATTTTAGTCAGTAAGAGTCTGACAGACCCCTCTGCCCACCCCAGGGTGGAGGACATTCATGAGGATTTCCACTCCGTTAAGACTGTGACCAATCGCGCGCGAGCCGAGCGAGCAAAGCAAGTGGAATCGCGGCAGCGGCCGGCGAGCGCTACTTCCAAGTTGCTCGCATCTAGGCAGGCTATTTAGTATTAGCGCAAGGTGCGTTACGTCATAGGCAAGTTTGATACCAGTTTACAATTTGTCGGTTTACCATGGATAGCATAAACCATTGAAAAATAATGCGTTAAATTGTAAATGGTTTTTTGCAGTTTACAATTTTTCGACAGTTTATAATCTAACGGAAATAATACCTATATATTTTATTTATTAGTTTAGAGATTATAAACTAACGAAATTCATAATTATACGGTGACATTGATGAATTTTATACAGGGTGTCTCAAAAATCAACCTCAAGCCGGAAACGGGTGCTAGGCAATTTGGTGACAGTTAACAAAAAATATTTAAAAAATCTTTATCTGTTAACTTTTTTTCAGTACAGTCAGCTTAAGTTGGGTGATGTAATAAATTCTGAGTTCTTAGTTGGGAAAAATAGTGATATTTGTTTTAAAACTGAGACAGTTGTGTTTTAATTTAAAAAGGAAATTTAAAGAAGGGTTATTCAGGATTACAGAATAAAAAAAAATAACAAATTTACAGATTTGTAGTCACAGTACTTGTAAGATCATCAGAGTGCCAATTTTCTCGATTAAGATTTTTTAAATATTTTTCCGTTAACTGTCACTAACTTGCCCGTCACCTGTTTCCGGCTTGACTTTGACTTTTGGGACATTCTGTATACTTATAGGCACAATGACATGAACATTTACTTTGTAAAAAATTTGTAAATATCTACTTAGGTCGATGACACTAATGTAGCATTGACATGTTAATCAATAAATTTTCACATGTTTCGTGCCAAAATTATAAAAATTATAAATATTGTAGATATTTTTAGGGTTCCCTATTACCAAGGCTCCGCTGTCCGTACGTCGGTCTGTCACAGGGGTGTATCTTTTGAACCGTATAAGGTAGACACTTGAAATTTTCACAGAGTGTGTACTACTATGGCTAATTTAACAACAAATAATAATAAAATAAAGTTAAAAATTACGAGGGCCCCCCTCCCCATACAAGAAACGTTATTTTATTATTAATTAAAGTAAGTATTTGAAAATTAAGCAGTGTTAAATAGTGTGCGGTGGTACGAAACCATAGATATTTTATTTTATTTTAATAAGTACAGAGACAGACTACAAACTAAGACAATTCAGCACAGATATGACAACATACAGTATATAAATCTGAAGTCCAATTATTACTGTACACAGCGTTCAACATTTAATATGCTTCTTTAGTGACAGTTAAGGTGAAATAATATAATATAAGAAAGAAGTATATACCTACCTTACGTGTGCGCGTCGCGACATTTTTACGTCTGTGCGAACGTTGGCTTATGGATTTAATGTGGTGTCAAACTGGATATAGCCGTTTAGAAATCATAGGCCATCATGACTAGATTTTAGCATGGTTATAAAATTAGCTATAGGATAATAATGGACGTATAATACTCAAACTTTATAGACCTACAGTCTTTGTTGCGTCGTAAAAAAATCAGCAGCTTCTTGGGCCCGGAGGTAGATCGCCCGGAGTCCTGCCAGCAGGACTATAAGTAGATACTTTCGAAAGGACGCATTTTTTTCCGATCACAGTACCATAATAACACAGCATAAAATTCAAATTTACACGAAAAAATTAGAAGAGTTTTCTCTCTTTCACACTGTTCAAAAAACGGTTGCACAGCGCAACTGACCTTCGATCAGCAGGCGATGGCGCATGAGGGTACCGACAACGCATGGAGTCGTCAACATTTCGGTATTCCAGCGTAGGTAATCAAGTTTTTTTTTAGTTTCTTGATTTGACATTCTGTCAAAGTTATGCAAACAAGTGGCTAGTTATTTTCGCGATTTCAGGGCCGGTCCCGGAGTAAAATTAGATCATAAAGATGAGTAAAATGACCCCTTTTCAGGTTTTCATTTATTTGATACACACTTAGTATTAAAAAAAAACATATTATTATTATATGTTTTACGTGTACGAGAATCTTTTGGCGTATTGCCAAAATCGGATCTAACGCAACCATCTTGTTTTTTTTTAAATACATGTCATAACATTACACCTGAAATCCCCGAAGAGTTCGGTCGAGTAGTACCTATAGTACCTATACCATCTACCTACCTACCCGGTACCTATAGTACCTATATCTACGTTTTGCCAGTTATGTTTATGGTGACGATAACCAACTTTTAATGATTCTAAACTGAATATCACGTCTAAACGAGTAGTGTTAATGATTTGCAAAATATATATGTTACATTAGAGCATTTTCTTAATAACTAATTGATATTTTAGATGATGTTTATATTACATAGTGTAATTAATTTGTAAATTTATGTCTAACGCGGATAAAAAATTGAGAATAACGCAAAAACTATCAAGCGTATTTTTATGAAACCTTCACCATTTTAAAGATAATTTAATTATTTATTTTTTAGTATACGTGTTTTATTCAAATACTTTTTTTATGTTTAATAAACTAATAATGTGTCTAACTTGGTACAGCGATCCTTGATGAGCGAGTCCTATTACTGGGTGGACGTACGACGGGTTGCTTGAGCTCAGCACAGAACACGCAAGCTATGCCCTTAAACCCACTGGCATTTATCTGCGTCTTAAGTCCTATGCTCGCCCCCTATTACATATAATACGGGGCGAGCCTTTCAATAGATTTCACAAAACAATCGCATAAATGATTACCAGCAAGTCAATACAATAGGGAATATGCATGTGATTCAAATAAGGGTCTTTTGTTTTTGATAAACTGTATTATTTCAGAATTATCCCTTCATCAGTATCTTTATTACTACTTGTAATTTATTTTTGAGCAAGAAATAAATTTTTAAAAAGTGCAAAAAACGTGAAACAAACGTGAAAAACTGTGGGAAATTCAAATAATTGAAAAACGACGCCAAGCATAAAATGTCAATGTGTTTTGTAGGAGTGTTTGTGATTCAGTCAGTTTTGTTGTCATAGATTATGACGTCACACCAAGCGCGCCAAAATAAAGTACTTTCAATTGCTTTTTTGCCGTTGAATATTTTTCACTATTTTAAGGCGATATAAACTAACGAATAAAAAATACATGCATATTCCTTGTTGCACAAATGTTTACCAACCCTGTCAACTTCATTATAGACCCAAAAGTGTTTTTGTAGCATATAGCAATATAACCACTTATGAGTAAATATTATAGATAAACAAATAATTCTTCAGTCAAATAAGATTAAACTGGTAGGTTCTTATTCTATTTTTACTACAATAATTTCAAACATGTGAAACATTTAAGAATTCCTTCAAGGCCTAAAAGTCTGACTAGTTTTAATATTGTGCCGTTGAATCCATTCGTTTGTGTAATCAGTTGCAAGATTTTGTGAACGATTCATGTATGCTTATGTGAATGAAATCGTAATGTACATACGTATGCATTTATCTGAAGTAATAAAATAAGGCAGATTTTTGGGGATTTGGAAGGAAATTATCACCTTCCATGTGGTAATAATGTTTTTACTTTTTACTTGTTATTAATTCAATAATAATTTAATAAAATGACTAAAAATACCGTGACTGGGACACGATTAACGGGGACAACGGGAATACACCAGATTTTTGAGTACAGTATATTCGACCTCGTAACATCATAAAACGACAAGGTTCCTCTATGACAAATAAACATTGGCGAATATGTCATGGCGGAAACTGAAGGCCAGTCACCAAGCTAGTAAAAAGCCCCAGTAATACCTATAATTAAACCAAGCAGTAATTATTACTCCAAGCAATGCCGGACGTACATAAAGTTAGGTATCTCATAGAGGCTGTATTAAGGCACCGCTTTAGAATAGCTTTGTGATCCTAAGATGTTAAAGCTCGTAATTATTTTAAGTATAGTCTATACTGCAGTATAAAAGTCAGTCGTTACTAAGTATCCACAAACTAAAGATTATTTGTTAACGCTCGATTAGGTGACAGGCGATTAAATCGTTGGTTAATTACCTGTTAGTTACGTCTTAGTGCGCTGTAAAGTTCACTGTTTTAGTGTGTTGTGTCATCGTAGAATGTTGGAAAATTTTAGGTTTTAGGCATAAAATAGCTGGTATTTTTACGTACGAAGTTGGGTTGACTGCCTCGTTGGTCTAGTAGTCGCAAGCGCTACTGCTGAGCATGGGTCCTGGGTTCGATTCCCAGGTCGGGTATAGTGTATTTGGGTTTTCCTATCTGGAATTTCTCAGTGGCAGCCCAGAGTCTAGTTTTATGCCCGGTTTATGGCAGTAAGCTCGCCCCCTATTACAAAAACTAAGAAAACAAAAAATTATAAGTTGTCCCATACAAAACTTCAATAACTACTAGACCCAAATGTATGGGACGACTGATTAATTTTTCGCGATTACGATGTTGGTCCTATGAAGAAAGTTGTTCAGTTTGATGGTCTGTACCACACCCTTAATTTTGACTACCCCTTTCTGATACACCCTGTATGACCACATAAGAGGGACCGAAAACCTTTATAAATTACAGCCTCTTGGTCTAGTGGTTAGTGATCCTGACTGCAAAGCCGGAGGTCGTGGGTTCGATTCCCACCCAGGACAAACTTTGTGTGATGAGCATATTGTTTGTTCTGTGTCTGGGTGTAATTTATCTATAATATGTATGTATTTATAAATTATATAAGTATGTATAACAGTTGTCTGGTTACCATAACACAAGCTCTGCTTAGCTTGGGATCAGATGGCCGTGTGTGAGTTGTCCCAAGATATTTATTTATTTATTTATTTATATTTATTACGGTACCGGTATCGAAGAAATTTGGTTACATATGCGACTAAGGTTACCGCTATCTGGGTAACCAAGAAGAAAAAAAACATATTACCTACCTCTATTTAGTTACCGTTTTAATAGCGGTTACCTAAAATGACCTTGATTACGAGGATGAAACAAAATATCGCCAGCCAGCCAGGGTCGTGATTGGTCGGCATTCGCGAGCGCTCGGGTCGACTCGACTCTTTGAAACATACACAGCGATGCGCGCCCTTTGGCTAATGCCGATGAGCACGTGTAAGATAGAGGTAATTTTTATTTCAGTTACCGGTATTAATACTGGTTGTATTCAATTTATGAATTAACACATTCAGTGCCCAGCACCCGACTCCCGGGTCCAACAATAATTCGTTCGTGTGCCCACAACCCGGCTCCCGAGTTGTACATATAGATAGCTATTGTTGACATGTGACCATGCCCAGCACCCGCCTACCGGGTGCAAATCAAAACACGCCAACGAACAAACAACGAATTATTGTTGGACCCGGGAGCCGGGTGCTTTTTTTTTTTTTTGTGGATGCGAATTCATCAAATGACTTCTCCCGCTCTGGGCCGGAGCGGGAGGGCGTGTCAGACTTTTACTGACTAAAACCCACCCGTGTTCCTTCTGTTGCCTGTGCCGGGGCCACGGTAACTCTTTCGAACATCCCGCAACCCCGGCTGGAGGAGTCGGGTGCTGGGCACTGAATGTGTTAAGGTAACCTGTAAAATACCTGTAAATAAAATAAAGGTTGTAACCGAAAAATTACCCATATTGATCATACCGGTTTCCGTCTCTGGCACAAACTTAACTACAGGAGCTGGACGTTGCTAACGGCACAGGAAACTGCAGCCGACGAGTGGCAACAGCTGCATGTGCCTCTGCCATTGGCAACGTGACGTTCGTGTAAATAAGCATTGAGGCACATGGAGTTTGTGAGACGGGCTATTAGGTACACAAGAGTGACAGAGACAACGCTCTACTAAGCCATACTTTTTCTAAAATTCCGTATGTCTTATCAACAGCCAGTTACCTACAGTAGTTAATTACCCATAAGTACAACTATTACCGACAATCCCGTTGAATTCCCACCATTCTAATCTTGTAATTGCGTGGTAGAACCACACTACACATGCTGTAGGGACTAAGGTGAAAGATCACTATGCATTAGTATTAATAGCCTTTTAGCCAATAGATTGGGACCACATTCACCGTTGACTATTAACGCCCTTACTAGGAGACAAATCTTGACCGAACTGAAGTAACATCCGCGGGGCAATTGCGTAACATACTTACAGTAGGAATCGGTTTCATTTTGACAGTTCAACCACATTCATTGCGTTGCGAGGAGCTCGTGGCTAAGTAATAACAGCCGCACGGGTCGATCCATCAGGTTAAGCTACGCTTGCCGGGGTTGGTCCGCTTGCCGTGGATGGGTGACCATCTTTACATACCGAGACTCCTCCGTGCCTCGGAAAGCACGTTAAGCCGTTGGTCCCGGCTGTCATTCGTGGATCTTTGACAGTCGTTACGGGTCGTCAGAAGCCCGAAAGTCTGACAACCAGTCTTACCAACGGGTATCGTATTACCCAGTAACTGGGTTGTGGAGGTCGAGACAGGCAGTCGCTTCATGTAAAATACTCGTATTCAGCTGCATCCGGTTAGACTGGAAGCCGACCCCAATATAGTTGGGAAAAGGCTAGGCAGATGATGATGAACCACATTCATTGCGTTATTTACGTTGTTTAGCAGACAAATTTTTCGAACATATCAAGCAATGGATTAGTGATTGATAGTGTTTTACGCAATTAGGGTGCTAGTCTGTTTTCCCGAATGGAAGGCAGAGATGTAGAGTACAACACAACCACGTTTTGGTATGGGGGCGAGCCTCTTGATTTGGACACAAATCGAAAGTCCGGGCGAGACACACCATAGACAAGCCAACTTTATAAAACATTTCAATGGGCCAAAGCCTCCGGAAGTGACCATGCTGTTAACATTTTGTTGGATCTAATTTTTCGCGATCGTAATGTGGACGTTATTGCAACGTCTCGGTGTCACTGTCCGTCAGAACGGGCACATCCGTCTGTACTCAGCTCAAGACTAAACTCTACCTTAGGGCAATGGTTTTTAAACCCGCAGTATCCCACGTAGAAGTCAACGCACGCCCCGCAGCTGCATCTAATACGGCATAGCCCTAAAAGTTTTATTGCAACAAGAAAGGCTTGTACTAGCTAAACTATAAACTCTAAGATGGAGAGCAGTTAGCATTATTTAAACATAAACTACCCATATCGGCTAATAGGCTATTAGTATCTAGGAGAGACCACACCACTTTGGAAAAAAAATCGAAATCATTCAATGAATTTCGTATGCCTCACGTAATTGGCGATTGTTGGTAAAAAGTGGTCGTGGCTATAAGGGGAAGCGCACACCCGCCGAACCGGGTCATAAACACGCGACAAAAAAGTCGCGGCTACCGACATGTGTCGGCGTCGTGCGACAAAACATGTAAAGCGAGTAAACCACCGCAGCGGCCGTTGTACACGACGTTTGAGTTCGCGGCTCTGTAGGTGAGTTATTGTGCTGTGTTAGGCCGGCCACACACAGTCGGAATTGTGTTTCTAAAGCAGCAAATCCATTCATAAATGATAAATGATAATGATAAATGATTTTATTTCTGTAAGTAGGTTTATACAAACACTTTTACACGTCAAACATTTTTTTTTTTAACTAGATGAGGCCGGCGTTTCCTATCTGACTACTCTGAGAAGAAAGTTCGATAAAACTCAAGAGCTCACAGTCTCTTTTAAAGTCCAGACATAAGCTCAACGATTTGACGAACAATACCAAAGAAAGGACATTTGGGTAGGCCGCATAATTTACTTAAACTGCCAGACTATGATTAAAACTGAGAGAAAAAAGAAGAAAAAAAAATTTTGCTTTCATTGACAAGATGAGTGATTCATTGTGGTTGTGGCTCATGCAAACAGTACCGGTACACCTAGGCTTACTTGTGGCAGCATATCTACATCGCTACATGCGAACGCGTCACACTGACGTCACACAAAATCCTGCATCGCGCAGAGTTTACCGCGCGACTATCATATATACAACTCCCGACATCAACCGTCAGGCAGTAGCCCACCAGACACAACACCCGTCTGGTCGGAGGATCCTCCCTTTTCTATGGAGGATGAGTGAACTTTACTCCCTGTTCCACATGCCTCTATACTAGATGTAACGGTACAGTGTGCATATTAAAAAATAGTGTATCTTCTACAATACTCTTCTAAGCAGTTCGGAGACTTTGTTAAATACCTACATGTCAGAAAGGTGTGATCAATATAAGGGGCAGTTGATATTTTTTCCGCGATTACGATGTTGGTCCCGTGGAGAATGTTGTTCTGTTTGACCACACCCCTAAATTTAACCAAATCTTTAAAAAAATATTGTAATCGCGAAAAAAATATCAACTACCCCATACAAAACTTCAATACTTACTTGACCCTAATGTATAAGACGTCTGATTATTTTTTCGAGATTACGATTTTGATCCCATGGAGAAAGTTGTTCAGTTTGATGGTTTGTACTATACCCTCAAAGACCACACTTTTCTAATACATGCTGTACCTAAACGGGGTCAAATTAAATTAGCTAGCGAAACTCCGCAGACTGCTGGGTATCGATATCTAAACACGACAAAATAAAAATAAAAAATATTTGTTTTTTTTTTTGGGTCAATGACCGCAGCAAAAAAAAAATCAAAATGACAAAATCTGTTTTATCATGTTAAGATATCGATACCCGTCACGTCTGTGAAGTTTATAAAAAAAAAAAAACAGATTTTTATGTGATATTTTAAGAGAATACACAGCGGCGGTTGATGACACTCAAAAAAAAAACATCAACAAATTAATTTCTTTTTTGTTTTATTTTGTTTAGATATCGATACCCATCACGTCTGCGGAGTTTTGCTAGCTAGTTTAATTTGATCCTGTATTTCTCATTACATTCTATCACGCAATACCTTCCTATTGTACGGACACTTGCACAAAATCCATTTCCCAAAACCCATCAACAATAAATCATACAAAACAGAAAACAATTTATTAAGTTGCGTTCTCTCGTACGTTCATAAATACGGTGACCTAAGACCTCGCTATAAAACTTAGTGCGACAACTCACGGTGCGGACCCGTTGTGACTAATGTGGCCGCACCGTTATATGCCATGGGAAGCTAAGAATTGTGAATTGACTTATAGCTTGGTGGAAGTTGGTGCTAATTGAAGGTGTGGTAGATGGATGTGAAAATGGTGACTAGGAATGCGTTGGGAAGATTCTGGAAGGCACTGAGAGGCCTGTAGTAACACATAACATATAGCTTATTAAGCATAATCAGCCAATGAAGTTCCCACTGCTGGGACACAAGCCTCCTCTCGATGAGAGAGAGTGGGCCGTAATTCACCACGTGGGCCCAGTGCGGATTGGTAGATGTCACATGTGTTCGAATTTTTAAGTCCTAGGACATGCTGGTTTCCTTACGATGTTTTCCTTCACCGTTTTGAGAGCAGTGGTAAAATTGCTGCCTCACAGACGAAGCTTCACCTCCTTTTTTCATATTTGTGCAATAGTACCTCCATTATGAAAGACCTGAAGGTCTAGACAAAATGATATTGTAACAGCATTAATGATGATAGCAAAATCCCATACATTTTGACACTGACACTGACATAAGCTACCTACCTAAAAGCTTATGTCAATCCTGTTGAGTCGTTGTAGAAATAAAACGCTTAGAAACCCACTGCCACTTGTCTAGGCCCTAGTGACATCACAAACGTTGCCTCACCTCTTCTGACCTTTGTGCAATAGCACCGAAAAACCTATGCATGCGGGGCCACTACTACTTAAATGTGGCTGGGTTCTGGTCAAAGCTACATACCTAATTTAACACCTGTAGTTCCCGTAGAGGTAAGCAGACATGTAGGTACCATCACGGACATATGCGGTGAATCACTTTTCAACCTTATTACCAGGTAATAAAGTTCAAAAGTGGTTCACCGATGTTATGTTATGTTCAATGTCCGCGATGGTACAATACAGTCACATTCCGCAATGAAACCAGACACACATCTAGACTTTGGGCTACTAAAAAATTGCTGATGGAAAAATCTATTAACAATAAAATTTGCCTGACCTGAAGTTAAAACCGAAGATCGACGTCCGTCCGATCAATACCATCGAGGCAGTTAGTCAGTCAAATAAAATGTAAATAATTTATGGAATCTTCGACACGACGAAGAAGATTAAAAGGCCTTGTCCTATTAACGCTTTCATGGCCACTAAACTATGATATATAAGTTTTGTTGTTATGAACTGAACGAGACACAATTTGTGTCTCGTTCAGCGTCCTTGATTGTGTTAGACGATCGTCGCGTTCATTATGTTCGAAGAACCCGAACGCGCGCCGATACAAAGCAAGTTCGGTTTTTCGAACAAATAAGTGATATATGAACGCGACTCTCGTGTATGTCTTTGCGCGACGATCGCTTATATTAGGACTCGGGGTTAAGGCGAAAGCGCCAGGGCAGCTCGCGGAATTCAATGGTTTTTTTGCAAATTACAGGTCGGTATTAGATTGTATGTTGATCAAAAAATATCTATTTAAGTACATAATTATAATCTATAAAATCGTCAACACAAATCTACGTTCTTATTAACTTAACTAATGACTATTGCATGAAATCATGAGATTGGAGGCCAATTCCTAACTGAGCGTATTGATGATTCTAATGATTATAATTATTTAAATACGATATATATTTAAATGTGTTACGGTAGCGCATCAAATTTTGATCACCATCTGAATCTGACCTGCAAATTGCAAAAAACGTAAGAAAATTTAAATTTCGCGGGCTACCTTAGCGTATCCCCCTTTTTTTTTTTTTTTTTTTGGATGGGAAATCATCAAATGACTTCTCCCGCTCTGAGCGGAGCGGGAGGGCGTGTCAGACTTTTACTGACTAAAACCCACCCGTGTTCCTTCTGTTGCCTGTGCCGGGGCCACGGTAACTCTTTCGAACATCCCGCAACCCTAGCTGGCATCGGCCCTAGCGGACCCCGTCAATAGTGCTGACATCCCTTTGAGGCGCGCGTGGAACACAACGCGCCGTCGACTCGGGCTTGGTCCTTACCGGACGGCGAGCTACCCATTGCTCGCCGTCCGCAAGCCCGCGCCTACGGTGGCCGGGAATCGGCTGCCGATTCCCGACGCCCAGGGCGTCTCCTGCGGCGACTAGGGGCGTGAGGGTGCAAAGCTTGCCTCTCCCTCACGCGTCCCGCCTCCTCCTTCACGAGCATTACTGCTTCGCAGAAGGAGGTAATGGCTTCCCATGCACTCTCGCTCCGTACCATGGCCTGGACCAGGGCCGGACGCGAGAGATCGCCGCCGCCGATCGCTTCCGCGAGGACACGGCGGTGCTCCGCCCAAGCCGGGCAGACCTCCACCGTATGCTCCACCGTGTCCTCCGGGCGATCCACACAGTGGTGACACCCGGGCGTTTCCTCCCGCCTTATCCGGAACAGGTACCTTCCGAAGCACCCGTGTCCGGTGAGGACCTGCGTCAGGCGGAAGGTGAGGACGCCGTGGCGCCGCTCCAGCCACTCCTCAAAGAGGGGACTTATCGCCGCAATTGTGGCGTGCCCAGCGTATCCCCCTTAAGGCGCAGATATAATGCCTACGGGTTTGAGTGCTTAGCTTGCATAACTTGTGTTTTGTGCTGAACTCACGCAACGCGTCGTACGTCCACCCAGTAAATAGGACTCGCCCATCAAGGAGCGCTATCCCAAATTAGACGTTATTATTAATTTATTATACATAAAACAAAAGGTATTTTAATAAAACACGTATACATAATGATAAATAATTAAATTATCTTTAAAATGGTGAAGGTTTTATAAAAATACGCTTGATAGTTTTTGCGTGATTCTCAGTTTTTTATCCGCGTTAGGCATAACTTTACAAATTAATTACACTATGTAATATAAACACAATCTAAAATATTCACATACTGAGTTATTAAGAAAATGCTATAATTTAACATATATTTTTTTCTAAATCATTACCGCTACTCGTTTAGATGTGGACTTCAGTTTAAAGTCATTAAAAGTCGGTTAACGTCGCCTTAAACGACTCTTATGCATAGCCCATGCATAGCCACGATTTGACGAATATACGACAGACGGTACTTATATTTTTGCTATTCATCATTTTTATGGTATCATTTTACGAAACCAATGACTATTCATGGATGCAAAGCTGCACTAGGAGAAATAGAATACTTAGATAATAATATGTTTTTTTTTCCAAAACTCAGTTACTACTGGGCAAATCAAAGTTAATGTGAGCACCATGTAACAATCACATAATTAACTTATCTGTCATTGCTTCGATTTTGTTTTTTTTTTTCCTATTATGGTACAGTAATTTTATTCTAGGTGCAATTTCTTAAATTAACTTTACAAACTTTAAGAGGTGATTTAGACCATCGAACTGAATAACTTTTACTACAGGACCAACTTTGAAATCGCGAAAAGAGATCTGCTAATCCATACTAAAGTTTAATACCTACTTATCTGTCATGATTTCCAGGTATTAATAACATTTGTAGTGATTTGTAGCCTTCATACAACCCGATTCCTATCGGCTTCCCTTCGGAACAACCACTCTTATTAGTGTCTACTATTACCAAAGAATATGGTACACCTGTGTGTGTAACTGTGTATCACATCACATTACATAATTATATTTAATTTTTCTTCGGCTTCCCTTTAATGATAATTGTAGCTGCGCCACTGGTACTTAGACTGATTGATTGTCTACCTAAACTACGTAGATACTGAAGAAAGAAACATGGGAATATATTATAACTGTTCCTTAGTAGTTGTGATCTTTCGAAATAAACTTGATTTATATCGAAAGGAACATCCAAACAATTGATATTAAAAACAAACCCTCGCACACACCACAGGCTCTGTGTCGTAACACAAGCCAATAGTTTAAGCACAGTATTATTATACTGTGGTTAAAGTTCCCAATAATACAGTAACCAGACGATTAAACAATGAGAAATGCAGAAACATTATACACTTGTATAGTGTACCTATCGTTAATTGTAATTAATCTCAGACGGGGATATATTAGTAAAACGCACAATGTGTACATGCTAAGCCTAAGATTATTGAACGGACGCACACGGATATGCAATTACATGGAATCGAATATTCTCGAATGACTCTGGAGTTGGTAGGGAAACAATGTCGCATCGTAACATTTCTGTACTGACTACTAACTAAGCAGACATGCTGCAGATATTATAGGAAGTAAATAATATTGCAAAATTTGCTGTGTTCATAATATGGTTTATTTATTGTATTATTTACTAGCTGTCCCCCGCGACTTCGTTCGCGTGGAAGTCGTAAGATACACAATATACTAAAATAACAGCCACATTTTTTATAAAACTACCGCCCGCCCGCTCTGTTACTTCGTTTTCGCTTAGTGTTCTTTCTGACTTTTTTCTTTTTGCTTCGCTACTAAGGGTCGTAGCGGAATTTCATGGGTTTTAATTTTTTTGCGCAGAACCATGATTATTTTTCTTAAATAAAAGTAACCTAAGTTACTCCCCGTAACATCAGCTATCTGCCAGTGAAAGTCCCGTTAAAATCGGGCCAGCCGTTTCGGAGATTAGCCGGAACAAACAGACAGACCAACAGACAGACAAAAAACAGACAGACCAACAGACAGACAAAAAATTTAAAAAAACATGCTATTTTGTTATAAGTACCGTATATACTTTCTGCATTTAATAAAAATTTGTTATTTTGACATTACAAACGGACAGTTCAATTTTATTTATTTGTATAGATGTATGGACACACAGTAAAGTACTTAGAGACACGACATAATTATAATTTTGAGTACTAAGGTACCATACCGTGAGGAACAAAGCTCTAAGTATTGGCTCAGAATATTTAAAGAACCATAAAATTATCAAAATGAATTATTAAGTATGGTAGTTTCGTTTAAACGTTGTCCGGATATATAGCGTGTATCAGTAATCTGTGGTCATATAAAGGGTGTGGTACAGACGATCAAACTGAACAACTTTCTCTATAGGAACAACATCGTAATCGCGGCAAAATTATTAACTGTCCCATACAAAACTTCAATACCTACTCGACCCAAATGTATGGGACGGCTGTACATTTCACGCTGTAAATTGATAAATTAGTTATAAGAATCAACATTCTGATCATAACAAAATGGACAAAGATAGATAATAACCAGCACCAAACCCAGGCCCAGCTTCCATTGGTTTTAACCAATCTGACAGCGGAAGACCAGGTGCGTTTGCCAAGCCGACACACCTCATAGATACGTCGGATTTGCCGCAAACCGCAGCGGCTAAGCGACCCAGTGCGTTACCTGCCTTATATTACCCTAATTTGTTTGGTTATTTATGAATTCAACATTAAAATGTGTGAATAACTAGAAAATTGTATTCAATCCCTCGCCTACGGACAACACAGTTATAAGTTACCTGATTTCTAAGTTGAATACAGTAACTTGCGTAGGTCGGAAAGCAGCTTAAGCTACACTAATCCTCTCCGTCCAGATAGGCATAAAAATGCAATATCAAAATATAAAGAATTACGGTTTTTTAATCCTACACTCTCGATCCGTTGAAAATTGATTTCATAATAGTAAATTAATCAGCGCATCTCACATCGAGAGCTCTCACAATCACCATTGATTATAATAAAACCGATTTCTTTAATCGATTCCGATTACAAACAAGAAACGGTCGGGCGGCTCGACGCCGTCCAAACGAATTAATAAATACGTCATCTAGTCGGCAATCTTCACGGTTCCAAATTCAAATTACGAAAATCGAACCGAAAAAACGTCGTTTTAACGGACTTTTTTGTTTAAAAAAAACTCAAGGTGCGGACGTAAGACTACACCTGCTTGCGCTATTGTGTAGTTACTCACAAATTTATCGAAACAGGTGTATTTAAAATTGAATTTATTCTAACTGATACCTATTGACCCTAATTAAAACAGAGATAAAAGAACAATTTTTATCAATGGAGCGCTACAGTGGCACTGACTTATGATTTTCTGTAGTCATAAACAACATCGTAACGAATTTCTTCGATGCTTTTTAACTTTGTATTAACATCGTATTTTGTTAACATAACTGTTATTAATGGTTAGTTGTTAATGTCAAATGTCGTTGTTAAGCCCCTACGATTGACATTCATACTTTTTACAATGTTTTCATAGACAGAAACTAAGATCGTTACGGTTATTACTATAATTTTTTTCTGGTCGTGCGATTACATTACAATATCTAGAATAATATCATGATGGCCTCGTTGGTATAGTGGTCGCAAGCGCTACTGCTGAGCATGAAGTCCTAGGTTCGATTCCCAGGTTGGGCTTAGTGTTATTGAGTTGTTCTATCTGGAATTTCTCAGTGGCAGCCTGGAGTCAGGATTTGTGCCCGGTTGATGGCAATAGCCTTGCCTTCTATTACATGGGACTTAAACATAATTGGCGAAATGTAGGTGTACACCTCTGCCCAACCCTTCTGGGAAATAACGCGTGATGTTATGTTATGTAGAATAACTATAAGCCAACGATCGCACGGACGTAAAAATATCGCGGCGATTATTTTTCGCGCACTGGATTTTTTGGAGTTGAAAATCCAACAGTGTGTTTTTTCGACGCGCTGGATTGCACTCCGATGGATTCTCAATGCTCGGCTCAACACCGAGAGTTGAAAATCCAGTGCGCGATAAAATCCCGCCGTGATATTTTCACGTCCAAGCGTCCGAGTATCAAAATGTCAATCGTCATTTTATAGATATTGCGTCGGATGGATCATACTATCCATAATCCAATGATATAGTGGGCAAATCGTTGAAAGGCGTGTACTTCGGAGATGATATTATTATAAGGGTTTAACTGCGAGAAACACAAATTAGCGGTGTACCTACTAATAAAGTTTGATAGTTTCTACAACGTGCGCCATATGTTGCAGAAACTCAGGTCATTAAAGTTTTAACATCCTATTAAATGAGTGTTGGAAAAGGTTACATGTTTATGGAAGTGGCTGTTACTTGTACTAAGTAAAATGCTACATTATTTTAGTGCTTTGCAGGGGTCATTTCGTCTTCATAATACGAGACATAACACACATACTAACACGCCTGTATTCCCCGAAGGGTTAGGCAGAGGTGTAGCTATAGTACACCCCCATAATATCGCCAGTTATGATTAACCGAACTTTATTTTGACGTTTGGTCCGAGTCCGAACCGACCGAACGAAATAGAAAAAAGTTTTGTAGGCCGATTTAATAATAATGTGGATACAATCACAGTAATTATAATTACCTTCGCTTGGAGTGACAGAAACACGCCCACGATTCAACGGTCGCTCTTTGATTGATAATACTTTATTCGTTTCGTTTGCTTTCTTTTAGGCAGGAACAAATTGGACACTAGCTGTCCAATCTTCAAAAAAATCTGTTTTCGGGGAGAAAAAATAGAAAGTAATGAGATAAGATTCATTCCTTTACAGGAGGTCCAGCGACATAGAGATTTATTTACCTAATCATAATTTGAGCTTGATGATTCCCTTGACCATGCTTGTTACCTAATACAGCCTTTCAATTCCTGTACTGTTTATCTTTAGAAGGTTTTCAAGAGTTAGGACATTCAAACATTAGCCATACCTAACTATATATGCTATAAAACTATATACACACATAACTATCTAACTGACAACCAGTTTTAGAAAAACAAATACAGTCTCTGAACAACACAAGCTGGGAATCTCACGTTGTTCGAGATAATTGATTTACGGAAGTATTATATTCAGTTAAAACGCTTATAGGCACTATAAGAAAACAGACATCCTTCCTTGAACGTAAACAGAAAACTATCAAACACATGCTTCAAATAAAAAAACATCACTATCCCTTCAAACGTCCGATCAACTCCTAAGCACCATCGAAACAGGTGCTTCAGATCCCCGGGGCAATTTTGACACTACGCACCGTGCGTATACGAGTAGGTACGCACTTTTAGCCAATTTATTACACATGACGGGTGGACAGCGACTAGATAAGCGGAATTTAAAATGTAATTATGTGTTTGGGGCCATCCCTAAAACATATAATTGGCTGCGCTGTCAACGAGGGAATTTACTGACAGTTTTGAAGTGACAATCGCCGTAGGGCTAATGTGAAGTCGATTGGTTGTGAAATTATTTTTGCTGCAGTTTAATACCTTTCGATTGGAAAGGTGTGAGAGAATTTCAGTAAGTATTACAAACGCATGTATTATTCGATGTATCAAACCTTTCGGGTGTTCGCTAGAAATAATTGAGTAGAAAACTGCTTACTTTTTTTTTGCATATCAGCCATAGAAAGAAAGCTGTCATAAAATCATCATCTGCCGAGCCTTTTCCCAACTATGTTAGGGTCGGCTTCCAGTCAAACCGGATGCAGCTGAATATCAGTATTTTACATGGAGCGACTGCCTATCTGACCTCCACAACCCAGTTACTGGGTAATACGATACCCCTTGGTAAGACTGGTTGTCAGACTTTTGGGCTTCTGACGACCCGTAACGACTGTCAAAGATACACGAATGACAGCCGGGACCAATGGCTTAACGTGCTTTCCGAGGCACGGAGGGGTCTTGATATGTAAAGATGGTCACCCATCCACGGACCAACCGTGGCAAGCGTAGCTTAACCTGATCGATTGACCCGTGCGGCTGTCATTTCTTAGCCACAAGCCCCTCAAGCTCTCATAAAATAAGCATCTTAAAAATGTAGGTAACAAAGCGAAACTCCTGCGCAGTTTGTTAAAAAGTCGGTTGACGTGAGGGCAAAGCTGGACAAGTAAAAATATATGAAGGGTAAGTGAGAAGAAGGATCACAGTCAATGGGAGATAGTTTGAAGAAAAACCAAAAAAAAACACGTTTTGAAATATCAATAAAATTGAATCACGTTAGCAAAAGAAATATTATATTAAAGTCTCATAAACGCAAATAAATGTCATATAGTCCATCTTTTTTCTAAGAATGTTATAAACAGTGATCTTTTTTTTTAAAAACCCACTTTTTATGATATCGACTTTCTGAAGACAGTGATCTTCCTTTTGTGTTTCTGTTTTCACTATATCATGGAACACCAGCCTCTCTACCATATGGTGTTGTTATCTCTAATTACGAAAAACACTGACTATGATCCTTCTTCACACTTACCCTTCATATGATTTTCTTACCTGATGCAGCTGAAAATCATCAAATGTATTTTGTATTACATCTACCTATTCAAAAGAGCTAGTTTATTAATACTAGACTAAAATAGCTCTTTAATTCCTGGGGACTAAAAGTGATTTGAATTTGGAATGTGGATATTGTTAGTAAAAGTTCCAATCATCAAATAGATCAATCACGAACATTGTATGAACAAGTAACAGGCTGTTTGAAAAGGTAAACAGCGCGCGAGCTAAGTTAAAAACAAAAAAAGTTTGTGAAAAAATAAAAAACGCGCGAAATGCATTCCGCCTTCGTTCGTAATTGTTTACTCAAATTCGGATTTTACTTAGTTTTATAAAAAAAATATTATTTCTATGTCTTAAGGTTCCTAATTGTATGTAAATAAATAAAAGTACTATTCTTATTCATAAGTTGCACTTACTTATTTTCTCATAAAGAGTGATAAAAAGTAGTGTTCACCTCGGGAGCAACACTATTTTAAGCTTGAGTGACGTACTTTGAATCCCTCGCTGCGCTCAAGATTCTACTTTAGAATCCTTCGCTCCGATCTGGATTCAAAGAAACACTCTCGCCTTTAAAATAGTTGTTTGTCCCTTGTCTTGTGTTGTGCTCCCTTGGCAAACAATCTACTATTTGTCACAAAGTTCATTAGGTATACTATTTTAAAACAGCACCTAACAACACTATATACTTTCTTAAATTAAAAAAATACAATTATGTTAAGGCGTTGATACTTTTCCAAGCTATTAGAAACACTAATTTATAGATATACTTGAAACTCTTATTTACTATTCTTAAAGGCAACATCAAATAAATTTTATACCTTGAAAGATGTCTCAACAAACGGCCGAGTGATACAGAAATATTTCATAACTATTGTTGTATTTACAACATCATCATGATGATGATGATGATGATGTTGTATTTACAAGATGTAACATAAATAACGTACAACCTCTTAAGGGATCATTGTACTCGTCATTATGAACAACTTTTACTATGGGACCAAACATGAAAACGCGAAAAAAATCAGCTATACGCTACATTTTGATTCAATCTGATTTTTTCGTCGCACTTGAGACCTTCTTCTATTTAGGCATTTGACACACACATATACACCCGTATATTGCACTCTTTCATCACGAACCAAACAGAAACAGCGCGGTATATAGTTATCATCATAGGCCTATCGCGGCACGCAGTCTTTTTCTGATTATGCTAATGAGAAAAAGACAGCGAATATAAACTAAACATAAACTAAACTTCACGTTTACGTTTTAAACTAGTCATATAAAAGTTGAGGGTAGATTTGAAACAAAATCAATTTTCTGAATGTAGTTAGAATAGTATGACGTTATTGGTTGGTGCTTAGTTACGAGAGTTTGTGTTATATTAGAGGTGTTGAGTTTGATGATTTTTATTGAAAATGAAAGCAAATATAAATATTGAATATTATATTGTTATTTTATTATATGATATTTCTCGGGACCCGAGGGTCCCGGACCTTTGGAAGGCATATGAGGGGCCGAAGCCAACTCGCAGAGGCCCGTTAGACGCTTTCAACGGAAATGAGGCACCAGTCTTACCAAAGAGGATCGTATTACCCAGTAACTGGGTTGTGGAGGTCAGATAAACAGTCGCTCCATGTAAAAAACTAGTATTCAGCTCCATCTGGTTATACTGGAAGCCGATCCCAAAATAGTTGGGAAAAGGCTAGGCAGATGATGGTGTTAATTTAAAATTTCGGCCACATGCCAAAAGATAACAGACTCGCATCAGTTTGTCAATTAGACCAGACACTCGACTAAGACAAGTCAACTAATAATAATAACATGTTCCCCAGCTAGCAAAACCCCGGTCATTTGAAAGGCGTGTATTATGATAATGTCTCCTCTTAATTACCCGGTTTAAACATCTAATTATGGTATTTATTATCCCTTATAATGTACGAATGTAAATGCAAGGATTAAACGCCTAGTTAAAAGGTAATGTTTGGTTACAGTTGAGAAAGGGAATTGTATATTTTATATCTAAACTCCATTTGTAATTAATAAGATTAGAATTTTAACTAAACATTTTTTACAGTCCGTTCAACCGATTTTAACTTCTATTGCGTTGGTGGCATGACAAATTGCACCTGCAGTAAATAGTTGGTAATGAAACCACGTTTTTGCTTTTAATGCCATCCTTAGGGCTAAGGAATAGAATTCAAAACGGTTGAACGGACTGAAAAAAAGGTTTGTTTAAATTTCTAATCTTAATTCAATTGGAGTATAGGTAATATACTGTGTTCATTTTGTAATGGTCTATTTGACATGTAGAAAGTAAAACAAACTTTTGAAAGGTAGCTTGTTTTTTTAATAGAATCAATCAATATTCAATATTTTGCCACAGCTGTAAAAATTGAGTTAAGCATGAGTAATATAACGTAAACAGCACGCCCTTGTTTACCCGAACGGTTGGGCAGAGGTGTATCTATAGTACCTACACCCACATTTCGCCAGTTATGTTTAACACGTTCAGACCGGCGTGTACCACCGGTGGAGCACGGAGTATTTGCCGCCACGGCGAGGTGTACCACCGGTGGCCACGTCACACTATACTTTCAATGTACTAAAAAATTCGCGCCGCTTTGAGAGAAAGTGTTGTATTTACCGTCCCCGCATAGGAAAATAGTCAAATTTTCATAGTGCAGCTCAGGAGGTGGATATAATTTTGAAAAGTAAGCAAAAATCAGTATTGAAAAATCTTTACTTTATAATACGATTACTAGCTTATTAGAAAGAGAGAGAAAGCATAATTCCTGTCTAATCCTGTCCGTGTCCACCGGTGGCGCACCCCGCCCGGCAAGACTTTTGGTTCATGGGGCGGTGATGTACCACCGGTGGCCATATGAAGATTTGCGCCGTAGGATACCAAGTACCTACTCATGAGGTGCCAGTCTGAACGTGTTAAGTCAGATGTAATAGGAGGCAAGCCTATTGCCATCAACCGGGCACCGATCTAGACTCCGGGCAGCTACTGAGAATCAAGTAAGTAATAAACAAGTAATAATATTATCAAGTATATTAAACTGATCAGAGTATAATAATACAAGTTTTTTTTCCGATTTCTTGGGCCAAATAAGGATCATCATCTGCCTCCCCTTTTCCCAACTATGTTGGGGTCGGCTTCCAGTCAAACCGGATGCAGCTGAATACCATTATTTTACATGGAGCGACTGAATATCTGACCTCCACAATTCAATTACTGGGTAATACGATACCCCTTGGTAAGACTGGTTGTCAGACTTTCGGGCTTCTGACGACCTGTAACGACTGTCAAAGATCCACGAATGACAACCGGGCCCATCGGCTTAACGTGCTTTCTGAGGCACGGAGGGGTCACCCATCCACGGAACAACCGTGGCAAGCGTAGCATAACCTGATCAATCGACCCGTGCGGCTGTTATTACTTAGCCACCAGCCCCTTGGGTCAAATAAGGATGTGAGTACATAAATGTCATATTTTTGTCATTAACCCAAGTTTGTGTTCAGTGTCAAGTAGAACCGGCCACTCTCAGCAATAGCCAGTTACTACCTCGTTAACATTAATGGTCTCCTATGAATATGAATGTACGATCTTCTCTTGAATATTGCGGTATTTAAATTAATTTACATTTATTGCTTTTATAGATAAAAGCGGGGGGTTATGATCCCTAGCTATGCAGAATACAGTTATTGCCCCAAGTCATCATGCTGGGTATATGTACGGGTCACAGGGTCAACGAAATAGTAGTAAAGAATTTTTAACTGCTTGACTACCTGTCTGACGTTATGTCTGTCAATGCTTAGGTTTTACTGTTTCTGTAGTATATTTCTTATGATTTAAAGCATCTATATTTACGGTAAAAAGTTTAACGGCGCACCGAGCTTTTTATATACCTATACCAACACGTTTTTATAACTCTTGTTTGAAGTAGTCTTCATCTGCCTAGCCTTTTCCCAACTATATTGGGGTCGGCTTCCAGTCTAACCGGATGCAGCTGAATACCAGTATTTTACATGGAGCGACTGCCTATCTGACCTCCACAACCCAGTTACTGGGTAATACGATACCCCTTGGTAAGACTGGTTGTCAGACTTTCGGGCTTCTGACGACCCGTAACGACTGTCAAAGATCCACGAATGACAGCCGGGACCAACGGCTTAACGTGCTTTCCGAGGCACGGAGGAGTCTCGGTATGTAAAGATGGTCACCCATCCACGGACCAACCCCGGCAAGCGTAGCTTAACCTGATGGATCGACCCATACGGCTGTTATTACTTAGCCACGAGCTCCTCTTGTTTGAAGTAGTATACAATTAAATTAAGATCTAGGGAAATTATTTGTATTATTGGGGATATACACTACGCAGTATCGATGGAAACACGATTTGATAAAGTTGGCTCGATAGAATAAGTCTGCAAAGTTACCTCTTTTATAATAACAAGTATAAGTAAGTGTAAATAAGTGATTAATTTACTAAAATAATGTGAATAGATGACTGGAGCGTTTATACACCAATTTTTTTTATTTTTTTATTAAAGAGCAGTATAATGAAAATAATAACGATAAACATTATTTACTCTTTTCACGTAAATAAAAAGACAGAGGCAAACGCTCGGTGCGCTCTTAATTTGAAAAGAAATTCACTGTTTGTTTGTAATATCGGTTGTAATAGCATGACTTGGTTTTTCTACAGTTATACCCAAAATATTAAAACTCTAAGCCTAATCTTAGTAAGACGTTATTCTTTATTATCTTCTCCAAAAACCTCTGTAGTCACCCTGCACTTTCACACGCGGAAATTTGCGGTGAACCACTTTTCAACTGTATTACCTTAGCAATAAGGTCGAAAAGTGATTCACCACTAGTGTCCCCGATGGTACATTTACAGTAGCACTACCATTTAATTTTACTACCTTTTGATCTTCACGAAACATACCACCACACAAAGCAATTATTATCCACATATTTCATTAACAAAATAACATAAATTTACCGCACTGCCCGTTAATATGTACAGCGGTCATTGCTGACAGTGACTGCTTATTGTTCGAAGTCGCCATCCGTTTAATGAAAGAGAGAGGCGTGTTGCTCTCTCTGTTTGTTATACCCACTCGTCGTGTTTATTCTGTGTTTATAATGATGAACGCTAGGGTAGCCCGCGAAATACAAATTTTCTTATGTTTTTTTTTGCAATTTGCAAGTCAGTATTAGGTTGTATGTTGATCAAAATATGAATAGAGACCGTAACAAGTATGTGTTTACAAAATTATAATCATTAAAGTCACCAATACACCTGTCTAAGACCAAGTTACCCTATTGGATGCTTGTTTCATGAAATCGTTGCATTTGAGGGCAATTCTAACTTAAGAAGTTGTATTGCTGATTCTAATTATTCACGAAAAAAAATCATGTTTCCTACATTTATGTTCGCATAACTCATCAAAATGTAAGGAACAGCTGACTTTTTTTCGCGATTTCAGGTATAATCCGATAGTAAAAGTTGTTCATAGTGATGAGTACAATGACCCCTTAAGTCGTTGTGCATTAATTACGGGACATGTATTATTTTATAATAGATTTTGGAAAATTATCGTTCTCTATAAATAAAATATATAGGGTTCTTTTCGTACCAGAATTTAAAAGAAAAACACGCGGGCAGAATCAAGGACATAACTAGTCTAGAAAAGGTATCACGATAACAGAGATAAAATCACAGTAACAAGCATTTTATTGATACACACTTCAGTGACCATAAAAGTCGATTGTAATTGAAAAAAAAAAATGATTTTTTCTTCGTCTCCTTGAGTTTCTATGACCAAGTCTTTATAAGGAGTGTGAAGGTGATAATACATTGATTAGTTTTAATGAATTTACACAGCCTGAACGATAAATAGTATTCCTTTTACAGATTTACGACATTTTGCTGTGAAGGATCGGTCATGTTATATGTATCGATAGTCCCTTGTTAGAGTTCTCACACGTACCATTATTTACTTAGTAAGAATTAATTAGGATCTGAGAAATATTTTCAATGATTATCTTTTAAATGTTGTTTGGAGAAAAACCTGGCTGATGGTGACAACTTCATTGAAAGAGGCTGCAAACAAAAAAGGATTTGCTGACGCATGGAAAATAAATATTAGGGAAGAAGCTGAAAAGTCATGATCCTATCTTTAATCATAACTATTATTATCTTCAAACCCATGCCCTTGGAAATAATCATTTACCGTTTTCTGGTTGCTCAGTGCAGGCAAAAGGTATTTAGGATTTTATGTATGTGTATGTGTGTGGGTTTTTTTTTCCTGAATAGGGTGAAGCGATACTTTACGCCTGGACAGCTTTTAATTCTCTACAAAGCGCAAGTCCGATCCTGCATGGAGAATTGCAGCCACCTTTGGGATGGCTCGGCCAAATACCAACTTGCCGCGACTCGGTGGAAAGAGAGAGCTAAGAGGCTCATTGGTGACGTAAGACTGGTGGATGCCAAGCTTCACAGCTTGGCTCATCGCCGCAAGGTTGCCTGCTTGACGGTCTTCTACAGATTATACTTCAGGGAGTGTGCTCAAGAACTCCACGACCTCATTCCGCCGGCCCCCTTCTATCAGCGGACATCTAGATACACTGCAAGTTACCATCCTTACCTAGTTGCTATCCTACCAATTCGCACTAAGCGTTTCCAAATGTCTTTTGTGATGCGCACAGCAAAGGAGTGGAACTCTCTGCCTGCGTCTGTGTTTCCGAATGCATACAACCCCGTTCTCTTCAAAGTGAGAGTGAACAGGCTTCTTCTGGGTAAGCTCGCTCCATCGTCGACTTTGTCTCTGTCATCTCTGACCTAGACTAGAGTCAAGAGCAAACCTATCTCAAATAAAAAAAATAAAAAAATAAAATTTAATGGTTCTAACCCCACTGGCACTACTCATATTTTTTTATGGTCAATACCCAAGTATATTTTTCTAATACATAGACATTAAAATTATTCAGTCCTATTGCTACTAAGTTACTCACAAATCTTTATCTTTAACTTTCAAAGTGGCCGTGTAGACAATGATGAATCCCTCGCCTGAAACCGTTCACCATCACAACGCACTCCTCATTAGTGTCGCATAGCTTATAGCCGCTCCCTACATATTTGCATACGCCCACTATGCACTAAAACCGTTAACTAAGTGTAAAATTTCATGAGCGTATGTTAAAACTTACTTTAGGCACTTGAACATTACTTGATAATTCCAAACACGAGTTGTTTTGTGAGCAAACAGTTTATTAAGACATCGTGATAAAACTTTGATATGGTGACTAAATTGGAAGACGTAATTAAGTAACTAGTCGGTACAGGTATGTATGTGGTACTTCGGAGAGTGTGCGCAAGAGCTCCACGACCTGATCCCACCATCGCCCTTTTACTACCGGACTACCAGACGTACTGCAGGGTACCAACCGCACTTGGTTGATATCCCGATCAGTTGTATACGTACCAAGCGCTTCTCCTCCACATTTATTATGCGCACAGCCAAAGTGTGGAATTTTCTGCCAGCGTCTGTGTTCCCTTCCACATAGAACCCGGCAGCCTTCAAGGCAAGAGTGAACAGGCGTCTTCTGGGCACGCTCGTTCCATCATAGACCTCATCCATCGTTTTATATCAGGCGAAAGCAGTCGAGAGAGAAGTCAAGAGCAGGGGTCCAACCACCACCTCTTAAAGCAGTATTATTTTAATCTTACTTCAGTGTGAGAAAGAGATGGAGCTATACAAGACGTCTAGCTCCATCTCTTTCCCACACTGAAGTAAGATTACAATAATACTGCTTTAAGAGGTGGTGGTCTAGCTCCAGGCCCGTTCAGTGATAAAAAATGGCTTTTTTTTCAAACTCAAAGCATATATTTCAATTAAACCAATTACATGTATTAATTGGAATTGTCAAGGGGTCGGTCAGTCACAAAGATGAAGGAATAGGCCTTTACATAAATCCGGCAGGTCATACATTTCACATAATAATTTTGACCTTAGGATCTTTGCACCCATGTTTCAACTTTCAACGATCATATTCATATTTTATAAGAGAAGAAGCTCCACACTTAAGATATATTACCACTTGCACAATCCTGGAACCAGTTTGCATAAAACATTACGTGTATATGTTACAGTACATGTGTGGATTATGGACAATTTGGAAGTTTCCTGGAATTTTCACCTAATTGGATAAAACCCCATCATTGGAAAATTAGTAATGTGTGTTAATACCACGAGATGAACACATTTACTACGCCCAATGGGCTTTATTTTTATCTACTTACTTAACATTGGCACACGTTATACAGCACCCTAATTGCGTAACACAGTTTCAATTATAATCCGAGAGTTTTGAAGTATATTTCTAACCCATTGCTTCATAGGTTTAATACATTCATCTGCTCAGCAACGTAAATAACGCAATGAACGTGACTGAACTATATAAAATGAAAGAAAAACGATCAATTGTCATTTTAAGTGTGTTATGCAATTACCCCGCAGAATATCTCTGAAAACAGAAGCCAGTCTACAAAGTTGGTAGAGAGGCTGAGTACCTACATGGGTTGCACAAGTCATACAAGAAAGATGAGATGAGATGTTTACAGAAACTCGTCATTCGTATAGCCTCTTTTTGAGGCTTCCTTATGCATTTAGAGTTTACAACTTTTCAAATGACTATTTCTTTCGTCTACTAGTAATACCATACATTGACCATTTCCAAACGAGAACCGCAAACCGCAACACATACACCGTATTTCAGTTGTCGTGTGAAAACAATTTTCCTTACGCTTTTGAGTGCTGTGTTTTTTTCATCTACTTATCTAGTAAGACCATAAATTAATCATTCATCAATATTTAACCGCAACACATGCACCGTCGTACACATTTTCGTGTCAAAACAATTTCCTTTATGCTATTGAGTGCTGTGTTTTTTTCGTCTACTTATCTAGTAAGACCGTACATTAACCATTCATCAACATTTAACTGCAACACATACACCGTCGTACATGTTTTCGTGTGAAAACAATTTCCCTTACGCTATTGAGCGCTGTTTTCAATGGCTGCCGTGAAGTCGACAACACTGTATTCAATAACCTATATTGTCGGACTAAAGTAAGTGCCTGTGCACAGTTAGGTGGAGCGCACACTGAAGATGTGTAATAGAAAACGTATATTTTTATTTTTTTTAAACTTGTTATACAACATGTCCCGGAATTAACACACAACGTCTTAAGGGGTCATTGTATTCATCATTATGAACAACTTTTACTTTGGGACCAGACCTGAAATCGCGAAAAACAAATCAGCTGTTTCTTACATTTTGACGAGATAAGCTAACATAATGTAGGAAACAACTGTTTTTTTTTTTGGCGATTTCAGGTTTGGTTTCCTAATAAAAATTGTTCATAATGATGAGTAAATGACCCCATAAGGGGTTGTGCGTTAATTCCGGGACATGTTGTGTAAAAATCAATTTAAATATTTTTTTTTTTTTGTTTTGTTCGCCTCAATATTGTGTGGTTTAGGTAATGAATGAATGAAATGCACCGACGCCAGCGTGGTTTAACCAGACTCGATTACTCGAATGAACCCAAAGATTCACACTAGTCCCTGTAGCCTCATGTTTCATGGGGCTACATAGGCCATTGCATATCAAGGAGTAGACCGGGGGCGCGGTAATGGTAGGGAAGACGTGCCCTTAGGATATGGAACGATTATTAGAGTCTACAGAGTATGCACCCTTGAGTAAACATTGGAATATTGGAGAGACGGGTAATATTTATCTATGGATAACTAATATCTATCTATCTTTTAACGACGTCGCCGCCAAGTTCTTTCAAGGCCTCAATATTGTGTGGTTTAGGAAAAAAGAAAATTAGAAAAAATCGAAAATATTTGAATTTTGTCTTACGTGGTACGAAGTTCACTTTTAGTGAAGAACATTTACCTGCAGGGTAATAGCGTAACACACTTACAGTAGGAATCGGTTTCATTTTGACAGTTCAACAACATTCATTGCGTTATTTACGCTGTTGAGCAGACAACTGTTTCGAACATATGGAGCAATGGATTAGCAATATACTTCAAAAACATTCAGATTGTGATTGATAGTGTGTTACGCAATTAGGGTGCAGCTCGTTGATCTGGAGTGAATTTATCCGATTTTCTACAAAGTTTAAATCTAAAACCGAGAAAGTCTGTAGGAAGATAAAGTGTGAAGAAAAAAATGGTTTTCTTTCTGTAATTTTTCTCTTCTATTTTCCACAGATGGCGCTCGCCCCACTGTGCATCACGCCTATAGCGGAAGCAGCGCGTGCGTCGATTAATACACGTAGCTGTCGCGGTAACAAATTGTGCGCCAAATGAATGCCGATTGAAACCACCACGAATGGATTACTTTCCAATAGGATTAAGGAAGCATTGTCAAGATTTATAATTTACTTTAGGAAGTAAATAACTCAGTTAGAAATAAAGGATGTCATCGAACTTAGAAAAAATACTATTTAGTTTATTTATTTTGTTAAAAATGAATATTTTACATAACAACTTATACCTAATTAATAAATAAAATAACATAATGATATCCTAACTTAACTAAAACTATTCACAAACTAAAATATGGCGTCGAAAAATTCCTCCGCATCGCTGTCGACTGGTAATGTACCCAAGAGACTGGCGACATTGCCACGTTGTATGGCAATGCTTAGCCTCTGGCCAAGGTAAAAGCCGGCCCTTGGGTCACGGGAAGTGTCAACTAGCCGTTTGGAGATTTCGTTAAACACACCATGAGCGCTCGGACCCCACGGCCCGAGGGTTTCAAGGGTCGTAAGATTAGAAAAATAACTGTTATCAACCTTTCGTTATTTCGATAAAAACGTATAATAAACTTTGGTATTTCACAATAAATACAAAGCAATGTAATCTATTTACCATTTACATTAAAAAAATAACTTAAAGTGCAGTAATTTCAAACCTAAAGCATTTATTTTGATTAAACCAATTACGGGCACTTTTGAGTTGTCGAGGGGTCGGTCGGTCTGAAAGATGAAGTTAGTTGTCAAAGAGTCGGTCAGTCAGAAACGAAAAAAAAAATATTCAAAAATAAAATAATTACAATAAGCCGTGGCAGCTAAGAGATGACCAGTCCCAACTGACGGCGCCCATTCACGAACATGACGCATGGATCTGCACTATTTAGCTCAACCATTTTGAAGGGAGCCGAATGATCCAACACACGCGCCACCATCACCGAGACATTTGAGTGAGCATGACATACTCTCAGCCGCCATCGCCAGAGCACATTCAAGTCAATGCAAGACATAACCCGGTTAAATGATAGCCCTAATAGTACATAGTACTCACACATGTGCAATGCAATTGTACAATGCCGCCCATGGGCATGTGACCGCCCCGTATTTTTCTGAATGTTTGTAAAAAATTATCGAAAATTAATTTTAAAAGGGGGTCTATCTTTAATATTGGTCATGTTACTCACTTTTTTTAAATACAGTTTTTTTATTTTTTGAAAAAGATGTGTTCACCTCCGTTTTTTTTTTCATGGTCAATACATTTTAATTAATCCGATAATTCGCTTGGGCATATGCCCATGGGCGGCATTGTATAATACAAAGGAGATTGAGTTTATACAATACAAAGATAGTCTTGCAATCTTCAGTAGCTCCAGTAATATTTTAAATTGTTAATCAACTAGATGTGGTTGTGGAGCAGGACCAGCGTTAAGCCAATCATTTTAACATCGATAAAATCCCCCTTATAATATGCCTACCTCCATAGTGTGCGTTTCAACAAAACTGATGTTACTTTGCCGTTATTTTCCTAATGCTATAATAAATAAAATAAAAATGGAGTACAGATTTATTGTTACTTTATGATCATTATCGTTTGTTTGAAATAGGTACAACTCTGTCTAACCTTTCGGGGAATACAGGCGAGATGTTAATTATTCGATTATTTTTATTTTTATACCAAGTTTAACGCTTAACTGCCTATACCAAAATGTTTTTGAACAAAATACTTAGATATTACTTTTTTTTTAAAAAAAAACGTTAAAAATAATTATTCTACTAGAAGTGCATGTAAATAAAATAAAAATTTCCCTATAAAACGGTTTTAAATAAGTTACTAGGTATGCGCCACGTCTATAGCGGAAGTTGCACAACCTGCTCAGGAGTCGATTAATACACGTAGCCGTCGCAGTAACAAATTGCGCACCAAATGAATGCCGATTGAAACAGCGCTTTCCACTGGATGGAGGAAGCTGAACTATTATTGTGAATCTAATCTAATGGAGGCTTAGAAATAAGTTATTTAAACATTGATTTAATTTATTGGAAAATAGTATACCTACATTTCATAAGTCTTCTCGTTTAGGTAATTAAGAATTTTACATTAAAGCAACTCTCTTTTGTCATTTGAAAAGCTAATAATGACACCAAGGGAGAAACAAACACCGTGAAAAAAAATCCCCTGCACACGATGACCATAAAGCGTTACTATAGCGGCCAAAGTGCTGCAAGCAAGAATAGTCTTTACGGTGTACAGATGTTCGTTTCTCCGATAGTACCTACCCACCTACGCAACCTAAGGATAAGGCGTAGTGATAATGATAAAATCGACAAATAGCCAAAAATATGTTTAGAAAACTGTAAAGTGACAGGTCGCTTTCGGACCCAATCTATTGGAGACTATTATTAATGTGAGCCCACTCTTAATACACGCATATTAAGCATAGTTGGATAACGAATGTAATCTTTAAAATATAAGTGTCATCTTACTGAAATGATACGCTTTTACAGTTAGGACATTCAAGGGAGACGTTAGTTAGTAGAAAGTCTGCTGTCTCTCCAAAATCTTTCACAACTACTCAAACAATGACCAATCAAACAAATGAACATACAAACACAGAAACCCCGAACGAAACAAAAGAAAATCTTCATTATAAAGAAAAGAGATGGCAATACTTAATTTATTTGTAACTAGCGACCAGCCCTTGCTTCGCACGGTTTTTACGACTTGAAAAAACATAGAGATTTATTTATTATATGTAAGTTTTAATGAGACAAAATAAATCTTCTGGAATAAATTCTCTATGGTGAAAACTGCATCAAAATCAACGCGGTCACACAGACAGTCACGAAAAGCGACTTTAATTTATAATCTGTATTGATATAGAAAAAGAATTGAATACAATTGGTTCATTAATTAGTGAAGTATAAACCCGTTGTTATCAAGTTGTGAGTAAAGCATTTAGTCATGGCTGTGAGTAAGGTAGAGTGACTATGCTTGTTAGTAAAATTGTTTTATTTGTCCTTCCTTCCTTAGATCAGCCGATGTTTACAAGCTATAATTATCGTACTTCCTCCCTACCAAGCAAAATGCCTATAAATGGTACAGTAAACCGCAATGAAAAGTGATTTAAATAATAAATTATTTTATTTTTGTAAACTGTAGGTTTGTACAGACACTTTTACACGTCAATCACATTTATTAAGTTGTTGTTTGGGGCCAACTGCAAACTGATACTACTTGTCAAGAAAATAGGTGCTTTTTTCTAATAAAAACATAACATCACACCTGTTTTTGCCCGAAGGCTTAGGCAGAAATGTACTTATTATAGTACTGTAATAGATAGGTAGGTACTATCGACAAAACGGACGCCTTTACACCTTAAAGTTGTTTTTCTATACACTGATTCATTGAAGAAACCCTGCCCTGGTCCTTTGTTCTCGTTAAACAATAGAAAGTTTGAACAGCACAAAACATTTGCAAGCAAAATTGTTTCAAAATTGGAAAGGCCTGGCTTTTATCGATGGTCATCTCTCTCACATTGCGCCAGTTATATTTAGGTCCCATGTAATAGGGGGAAAGCCTTTTGCCATTAACCGGCCGCAAATCTAGACTCCGGGCTGCTACTGCAAAAATCCTGATGGAAAATACAAATGACACTTTACCCGACCTGGGAATCGAACCTAAGTACATCATGCTCAGTAGTAGCTCTTGCGACCACAAGAGACCAACAAGGCAGGCAGCTTTTTCTAATAATTTAATCAATCTAATGACGCAAATGCCAATGATGATGAATAAGATAAAACGGAATTTGAATGACTGAATGCTTTGTAATAAGTGTTATAAATATTTATCACAAACTGCAATTTGGTCAAAAGAGATGTCTAACGGACTTTGCCGTCGAGCTGAAATAATGACTTGATTGTTTGACTACAATGTAGTTAGTTTTATTAAATTCTTATTCACAAACAAATCCAGATAAGAGATGGTTTATCCGTAACTAAAGAAACACAGGAAGATATCGAACTAATGCTGACGACAGATTGGTGAAACGTAACATGAAATACAAGACAAATTAACCGTACTTCTCAATGCAATTTGAAATATATAACACGACAACTACACTCTGTTTTTAAAGCCCAAAAAAGTGCATACGGGCAATGTGTAGACTTAAGACCACTAATAGCTGTAAACAATATTTCAAAAAACTTAACATTCTTACATTACATAACCTCTTAAGTTATGAGATGTCAGTCCTTGTCAAAAGTAATATGCATATGTATGAAAAATTCCGAAATGCTAGATATAGAAATAAAGTTCAGACTGTACCCTGCAGAACTCATTTAATGGACTGCAGCGTATATTGCATGACATCCAAGATTTATAATAAACTAGCTTTTGCCCGCGGCTTCGCCCGCGTGTATGTCGGAATATATCAAATTAGTACCTACCCTACGTGTTAATCCAGATTCTAAAACATCTGTATGCCAAATTTCCTCTAAATTCAATCAACCGTTTTTGCGCCAATCCGGAACATACATCCCGACCGACAAACAACAAATGGACAAAAATTATAAAAACTGTAGTGTGTGCAACAAACTCGTTCAATCACTTCTTTTCAAATATTGCAATGCAGAGTTCTGAGTTCGTTACTATTTTTAACCGACTTCAAAAAAAGGAGGAGGTTATCAATTCGGTTGTATGTTTTTTTAAATGATTGTTACCGTTACTCTGTCATTTATAAATCGATTTGAAATATTATTTTTTTATTTGAAAGGATTGGACTTCCAGATTGGTCCTATTTTTATTCAAATCCAGTTCTGACGATAGGATCCATGAGAAATTGAGGGAACTCCTCAATTATTATTGGCAAACACATAGTGATTTTGATATTTTCGTCAACAAATCAAGCATTTGCATTCAAAAAGTATGATTTGGTGAAGTGGAACTGACGAAGAAGACCATAGATGGCCACAGGAACTCATCAATGATAAATATTTTACGGGTGGCGATAACATATCTCGATTATAGTTAAACGACTATGACGAAGCAAATTTAAATAAATGCTTCTGATGAAAATGGTACCATTGAACTCAGATCAGTAATAAAACAATGTATCCTAGCCATGTTGGGGCTTATTGGAAATGTCATGAGATGCACTCTGGCTATAAATTATTTTTAACCGACTTCAAAAAAGGAGGAGGTTCTCAGTTCTTCGGAATCTTTTTTTTTTGTATGGTTCCCCGATTACTCGAAGACGGCTAGACCGATTTGGAAAATTATTTTTTTGTTTGAAAGAGTATACTTTTCAGGTGATCCCATTGTCAGGTCAGGATCTGATGATGGGGTCCTGGAGAAATCGAGGAAACTCTTCAATATAGGCACACCTATAGCGATATTGGTATTTTTTTATAGTAACTTGTGCATTTGTTCTCGAAAAACAACATTTGGTGAAGTGGAACTGATGACGAAGACCACAGATGGTAAGATGGCCACTGGAACAACTCAATAATAAGTATTTCACGGGTTGCGATTCCATTATTTTAAAATTATTGCTAAGCAATAGAAGCTCGTCACAATGCATATGATGAAGTGGAGCTGATGCTGAAGTACCAAGAGAACTCCTCAACAATTAACTTCCCTGCATCGGGAAAAGCAATGTTTTGTTAAGGTAAAGAGCAGTTGTCATTAGGCTGTTGTAACTCAGATAAATTACAAACAGACCCAGTAAAAAGTGAAAAATAAAAACAACCGACTTCCAAAAGAAACAAACACTATAAAGTGAAAAATTACTTGAAGTCAGTGGCAAAAACCTAAAATACAGATCCAAAGAAATCCGAAAAAATATTAGTACCGAATTTCGAGTTAATATGACAGCGCGTTAAAATTTTTCCTTACAGTTCCTTACTGTTCTTACGGTCCTAGTGTTCCTTACTTGTTTTAAAAAACTAAGAGTGACAATTTTTATTATTTCCTGAGGCAAATATTGCCAAGTTTCAAGTGTATTAACCAAAGGAATAAGATTTTTCAAAAAATCGTTTCGGATTTGTCCATAATTGAAATCAAAGATTTCTTATATCAATTTTTGAGTTAATCAAGCCACACAGTAAAATCCTCCTCTTAAAAATCTAATTACCCCTTCTCACCCCGTCAAGGGTAGTTTTAAAAAACCAATAGTAAGAAACTTTATTGCTTATTTAGGCAAATATTCGTGCCAAGTTTCAAGTTTATTAACGAAATGAATAAGATTTTTCGTCTAAACTATATCCCCGATTTTCACCCCCACACGGGTGGAATTTAAAAAAATCGTTTAACGTATTTCCATAACTTGAATCAAAGATTTCTTATACCAATTTTTGAGTTAATCAAGTCACACAGTAAAATCTTCCTCTTAAAAATCTAATTACCCCTTTTCATCCCGTCAGGGGTAGTTTTGAAAAGCCAATAAATAGTAAGAAACTTTATTGCTTATTTAAAAATATTTGTGCCAAGTTTCAAGTTTATTAACCAAAAAATGAATAAGATTTTTCATCTAAACTATATCCCCGGTTTTTACCCCCTCAGGGGTGGAATTTAAAAAAATCGTTTAAGATATTTCCAAAACTTGACTTAAAGATTATTCATACCAATTTTCGAGTTAATCAAGCTACGCAGTAAAATTCTCCCCTGTAAAATTGAAAACCCCTTTTCACCCCGTCCGGGGTAGATTTTCGAAAAACCTTGATACAGGTTATTCTTTATTTTTGGACTTTAGTACAAATACTGAGTTTCGAGTTAATCGGACTGCGTGTTAAAATTCTTCCATACAAATTTTGACACCCCCCAATCCCCCTCGTGGGGGTAGTTTAGAAAAACCAAAAATGACAAAGTTCATAATTTACTTAGATAAGTATTTGGGCCAAGTTTCAAGTTTATTAACTGAAGGAATAAGATTTTTCATACAAACGAAATCCCCCCTTTTCACCCCCTTAAAGGTCGAATTTCCAAAAACCCCTTCTTAGTGCTCCCCTACGTTATAAAAGGAAGCCGTGTGCAAAGTTTCACGTTCCTAGTCCCAGTAGTTTCGGCTGTGCGTTGATATGTCAGTCAGTCAGTCAGTCAGTCAGTCAGTCAGACAGTCAGTCAGTCAGTCAGTCAGTCAGTCAGTCAGTCAGTCAGTCAGTTTCTCCTTTTATATATATAGATTGCCATGTTGTTTTACAGACATTGACAACTCGCACATATTTAAGCGGAAGCTAAAGGAATTTCTAATTGATAAAGGGTTTTACAGTGTGAAGGAATACCTAAAAGGGAATGCTTGTGGCTAATAATATTAATCAGATTTTCAGTAACAGAAATGACATTATGTGTAACTTACAATTATTATTTATCAAGGACTTTTATTTATTTTACTCTGACATTTATTTATTTATTGACTACTAAATACTCCTTGACATTTAAGACTTAAATGGTTAAAATGATTTTCCAATTTTGTTATATTTTATTGCTATTCAGCATGATATTTTGATAATATGCGACGGCAGAGCATGGAGAACATTATCAAACATGTATAACATCTATACCCTTACTCATGTTGGCAAAAAAAATAAATGATTTGATTTGATCTGATTTATAATTTGCTAGACCAAAATGACAGCTGCAATCGACCAACAAATGTCAGTCAAATATAATTTTAGTCTAGCAAATTAAAAATCAGAGTTTAGGAGAATTTGTTTCAACTTGTTGGTTTCAAGAGTTTAGGAGAAGCTGTTGTTGTTGATGTTTTCGTTGTTCTGTGGTAACACTTTGATCTTGACCTGTCTTAGCGTAGTACGAAAGGTTCAGTAGAACAAGAGGCCAGCTTACACTACTGTTACTACTGACGATTGGCCTGTGGTCTTCAGAAGAAAAAATTGGCAATCATGAGGACAGGCGACAGAAGTGAAAACATAAAACATTAACATGTACAGAGGCCGCTGCGCGTCACCAGCCTGGCACAACCCGTCACATTAGCATGTCGGTGACGCGAGCATGTTGCATGTCGGTGACGCGTACCTGTAAGATTTTCCCCTGCCAAAAAGCCCTCAACGCGTCTAAAGAAGTGTTCACTTCAAAAAATGTTGCAAGCCTATCTGCATACAACTACCAGCAATTGCACAATCACAGCTATCAAGTTTCAACAAAAACAATTATTATCTTGTGTTTGTCTAATCAAACTAAGTTTGTTCCTCGTGAGAATTGCGTTGCGTGTCATCTATAAATGGCCTAACAGTTGAGTAATTGTTGATTGTAGTTGTATCTGTAAGTGGAAGAGGCACAAATCTCTCTTGATTTTCTATTGTAGTATCGTAACTGGACAGAGTTAAATGTTTAGAAAATAAAGCTACGTGCTCATCTCCGTTACCAACCCAACCAAGGCAGTCCTTTTTTAACTAATGCAGACCCTGGTAACGATACCAGGGGGCCCACCACCACCTCTTAAAGCAGTATTGTTTTAATGCTACTTCAGTGTGAGAAAGAGATGAAGCTATACAGGACGTCTATCTCCATCTCTTTCCCACACTCAAGTAAGATTAAAATAATACTGGGTTAAGAGGTGGTGGTTTAGCTCCAGGGTCTGCATCAATTAAAAAAGGTACGTTATTGATTTGTAAATGGTAGAATAAATCGGATTTGTATTAAGAGATGGTAGGTGAACTGGACTTTTGCTTTCAGGAGCCATGTTGACTATTGCTCCCATGCCTGGGTAGCATTGGTCCAGACCTTGGTCAATGTCTTTTACCATTCCCTGCCCTGGTGTCCGAAACTACTGAGCCTAAAATGATGAATAAAATTAAATGAAATTATGTATTTCTTTCATCATTTTACATAGAGATTACAGGAAAACCTATAACAGAAAAATCTATGGTCTTAAAATAACAGGGTAAACCTCCCAATATTGGGCGTACAAACTTACATTTGCAGTTGGAATGTATGGGAGAGCATCTTTTTCAACTACAATGTTAAGTTTGTTCTTGGAATAATTCATCCCAACTACGGAACCCTTCATTGTGCGTGGTCCGACACGCTCTTGACCGGTTTTTTTCCACTATACGACTAAACGCCGACAGACACTATATACGCCGACAGACAGAACACCGCCAAACCTTTACTTCGACGGGACTTTCCGCCGATAGGACACTTAGCCGACAGGGCATCCTTACTTCTGATTATTCCGAACCTGACCCGAAAGTCCTAACCCTAGACGGTCGACGTCAGGGGTAACTCGAGGTACAGTTTGGTTAGGTTCCTTTTAACCCTGCAGACAGAAATAGGAGCCCCGCATAGCGGGGCTCCGTCGACCTGCTGTCAGTCTGTCGGCGAAGAGTCCCGTCGAAGTAAAGTCTTGTCGGTGTTCAATCTGTCAGCGTAGTGTCTGTCGGCGTTTAGTCGTACACTCGTTTTTTTCATACTTGGTCGTACTAAAAATCTAAGGGGCAACAATATAATTGTGACGTCTCCCTATCAAGTTCGTAATAAGTACTCCTATTTTGCATAAGAGTATGTAAATAGTTACTTATTACTTTAGAAATTTAATGAATGAACCTCAGACAGCACTATTCCAGACTTAGTGGGAAAAGGAAGGGATACTAAGTACAATGCAAACAGTGCATCACAACTAGGGCTTGCATTCGAATATTCAAATATTCGAATTATTCGAATAATCAACTGTTTCAAATATTCGAATACAAATTTTACGATATTCGAATATTCGACCGATTCCTAGAAAACAAAACTCAACAATCTGATGTGCACACAGAATTCAACGTTCATGCACGCCGTCCAAACAACTGGTGTGGTGACTGACGGAGTAAGTGTGATGTGTGCTATGGGTCGACAATTGCCTTCGTACCATCAATTATGTTTTGCACACGGCATCCAATGTGCAGTGTTGGATGTAATTTACAAAAAGACAGAAAATGCCCAAGAAGAAGAATGGGAAGAATCTACAGAAGACACAGGGGCGACAGGACAGGATGATTACTCTGACAGTGGTGAAGAAGAAGGTGGATTTGTAGTTGGGACTGGAAGACAACTGAACAGGAACCAATATGTATACGGGGATGTAAATCTAAAAAATGTTGTAGATAAAGTGAGAAAAATTGTTAAATTTTTTAGGAAATCACCCACCAAGATTGAGTGTTTCTATAACTACCTTCCAGAAGAACAGAAAAAAATGGGCTTGATCCTAGACTGTAAAACCAGGTGGAGTAGCTTGGCTGATATGATCACAAGGTTTTTGGTATTAAAAGAGCCTATCATGAAGACTCTTATTGATTTAAAGAACGAAATCACATTTAGTTCCGCTGAGCTAGCTTTACTCCAAGAATTGTCCACTTCTCTCAATATTGTAAAACTAACAGTCGAGGCGTTGTGCCAAGAAAATGCAAATCTGCTAACTGCAGAGACAGCTCTACAATTCATGGTTGCGAAACTTCAAGCGACAAACAGTTTTACAAGTGATCAGCTACTCCAAGCTCTGAAGAAAAGAATAACTGAGAGACGCCTACTAGATCTAGTGTGTACTTTAAAATATCTACACAATCCCAGAACATATTACGCAGAGACACCTTCGGATATTTTCCCGTCTCCAGGAAATGACACGATTGCTAAAGTTATAACTGAGATTAACGACAGATACTTTAGTCAAATACAAGACTTTGATGACAATGAAGATAGATCCTTAGTTGATCACCAGCAGCAGCGACAGCGACAAAATGAAGCAATTCAGGAAACTGCAATAAGCTTCAAGGAAGAATTACAAAAAAAGATCGACGAGACCGTTTTAGCAACAGGGTTGAAAAACAAAACGAGATTAGTTTATTTTGATAAATATTATTTGTTTTAAAAAATTTCGAGCATTTGTTTCTAATTTCTAATTTTTGCAAATATTATATTAGAATAACTTTGTGGTGTATTAATATCATCAGTACAATATTAAGTTCACCATTAAAATTCTTCCAAAAAAATACGTTGATTATTGTGTTAGCTATTTTATTTGAAGAAACTAATTGATTATTTGCAGTGTAATGTTAGTTATTCTAATCCTTCGTGTTCTTCTAATAGAAAACAATGTTATTTTAATTGTTTTTGTAACACTGCGTTAGAGAATAAAGACTATTTAGAAATTAAAGGACATGATTTCTATAAAACTTAATTTTTTTATTTAATATTCGAACAATATTCGAATTATTCGAATATACCCCAAAAAAATATCGAATATTCGAATTGCAAAATTGTCGAATATTTGCAAGCCCTAATCACAACACAAAATTGTGATAGGGATGGTTGGTATACTATAAGTTGGAAGTAAGGCACCATTTCGCACTGGTTAAACGTACGACGCGACACAATTGTGTCGCGCGACGAGCGGTGCCTTTGTGTCGCGTCACGGGTCACATACTAGAATCTTTGGGATTGCTCGTTCCAAACAGTAGGCTGCGGCAAGGGCCGAGAGAGAGGCTGTTTAAAGTCCCGGTGGCCCGTATAAACTAGTTCAAATTTGCACCGGTGGAGCAGGCGGGGGTGGAAACTCAGCAGCGTGTCTCTGCGATTGGATATCTTTACTTGCTCTTTGGCGGAATTCCAGAGGGTGACACTTAACATATTGTCCTCTTTGTAGATTCTTCAGAGCCGTTACTTCGGCTTGTTAATTATCATCCACATTAATCGACAGTTATAAATTTGGATCCTGTCAGTCAAAATAGGACTGTTTAAAAACATTTTTGTTGGTAATGGTGTCTAATTGGTTTTTGGGTAACGTCTCTGAGTGTGGAAATTGTGACTACATTGTTGTATTGAGTTCCCATCTGTAAAAACAAATGTAAGTGATAACAGTCAATAAATAAATAAAATACTGTGTTAAATATTACGACAAAATACCTTGTGATATATTGCAATTAAATTTAAAAAAAATAAAACTCATTAAAAGTACACTTTGTAAAAAAGCATATTACAAATTAGAGGATTATATCCAAGATAAGAATGCTTGGAAACATGCTGGTTCTGCTCCATAGGACAATTTAGAGTCTAGACTAGTTGCTAATTAAATTGTATAATTTATTATGTTTTATGACACTGATTTTACATTCTGTGATTACTTTGGCTCACACACTGACTTATTACTTGTTAAAATTTTAGGAAAATCGTACACTTTTACAATGCTTGTGAATATGTGAGCACCGTGTATCTAATACCTATTTTATTTATCTGTCATTGCTTCATTTTTAATCGTTTACCTATTGTGGTATGGTAATTACACAAATTATAATTATATAATAAATGTACTTATACAAAAATTTTGTAATGCATTTTAAAAGAGTAACAGTGGAGTTTTTTGCCCATTCTTTTCCATACGAATCTACTTTTTGGAAGGGGCGACTAAAATCAATGTTGACGTTCAAAAGTGCCTTTTATGTGCCTATTTGAAAAAAAATAAAAATGATTAAATGCTTTGACTTTGAATACGGTCAATAGTGGGACGAAATGATTATGCCTTTTTTTTTTTTTTTTTGTGGATGGGAAATCATCAAATGACTTCTCCCGCTCTGGGCGGAGCGGGAGGGCGTGTCAGACTTTTACTGACTAAAACCCACCCGTGTTCCTTCTGTTGCCTGTGCCGGGGCCACGGTAACTCTTTCGAACATCCCGCAAAAATGATTATGCCTAAGCACTAAACCATTCGCCAAGCTCTGACGTATTTGTTTACTAATATTTCTTTTCTATATTAATTCTATGTTTTACCTAAAGATCTATGATTTTCAATTAAGCCTTGATTGGATAGATTAGATACAAGAATACCAGTAGCTCAACTAATTCAAGTGATGAGATGAATAATAATCGGGAAAAAATCAAACTAACATAGTGTTGGTATGTGCCGTGCCTATGGAGGAAAAAGATCACTCGTTTTTTTTTTAAACAAACATGATTTCTTTTAATGACAGCACATTAAAACAGAACAAGAATTCAAAGTGTTAATCAAAATAAATTGGCTTCTATATTACAGTTAGGTTTGTGATGCAAATTACTTGAGTTTAATTAATTTTAGTAATAAACTTGTGTTTAGGTTATATTATAAAGCTGATTGTCTATTCAATCAACGGCTTTCGAGGAGGCCTGGAAGTTTACGTTTCCGCTGTTTAAGTACCAATTTGTAACTTACAAATTGGTAAACCTGACAAGTAATTAACACGTCAGGTTTACCAGGAATCTTTTTATGGGTACTTTCTAACTTAATTTAAGACCAAACGAGCTATGAAAGAGGTAATATTGAGGAAACCGAAATGGGCTCAAAATTGACACGGGGTAAAACGAGATACTGATTCTTTTTAGTTGGGTACAATAGCAATTCAGTGGGGACAATGACTAAAAATTATATTTTGTCCGCCAGGTAGATTTTTTTTTAAATATTGGACACCTATTTTTTCTTTTTTTACATAAGTGACAACAGATTACGGCGATACATTGAGTTAAAACGGGGCATGACGCCTTGCTAGATTTTATACAGAGTTGTGACGTAGCGAGTCCCCCCCACTCCCCAACTTTAATGCGTTTTATCTTAGTAATTTTTTTACTAACGTGATATAGTAAAAAATACGTGTCTAATATTTTGTTTTATTAACTGACTGACGGATTAAATAGTTTTTTTTACCAAGGCATCATTTATTTATGATTTATCATATTAATACAAAATGACTGAGGTTAAACGCATTGAAGTAGGGGGAGTGGGGACTCGCTACGTCACAACTAGGTGTAAAATCTAGCAAGGCGTGACGTCATGCCACATTTTAATTCAATGTATCGTCGTAATCTTTTGATTACGTAAAAAAAGGAAAATACGTGTCCAATATTTTTTAATAATTTACCTGACAGACGAAACAAATTTTTTAGTCATCAGCCCTGTTACTGACATGAAACCAGATAATAACGTAGATAATTATAACACGAAAAAAAATGCGAGGTGAAATTAATTTGCAAATGAATTCCATCCAACCTAATACACAATTTGCTATAAACTCGTAATATCCCATCGTGTTTAGTTGTCAAAGACGGCAGCTAAAGGATTATCTACCGACACAAGATGAATGGTCAGCAACTTTTGTACAACACAGTATATACCCAGGGTTGTGGAGGTCAGATGTCTAAGATGTACAGGCTGTCACATGATTGTCGCTTAACGTAAACGTGCGCGAAGAAACTGGTCAAGCGCTTACTAATGAGCGAACCATAGAGGAGGACAGGCAGAGAAATTATTATAAAGAAGATGAAACTACTTTAGTTTTACTTTACTTTATATTTAGAGTTTTTGGTAACGGAATCATTGGTCATAGGCCTCCAACACGACGTTCTCAGGTGGATGCTGAAATGAAAGAAGAAGCTACTTCTTAAAACCACTATACGACTAAACGCCGACAGACTGAACACCGTCAAGACTTTACTTCGACGGGACTCTTCGCCGACAGGACACTTCGCCGACATCCTGACTTCTAATTATTCCTATCCTGACCCCAAAATCCTAAGCCTAGACGGTCGACGTCAGAGGCACCTCGAGGTTCGGTTCTGCAGACAGAAATAAGAGCCCCGCATAGCGGGGCTCCGTCAACCTGCTGTCAGTCTGTCAGCGAAGTGTCCTGTCAGCGAAGAGTCCCGTCGAAGTAAAGTCTTGTCGGTGTCAGTCTGTCGGCGTCGTATCTGTCGGCGTTTAGTCGTACACTCTCTTAAAACTTCCAGAAATAATGATATTGAAACACTTGATAATAGGTAAGGTAAGGGCGTCAATCTTTATCTATACATAATGATTATAAATTAAAGTCCCTTTTCGTGTTTGTATGTGTGACCGCGTTTTCTTCTAAACTGCGAGACAAATTTAAATGCGGTTTTCACCAATATTTAGGGAATTTATTCCGGAAGGTTTATGATAGGTATAATCCATTAATACTAAACTTACATATAATTAGTTAAATCTCGATGTTTTGTCAAGTCGTAAACATTCGCTGGTCATTAGTATACAATAATCTGATTCTATGCCACAGCTAGCAGAAACACATTTGCATAAGCGCTGTCATCATCAGGCTACCGACGAAGATTAACAAAGACGACGCCATAACTGTTTTAGAAGTCAGAGACATCAATAAAGACTATCCCAAACACACATTTATTTGTATTCAACCAACACTAAAATATCTTGCCGACAAAAATCTCGTCCGAGCCGCCAATTATTGAATTATTATTCGTGTCACTTTCAAAGCGGCGTCGAAGAATCCAGTGGGTTGGCAGGAGATATAAAATTAGTTTTAACATCACAGCTAGGCCTGGTGAGCATACGAATTACTAGTTAAAACCACTTATTTTACAAAACAGTTAGCGGCGAGTTATTCTACAGTGTTGACGCACGAAACCCCAAAGTGGGCAACAAAGATGTCATAAAAATAAATTGGATAGGTATTGGCTGATTCCTATAATTTACAGACCGTTAAGGCCTAGGCACACCGGGACGGAATGGCAGAGGATTTAAATTTTTACCAAAGGACATTGAAACTTATCTAGTAGGAAAACGGCATAAATGCTAATGTATTAAATTGATTCCGTGGCATCGAAAGGGATTTCTTGATACGGCCTTAGAGAGCGCAATAAGGGAACATGCCACAGGATGAGGCAGTGTAAGCGGGAAGACATGCACACCACATTTGCGTCCGCGCCACTACCCACTTCGCACGTATTTATTTGGAGGAGACAAGATGTGACGCACCATGCTGCGGCATGTCGCAGGATGTCTTGGTAGGCCGCTGGAATGCTACAGTATCTAAGCGGCTAGTGTGCGCTGACCGGTGGCCAAATCCTCTGCCAATCCGTCCCGGTGTGCATAGGACTTTATTGGTTAAAATGAAGACTCTTGTATCTTTACCAATAAAGAAGTAAATACCTCATAGCTTTGCATAGTAGACCCTCTCATATCGAAGTAGCTATCACAGGTAAAATTAGCTTACGAATCTATTTATATGCACAGTTTGGTAATAAAAAATGCTACCATTGATTCGTTTTTGTTTATAGGAACCGTGCCTATATCATTTATATTTCGTGATGTTAGTTTTGGTATATGATTCTTTTTTTTTTTTGTGGATGGGAAATCATCAAATGACTTCTCCCGCTCTGAGCGGAGCGGGAGGGCATGTCAGACTTTTACTGACTAAAACCCACCCGTGTTCCTTCTGTTGCCTGTGCCGGGGCCACGGTAACTCTTTCGAACATCCCGCAACCCTGGCTGGTGATATGTGATTCTGAATTGGTATTAGAGCTTAAATTGCCGTGAATTAGGTAACTTATGGAAAAAAAAATATAAATAACGAAAATAGAAAGAGAAAGTATTTTCCAATAATATTGTTAAATAATCATGTTATTTCAAGAAAAATCATTTTTATCTGTAGTAACTCTGAAATGATTGATTGACCTGCCACGGGTTGCGGCTGTGTAATGATAATCAATTAATTTATCATTAATATTGTAACTTTAACCCTGGGAGTACATGAGTAGATACGACGACGAAACGTCGACGACACGACGACGACGTTCGTCGACGATACGATTTTAATAGTTGAAGCAACGGGGAATCGGAATTTTGACAGTTCAACAACATTCATTGCCTTATTTACAGTGTTGAACAAACACATTTTTCGAACATATGAAGCAATGGATTATTTATTTATTTATTTATTTAAACTTTTCACACTTAAAAAAGTACAAAGGCGGACTTAATGCCTTAGGCATTCTCTTAGCAATATGCTTCAAAATCATTCAGATTGTGATTGATAGTGTATTACGTAAATAGGGTGGTCTATTGGCATCGAAAATTCTTGTTTACTAGTTACTGATAGTTATGGGAGAACATGTTTTTCAACTTCTTGGGATGAATTCAACCCAACTACGGAACCCTTCATTGTGCGTGGTCCGACACGCACTTGGCCGGTTTTTTTGACATCATCCTTCTGACAAGATTGCGATACGAATTTGAATGTTTTATAAAGTACGAGAATTGGCCTTCTGTTTAAACTTAGAACAGGAAACTCCCAACCGAGAAAATCTAAAAATCTAATCTCCCCAACGTGCTCTCCATCCTAGCCCTCTGTGTGTCCACATAGAAAGCTCGAACAAGCGTGTTGGCATAAACAGGGCGATTTAAAACCGTTGAATGGTGCCGCATTTAAACTGTATAGTGTGGCCCCAGCTTAGTATGTGAGTGTCGTGTACTCGTGTGGTTCAGCCCTGTCCTTTGAGGACAGCGCTAACACTTCCAGATGTAGACGAATAACAAGTTCGCTATTTGTGTATTTTTGCAGTGATCTACCATGTTTTCTTATCAATTTTATTTGTATCTTTGGTAGGCTCTATGATGCGGTCTAAATTTTGAATGTTTAAAGGCAAAAGCGCAAAGGGTCTTTATAACATTCGACGCAGATATTGGGCGTATATCAAGCGTGATGTCTGCATGGAATTTTATACTTAAAGTCAATATTAATACAGTTACTTATTCAGTGAATTTTAAAAAGTGCTCGAGTATCCGCGAGGATTTTTACGCTTCGTAGAGACGTAAAGAGTGACCCATACTCGTAGGCAAATACTAGGCTCTTATTTTCGATTGCCATCGACACGCTAAGTAGAACAATAATGTTTAAAGCTGACGAAATGTGGGTCTACTATAATAGGTACACCTCTGCATAACCCTGCTATTACGTTTATTAAAAATTCTCCACGAATGACGGTAGGTGAGTAGGTAGGTACTATCGGCAAAACTTAAGCATGATCAGTTTAGAAAATATTTCTGCGGAAACGCAGCTAGTGACAGACCACACCCCTCCCTGGTTTCGCCCAATTAGAGACGATATGCATTTGTGTGAGTACAGGGCGTGTTACATAAAATAACAACAAATATTAGCAACAAAGCAAATCAACAACTAACGTGCATCCTATTGGTTAAAACGCATACATTGAGCAATCGAGTTGTGAGCCATGGTATGCGATTATTGCCTTAAAGGTGAGCATGCCGAAGTTTGGCCGATAGTACTAATCGTTAGTCAAGCTCACCCTGGGTAGTCAGTCGTTTTACCAACCTGCAGTCCGGGGGAAATTTTAACAAGAAATTTTCGTCTTTATAGCATTTGCCAACAGAAAGAAGAAAGAAGAGGATGAATAATATCGATAGATTAATAGCAAGTCTTTCTATGAATGTCTAAAAGAACATTTTACTACACCTGCCACAAGGACCACGTTTGGCATTCGGATTCATGATCGGAAAAGACGCTAGTATTATTGAACTTTTTGACGCCATTCACGGTTAAAATATAGCGTCACAAAGATTCACTCAGATTAAATCCTTCGTGTAAATAATTTCATCACCACTGCTCTCAAAATGGCGAAGGAAAACATCGTGAGGCAACCGGCATGTCCTAGAACCGAAAATTCGAAGACATGTGACATCTACCAACCCGCACTGGGCCCGCACAGTGTATTACGGCCCACTGCCTCTCGTAGAGAGGAGGCCTGTGTCCCAGCAGTGGGAACATTATAGGCTGATTATGATATCGTGCTAATTGCTAATGACATCCACGATTTCGAACAGATTAGCTACCAGAGACCACATTGCAAATGGAAACTATCTTTAAATTATCAGCTTCCATAACTGAAAGCCTATGTTCAGCAGTAGACACTTATCTATCAGATAAGCCAATCAGATCTTATCAGATGGCGATAATCAGAAGCTGGAAAATGCCGCTAAAGCTGCCTGGCAACTTATAGTAGAGCTAATCACACCTTTCCCATGACGTATATCCACAATTTATAGGCTTATGTTCACAGATGGTAAACGGTCAATAAAATAGAAACTTTACAACGTTTCCTATCGTGAATCGTTTTTGATACTTTTCTCTTATATGACAGTTTTAATGTGAAAAGTAAAAGGGACGCGCTGTTTAGTGATTTATTATTGATGTTTTTACTGAAGTAGGGGGAAAAGCTGTGTTTGTTATTTAATAACGTACCGTATACGATAACCTTGCTGCAGCGACATGAATGAATGATGAAAATACTTGATCGCAGTTTTCATTCGATCATTCATTTTCATTCAATTCATTCATTCGTAGTTTCAAGCCCAGATGCCTAGTAGGAAGTCGCAATAAATGACGAATTAAAAAAAAAACATTATATTAAGTGTATAAGTGATTAAGTTCATAATAATCGTTAAAAAGGTAGGAAATAATATATTGAAAACAACACAAGATTTCGTCATTTCAATTAATTTCCTGAAATTTGGGATTTGATTGGGACTAGCGAAGCGTTCATCTTCGTTTTTGAAAGTCGATAGGATACAAGAACATAAATGAAATGTATTTTTAAACAAGTACTTTTTAAAAACTATGTTTTATCAACATCCATTACATTATAATTCCATTGAAATTCAACACAGGAATGCCACCTCTTTCTTGCACCTCTAACATTACCAAAGTATCTTCCATTTTTCTGACTTGAAACCAATTAAAATTACTTTACAACCAATAAAACTGAAATGCTACGGCAATTAAACAACTGTACCAAAAACAGGCAGTTATCATTCAACAGATAGTCAATTAAGGCCAGCGCACACCGGCGGACGGCGGGAGACGGCATCGAGGAGGATTTGCTGCCGGCCAGCGCACACTGATGATTTGCGATACCGGCAGTGGATGGCGCACTACTGCATCCTGCGGCATGCCGGCAGCATTCCGCGAACACCCTCGCTTGCACTGCCTCTCCCCCGCGATCGTATGCTAGCGGACTCCGGCGCAAACCGTCGCATGCCTCCTCCGCATCCCGCCGCGTTATCCTCCAACATGCTCTTCAATAACGCAGAGTGAAGTCCTCTTTTATGGAGTACCATAGTCCATCTCTGAGCTTTGGGATCTACATCTTGTTATCATTAGTTACGTACGAATTTACATTGGTCAATTTAAAATACCCTGCCCCGCCATCCGCCGATGTGCACTGGCTTTTAGTGTCCAAAAAAAGTCTAAACATTGGAAACAAGTCCCAACAACTTCGACTTTAAGATATGTACCGTCTAATTTGCGACGACAAAAATCGAAAAACCATTAAACATGTTCACGAAATCGTTTTCAACATCACACAACCAAAAAAAAGGCTTTATTTAAGGTCTATTAAAGCCCTAAATAGTGTGGAAGGTAACTTGCTTTGTACTAAAACTCAAAATGTGGTCGTTGGACACAGCCAACGCTTAAAGTCGACCGTCCACTGCTACATAGAATGTGCACAGAGACGTTTGCCATTTTACCTGCGCTGTTCATTTGTTTACCAGCCAGGTGCCATATTATGACGTTCTAATGCCATCATGATTCCAGTGCGCGAGAGAGACCTAACCCACCGACCGACCGATAACACCATCCCTTTTTAATACGGCTTAATACTTCATAATACGGCTCCAGGTATTCGTTCGTACTGCCAGGGTCGTGGGATGTTCGAAAGAGTTACCGTGGCCCCGGCGCAGGCAACTGAAGGAACACGGGTGGGTTTTAGTCAGTAAAAGTCTGACACGCTCTCCCGTCAAGTCATTTGATGATTTTCCACCCAAAAAAAAGGTATTCGTTCGTAGTGTGGCCGTCATCCGTCGCTCTCGTAGTGGACGATCCCGCTTACATAACATAACATAACATCACGCCTTGTTTCCCGGAAGGCTTAGGCAGAGGTGTACCTATAGTGCACCCACATTTCGCCAGTTTTGTTTAAATCCCATGTAGTAGGGGCGAGCTTATTGCCATCAACTGGGCACAAATTCAGACTCCGGGCTGCTACTGAGAAATTCCAGATAGAAAAACCCAATAACACTGCCCGACCTGGGAATCGAACCCAGGGCCTCATGCTCAGCAGTAGCGCTCGCGACCACTAGACCAACGAGGCAGTCAACCCCCCCGCGTACATTTTCATACAAAACTAAAATCAAATCAAATCTAGTGTATGTCTGTGAATGTGTGAAGTTAATGCGTTTCCTAACCGTGGGCCGCTGTGGAGTGGTGCCTTTACGATGCGCGTAGGCACAAGAGCTATCAAAGTATGACCCCACCGTCCCGTTAGACGTTCGAACCCAACTTTATAGTAAAACCGTTGTAATCTGAGATTGAATTTATAAATAATTCAGATAGATTTTCTTAGATAACGTGCGTCGTTTAGATTTAACAATATCTTGCGGTGTAAACTCCATAGGAGGAAGTACCTATTGCAATGTACCTATAACTCGCCTTATACAGCATGTATTAGAAAGGTGTGGTCAAAATTAAGGGTGTGGTACAGACTATCAAACTGAACAACTTTCTCTATGGGACCAACATCGTAATCGTGAAAAAAATATCTGCTGTCCCATACAAAACTTCAATACCTACTCGACTCAAATGTACGGACCCATAACATGGCCACACATTTTTGGTACACGCTGTATATCTCGCCTTATGTTCTTGGTTATCAGTTGTGTGAGACGATTAAGGTCGTATACAGGGTGTAAACTTGAAATTGCGGAGTGGAGATCGTATATTGAATTAGACCTAGAATTCTACTTTGCGGAGAAACTGAAGAAGGCTTGGTATCTTAACTAATCTGTTTTATGGTTTTAGGTACTTAGATTATTGGAAGTAGTTGAAATGGCTGTAAATTTGAAAAGGCTGCTGAGTGTATCAATGACTAGGAGAGGACTGATTTCAAATATCATATAAATACAGAAAATAAATATTAAAATAGGTAACAGGAATCGTTTTATTTTGTGCATCAATTCATAATGGAATCATTTCAATTCCAATTTAAAATAGCCTTTATTAGAAACCTTAAAAGCAGGTTTTACATTTCATTAGGTTTAGTTTCAAAATCAGAGTTCTCCAGATTGCTTTTTTTTTAATTTTTTTATTTGAGATAGGTTTGCTCTTGACTCTAGTCTAGGTCAGAGGTGACAGAGATAAAGTCGACGATGGAGCGAGCTTACCCAGAAGAAGCCTGTTCACTCTCACTTTGAAGAGATCGGGGTTGTATGCATTCGGAAATACTGACGCAGGTAAAGAGTTCCACTCCTTTGCTGTGCGCATCACAAAAGACATTTGGAAACGCTTAGTGCGAATTGGTGGGGTATCAACTAGGTAAGGATGGTAACCTGCAGTTCGTCTAGATGTCCGCTGATAGAAGGGGGCCGGCGGAATGAGGTCGTGGAGTTCTTGAGCACACTCCCCGAAGTATAATCTGTAGAGGACCGTCAAGCAGGCAACCAGCAGGCTTTGCTCTTTACCATAAGCTTCCCCTAGGCTTTTCCATAGCTCATGGTCATGAATTTTTCACCACCATGGCCATCCCTCAGTAATTTTTAAGTAGTCTTGCCGTCTTTGAAATGGTCTTCCTCCATATGATTTACCTAGATAATTACAATGTAACCATATTCATATTTAATTGAAAGGATCACACCGCGACCAAGTTAAAACAATAACCGTATCATAAGAACCTAAGAGATCAAACACATTTAAAAGAACGATTATAACGCTTGATTATTTATTCAAAACAATAGTCCCCGAAAACCACAATCAATTGACGCACGTAATTCAAAATTCGAAGATCATCAGCACTTACAATATTGTTCTACACATAAGCTTATCCCATTGTCTCCCTTATAAGTACCAATCGAGTAACATCTTCTCAAATAATGATCTGCCAAAAGAAGCAGTCGGTAGTCTCGCTGCACATTCATATTCAAATCATTTAGTATTTCATACCGATGGTTAAAATGTAATACTACTTAAAATTTTCCGCTCTTTAGGATGGCATTCATAACTCATTTTCGACCAAAATGTCGCTTATGCCCTATTACGTTTCAACCGTCGGTATACATATACGTCTTGTTTTCGCGTCATCGCACCTTACTATTTCTGGGGCGGTAGAGACACCATATTTTAAAAGTTGATAAGGAATTTTGAGATAATTAAAACAGAGAGTATCATACTCTTTAGACGAAAAATAGTCAGGCTAGATAGAGCTAAGACCTTCGCACGGTGGCTGTTAGCAGCTTGATGAGTACCTACTTAAAGCCTAGGATCTAGAAAAATGGTGTGCGATTGAAGAGACCTATATCCAACAGTTTTCAATAAGTACCTAATTTGGTAAGTAATAAAATAAACAACGATTTAATTCACTAAACCTTTTTGTCTTTCTCTCTTTCAAAATCCTTAATCTAAAGATAGTGTAGTCACTCTACTATGAGAGAAGAGGAAAGCATACAAAGTAACTTTGGTGTTAGAATATCAAACGATTGTAATAGATTATCTTTTTTTTTTTCTATATTTATAGACTATTGTAGTCTCAAAGGCCAGCCTATCATTTCGGCCACTGCCTACACGCGAAGAATTCATAATCGTCATTCAAAAGTTTGTTGAACCCTCGTATGTACTTTACCAACTTATTTTTGGCACCCACCAAACACATAACACACCTTATCCCAACCAATGTTAAGGTGAAAATCATGTGGCTAAAGGTTTGTAACCAGCAAATGCTGTATGGTACTCGAACCTCTCGAACTGACCAAAACGAAATCTGTGATCGGAATTGACTTAGCTTACGTGTGAAGTATTTTAATATATTAGTATTTTAATATAAGGTTATAAGTTTTTCCTTTTTAGTGCATGTAAGTTATATCCAGAACTAGCACTTCCCCCGTGACTTCGTCTGCGTGAATTTCGTACTTCTCCTAAATTTTTAAATTAGCCTTTTAACCCCTTTAGGGGTAGGTTTCCAAAAACCCTGATACACGTTATTCTTTATTTTCGGTCTTAAGTGTAAATACTGAGTTTTGAGTTAATCGCACCGCGCGTTAAAATTCTTCCATACAAATGTTGACACCTCCTAATCCCCCTTTAGGGGGTAGTTTAGAAAAACAAAAATGACTACTTTTTAATTTACGAAGATATGTATTCGTGCCAAGTTTCAATTTTCTTAACTCAAGGAATAACATTTCAGTCCCCCCTTTTCACCTCCTTAAAGGTCGAATTTCCAAAAACCCCTTCTCATTGCTCGCCGACTTTATAAAAGGAAGCCGTGTGCCAAATTTCACGTTCCTAGTCCCAGTAGTTTCGGCTGTGCGTTGATGAATCAGTCAGGACAAGTAATTATAATTTATAGATTATAATGTTATATGTACATAAATAACAACTTATAGATACCTAATTAATTAATAAAAATAACAATATAATATCCTAAGTTACCTAAAACTATTAACAAACTAAAATATGGCGTCGAAAAATTAATACATACCTAAGAGACTGGCGGCATTGCCACATTGTATGGCATTGCTCTAGCCTCTGGCCAAGGTAAAAGCCGGTCCTGAGTCACGGAAAGTGTCAGGTTTTTAAGTTACTAAACTGAAAATATTTATGTTTTTCATTAGGTATGTCATACAAAAAAAAGAAATTTTGATTGAAACGAAAGATGCCAAACGCATAATTATTCGTTTTAAAACCGGTTAAACAACGCTATTTATATAGATAGAATATATTATGTAAATAGCGAATATACTAATAGGCTTTTTATAGCTTCAAATATAAATTCTTTAAATCGTGTATTGTCCAAAATATCACGGACCTTATTGATATATCGTAATTATATTTGAATATAATTGCTTGATTGGTTTTTCCAGTTGACAGTCAAAAAAATGAAGGTTATTTAAATCTAAATCAGTCTATTAAATAATGTCAAACGATGACAGAAAATCTCGAGAAAAATGAAAACACATAATCGACGAACAAAAAGTTATGATGATTTATGTTGTACTTAACAAAAACTATAGAAAAATTAGGCTTCAATCACTGCACTTCGAGCCACAAAAATCGACCCAGCCATCAAAACTACCGGAAAAAATATTTCCGAATGAGTAACCACTCAAAAATGTAAAAGTGTCCCACTAAAAATTACACTGACAGTAAAAAGTTAATTAAAAACAGCATAACAGATTGTACCGGAAAGGGCAGCAGCGAAACCTCAGTAATAAGCAGGTAGGCAGGGTATAGAAGAGGTAAACAATAATTTTGTTAATAGCATTATCCAAGACAATAGCGCGTGTATGGAACTGTTTAAAGTGACTATGTGTTTGTGAAAAAAGAAGACAATAATGTTATACCTTTTTTCGTGGGAAATCCTCATGGATACCCTCCGTCTGGGGAGAACGAAGGGTCTCTTGGTCGTCTTGGAGGGTTATATCGGAACTTAAAACCCCACTTTTTCTTCTACTAGGTACTATAGTCTCGGCAGATACGGCTACGATTCAAAATTTATTTTTAAAAACAAATGTAATCATGGCATCTCGACGTTTGTGGTAAGATCAAACAAAATGCACGATATACCCATTTTCTTGCAATATAAGTCTGAAATCGCCAACGCGTCTTGAGCAAGCGTGGTGATCAATGCCCGTGCCTTCTCGGTACGAGAAAAGGCCTTTGTTTGTCCTGCAGTGGGACAATAATAAACTGACCCATACCCAGACCCATTAGACCCATTTATCGTTTGCATCATGGAGTTTCTTTTACTAATTAGGTAACCAGCCTTGCTAATAAGCCCACTGGGTTTCTTAAAAGAAAGTTACCACTGGCTTTTTGCCAGGAAAAGGTATAAATGACCAGGCAAAAATGCCTTGTGCTAACTACCAATTTGTGTGTCACAGCGATTTCACGGAACTTTTCCGGAAAAATGCGACACACAGGGTGACAACTGTGAATATTGTTAGACCTGCTGCTGCACATGACTTCGTGTGTCTCTAGATAGCCACAGATCTTCAAAAACCATTCACTGTAATGGAAATACACTTTCTTACAAGTAACAAAGAATTCCTGTTGTAGGAAATAATTTAAAAATGGAATATTTTATCTACTATCTAACATAAAACTAACGAAAAACTGTAATCACGAGCAGAAAACTTACGACCACACTATCAACTACGGATGAAAAAAGGTTTTCACCGTTACTGAGCACCAGCAAAAATCATAGCCACACTACAAAAGCAAAAGCTTTTTGTATGACAATGCGCACAGTGACCGCCCACGACACATCCGGTATTTTGTTACCGTTTCACTTCCCGGGACTCGAACCCGCTTTGGACAATAGCTCATAATATTACTCGGGAAAAAACAATAGTGGTAGACGAACATGGTCATTTTCGCCAGAACGCTAAATCAGCGGTGAGTTCGTTCTTAGAAATGTGTAATGGAAGACTGTTTGTACCAATTACTGTTTACCCGTAAACGTGACTAATAATTCTGGGATAAAATAATGTGTGGTTGAAAATAATGCAAGGAAGTGTAGTTAATTGCTATGCATCCGTGATCATCTAATTTTCGGAATAATTGTACTTTGTTTTTTCTTTGGGGATAGAAACATTAAATGATAGTCTTGGTTCTACAAGGTGGCTAAGTAATAACAGCCGCACGGGTCGATCGATCAGGTTAAGCTACACTTGCCGCGGTTGGTCCGTGGATGGGTGACCATCTTTACATACCAAGACCCCTCCGTGCCTCGGAAAGCACGTGGATGTTCGACAGTCGTTACGGGTCGTCAGTAGCCCGAAAATCTGACAACCAGTCTTACCAAGGGTATCGTATTACCCAGTAACTGGGTTGTGGAGGTCAGATAGGCAGTCATTCCTTGTAAAATACTGGTATTCAGCTGCCTCCGGTTAGACTGGAAGCCGACCCCAACATAGTTGGGGAAATTCTAAGCAGATGATGATGATGTTCTACATGGTGGCGCAAAAGTAATGTCATAGTGTGAAGTGGCTGCCATTTGGTTGGAAATGAAAAAAATTGGCCTTTGTTTTCACGGAAAGTTTAAATAAATATTGTAAAATTTATGACATCAAGTCAAAAAAATTATATCGGTCAAATGACCACCACCTGAGTGGATGCACATTAATTGTGCTCGTTTTAAGGCATTTTGAATTATTGCTCGCAAAACATCCTCCAAATTGGTGATTTCTTCTTCAATGTTGGCTTTCCAGACTTGCAAGGTTGTGGTTTTTGTGGTAAACGCGAGATTTCAAAAAGCCCCAGAGAAAGAAGTCTGGTGCCGTCAGATCTGGTGATCTGGCCGGCCAGTTCAAATCGCCATAACGGGAGATCACACGGCCCGGAAATTAGTGTTTCAAAATCTCCATCGTTGCCTGAGCTGTGTGACCAAGCCAAATTATGTCAATCGTGTTTTGGCCCTTATAATTCACTAATGAAAATCTTCAATTTTTATAATCATGAAACAGAATAAGGCAAATTTGTAGTTTTTGAGGACAAAAATTCATTTTGCGTGCAGCCGAAATGCGGCAAAACATCTTCTTTGGTACTCATTTCGCCTTAAGATGTGGTGGTTGGTCTGTCCTGCTCTATATAGCCACGTGTAGCGAATTCCCGTGTCCTCCACCAGGTCGTCGGTCAATTTGGTGGGTTGTCTACCCACGCTGTGCCTTCCAGTTAGCCACACCTATTAAAAAATTACCCAATGCAACAAAATTCCTGACACTCGTACCTAAGGGCTGTTTCAAGACATAAAACTCAAATTGTCCATAATTACTTAATGAGTGTAAGTACGATGATCGAAATCACACAAAGAATGATTATGCACTTAGGTGGGTAGTTGTTAAGAGATAAAAATCATCGCTTCTGTGCGTTTATTTAATTATGGATTGTGCGGTGCGATTGGTGGCGGATAAAGGAATTATTAGAGATAACGAAGCTGGAACACCGGGTATTATTTTTATAAAGGTGAGAAATCAGTAGGTGTTTTGCACCGGCTGACGTCATCACTTCAACGCCGGCTGTCGCTGAAAACCAGCGCTGGGCCTCTGTCCCGCATAGGTTCGCAGCATTATGCTGAGCGATGGCCGTTTTGCGTGGATGTGACGCATATTTTCCCCCAACTTGTTTCTTTTTGTGTTCTTTTTTTGCGTCATGTTTACCGCAAATATACGCATTTTCTTTCTTTTTTTGACTTTAAGAGGTAGCTAGGTATTTTACATACGACGTAACAGGGACTTTCTACAAAACCTTTTGCTTTTCAGTGAATTTAAATACATTTTTATGATAGACTACCTGTTCCCCGCGGCTTCGCCCGCATGGATGTCTATACTTCTCTATTTGAATCGGATTTTGTTCACAATTTAATAAGTTTTGTTTTTTTTTTGTGCAGAACCCAAATTCTTTTTCTAAAATATAAGTAGCCTATGTTACTCCGTATAACATCAGCTATATTTCAGTGAAAGTTCCGTCACAATTGGTCTAGCCGTTTCGGAGATTTGCCGAAACAAACAGACAGGCAGACAGACAAAAAATTTAAAAAATGTTTTTTGTTATAAGTACCGTATACACTTTCAAACAGACACTTCAATTTTATTTATTTTTATAGATGTGACTCAGCATAATTTCTGTGACTGGTATGAATGCAGATGGTTTTGATTTACCTAGGAGGTTAACCAACAATTCCCCTCATCTTCCCACTACTTATAGACTAATGTCTAAACTAAGACTACTGTCTCGTGCCTTAATAGTCATCTCAATCAGCTGGTTTACTTCTCAATTAATCAACTGAGCCTAAGTATCGAAGTCTCCTGCTGTACATATTTGTAATATACCTCTCCAAAATTGTGCTGCAACACCCAGTTCACTGCTTTCTCCATCTAAACTACATGCGTCGCCTTCAACAGACCTACCATCTTGCCAATAAACCAGTTTACCTCTACCAAATCTTCAATTTAATCACCACACACAACTAATAGGAAAAAAAGTTTGAGTGAGGAAAGTTTCGAGTATGAATGTGGATGGAAAGACCGAAGAAAAGATGGATGGACTGTGTGAAAGATGATATGGGTAGAAAGGAGGTGGCTACCGAGATGACGACTAATAGAGAAATGTGGAAGGAAAAGACATGTTGCGCCGACACCAAATGAATTGGGATAAGCGCAGGAGAACAGTGACACTACTTACGGACGAACTCAATAACCTATTTTCAGTAAAAGACAGATCGCTATTGATGGTAGACAGTATAATTCTATCTGTCCTTATGTCAGGCCGGTAAGATTCCATAATCTCTTATAGATTATTGGGACGTTAAAACCGTAGATAGATAGGTTTTTCTATATCCAGTACGCCAAAACTAGTGAGAGATAGGTTATTGGGATCGGCCGTAATAGAAAGCCGCTATCCGCTACCACTACCACCTCCATGCGCGCGCAAACGAACCTTGTTACAATAACATTATCTGCTGCTCTCTCAACGATGACCACACCAATTTCGTAACACACAACCGTTACGTGTTTCCACTCATTTACATTTTCTAGTTTGGTTCATCCAATTATGTATATATAATTTTCTTTTATATTTTGTGAATGTGAGAACGTTGTAGGCTTTATAGACTATAGATTTGTAGACCATTTTCTATTTTATTAAGTACCTGGTACTTGTTAACAGGCCTACACTCTCCTCCCATACTTAATAACACAATAATTTGAAAACATTGTAAAAGCCAATTATTTTTAAAAGAGTAACCGTGGAGTTTCTTGCCGGTTCTTCTCCATAGGAAACGACCAATTGGAACCGTGCACCTAGCTTCTGACGTTTCATAAGTACCCATGTAGGCTTATGTGAAGTAAAATATTTAGATTTTTGATTTTGGGATTAATTTTAGAGTTCTTTATCCGGTACGTTTTTTAGGGGAATGCATTTGTATGCAAAGATTAGGTGGAGTTATTATTAGTATAGATTTTTTTATTTTGAGTGATGGGGACTGGCTCATGGTGTTTAAACTCTGTTTACCCAACAACAGCTGCAATACTATACATTACGTCCATATTAATAGAGTTCATTATCATTGCATTATACCTGTCATCTAGGGACAAAGTCTTTCATTGCGTCTATATTTTACTGGTCGTCATTGTAGCGGTCACTGGAAGTTCCACGTTCAGCAAAACACTGATTCATGCTGTATTATGTTTTATATACACGGTTATAGATATTTTTATTTTCACTTATAGAAAAACACAAATAGGTTTAAACAAAATTATATGTGCGACCAAGTGGAGCTTAAAATAAAACATTGCTACACTAGAACGTATCTTAAAACTAACACATTATAATGTAAAAAAGTAGCTAATGTTTCATGTATGTATGTATTTATTATATATGTCGGAGATTTCCCCTCGACATCGTATAGTGGTCACGAGTTTAGTGGGCGTCATTCGGGTGAAATGCGAGCACAAAACAAAGTATTCACTGTTTCACACAATTTAATGGCAATTTTTACAACGTTGAGAATCACTGAAGGAATCAATATCTCACAATAACTAATTTGCTTAGACAATTATATTCGAGTAGCAGGTTCGCGACACCAATTTAACTTTAGGTATCACTGGCGATCCACCTCGATCAACCACCGTTCTCTCAAAAAAAAGGATCCTCGCTCCTTCCCGCCAAAATTAAAATGGCGCCTCGACCCCACTCTAGATTTATCCTCTGCTCCGATTGGACGTTATACATTGCAGTGACTTTTAAATAAATTAGTTAGCTTTTACACAATATTAAAATGTATTAATTCAAATCAAATTAAGTTAGGATTTTACAAGTTATTTTTAATTAACAATCAATCTCATCAATTAATCTATGCAATCAACAATCAACTCTTCGTTTACTTCCTCCGACATATATATGTATATGGTACACCACAGACTACCTGCAGTACTGTCTCTCTTTTCTCCCTTAATCCATCCAAAGGTTGTCTTTAAAAGATCGCTCTTAGCGATAAGACCGCCCATTGTGTCAACCATCCCTAGTAAAAGTTTCTACTTTTATATCTGTAATATTTATGTTGTACATAATAAAGAGTATTCTGTAATAAAACTAGCTGTGCCTCACGACATCGTTCCCGTGGAGAAAAATGATATTTAGTGACGAGTCCTGTGAAATTTTCAAAAATACATAAAAATTGGGTTTACTCGAATCCCATGAATTTTCGCCTAGGCTTAATGGTAGCAAATGGTCACACTTTCACGTCCTGGAAGGATACGTCAAATTAAAAGTCACCCTGTATAATAATAAAATAACACTTTTACATAACAAATTAGACATACGTTCTACGTAAGGAGCAGCAGAATGGCAGTGTGCATTTCAACGGTTGTAGTGTGTTTACTAAAGCCTACACCACAGTGCAGAACAAAAAGAAGAAATGAAAATATATAGTAATATTTTATTTTATTTCCTTCTTGAAACTAACGTGTAAGCAGAGATTTTATGTAGATAAGGATTCGTATATTTGTGTATATTTTTTATTTACTTAAATATATATATATATAAATTTAAATATAATATATATTATATTAATAGGCATTATAATCGATCATTGTATTTAGCTCGAGGAACAGACCACAAGTTATTAGTTAGCATTTATCTACTGGGGGCCAACCGCCACCTCTTAAAGCAGTATTAATTTAATGTTACTTTAGCGTGAGAACGAGATGGAGCTATACAGAACGTCTAGCTCCATATCTTTCCCACACTCAAGAACCTAAGATTAAAATAATACTACGTTAAAAGGACCAGCTTTAAGCTAGACCACCAGGTCTAGCTCCAGATATATGTATGTAGGTCTTGTAATAATTATTACAAACATATCTGTTTAAATTGACTCTCCTTCTGCGGCAGTCGGGTAATAAAAAAGCCCAACACTATTATCCATTTGGAAGTTCCCGCCCGAAACTAATCCAGCGCTTATAATGTTTTTGTACGCAACGCATCAATCTCGTTGCTCACAATAAGTGGATCATTATTTGTTACCATCTGCATCGGTTCATTAAGTTGGCAAATTATGGACTTAGATAAGTCGGCAGTGTATGATTTATACTTTTCTATTGTCTAGGTGTTAATTAAGGCATTTTGAGCTTCACTGTGAAAGTGTTACCACATTTTATTATTAGTATCTCTATGCAAGTAAAAATATAATTATGTATTACTAATACCATTTGAAATGCAGTAAGTGCTTTAGTAACTATCAATACTGGTGATTAATTTATCTGTGATTTTTACATTTTATTGGAAAGTACCTACATATTATATTATATTATATTATATTATATTATATTATATTATATTATATTATATTATATTATATTATATTATATTATATTATATTTAATAGATCATTATATACACTTACATTATCTTTGTTGTCATTGTTAGAACGTATAGTGAAATGCACGTCAGAGGTAAGTAACACTTGTTTACTAAAACCGTTTACTATAGTTTAATTTAATTGAACAACAAAAAAATTGAATTGAATAACGCTAGATATATGAAATAAATGTGTTTTTTTTTTTTGTAAAATTGTGTGCTTTGTATTTTTGTTTTGACTGTACCTTTCCAAACTCGATGTAAAGGGAATAGAAAGCGTAAATAACAGTATCCACATAACATAAACATAACATCACGCCTTGTTTCCCCGAAGGGTCAGGCAGAGGTGTATCTATAGTACACCCACAACAACAACAACAACATCAGTATCCTTGCAGAACAATAGCCTTTAAGACTCGACGTAAAGGGAACAATTCGTCGTAATGACGAAAGGAAAATCTCTGTACCGAAGTAAATAATTATCAATTTCAATTTTGTGGCTGTACTAATTAATCACTTAAGACGAAATTAGGTACTTCACAGCCGTAAAACATTGGCCACTAATTATTTCGTCGTGGGTCATGGCAATTTCCACCTTAGTCGTTCCATTCAAAACCCCATGTTAAACAATAAACGAAACAAAAACAAATATTAAAACCTCATTACTCATCAAAAATTCTTCAATTAAATATTCCGTTACTATCTAATTAATCCCTCATGCTAATGGAGGTTTAAAGTCTTAAACCGTACTTTTTAATGAAACCCATTAACGTCTGATAGTAAACCAAAGGTTAACGCGTTAATTAGATGCTAACTAAGCACACTGTTGCATGGTATCACAGTTAACTGATAAGAGCTATGTGTAAATAACACTTTGACCAATTGGACAATAGGCTGCGTATGCGCATAGCAAAGTAAAGGAAGTATAATGTAGAAATGTACCTCCTATCCTAAGCTTTACACATTTAGGCATCTTAGTAGTTTAATTTATATGAAGACATTGTCGGAGTAGGATGTTCTGAGATTGTGTTGGATCATTCGGCTCGATGTTCGTGAACGGGCGCCGTCAGTTGGAACTGGTCATCTCTTAGCTGCTACGGCTTATTTTAATTTTTAATTGTTTTTTTTTTTTGTTTTTGTTTTCTACTCTGGGCGCTTTTAACGTGTACGTCTTTTTTGCATCGTTCTCACATTTAATTATAAATCCAATATAATGATGTAAATAAAATTGTCTAACAATATAATTTAAAATTGTCCATGGAGTTTCTTGTCCGTTCTTCCCCATAGGTACCCGCTACGCTTTGGGATGGGCAACTAGCTTCATATTTCTGACAGACCGACTCCTTGACAGTTCAAAAGTGCCTGCAAAAGGTTTAATTGAAATAAATGCTTTGAGTTTGAGTTTGTGGTGAATGCATTTGTACTACCTAATCAAGCAATTTATTCAAGCTAAATTATATTGTTATATGCACGTATTTCTATGGCATTAAACCAATTTTTCTTTCTTTCCCTTCATTCATTTTTAATTTAGTCAAAAGATAAGTTAGTAAGAATTTATTTTTAATAAGAGGCATTTGTTTATACCGAACCACCAAGCCAGCCATTGAGTTTCATGTTGTCAGCCCAAATATCGTTTTATTTATTTATTAATAACTATATATATATATATACACACAACAAACAGAGGACACACTAGTTAAAATAAATATTGAGTACACACATATTGCTTAACTCTTCTTTCTCTAATATTTTCTGTGGATTTTTCTTCTTCCTAGATAACTACCATACAATTCCCTCCCTACCTACTTCAATGTGGACAGTATAGTACGCGTCAAACTTTATGTCGGCTGTGAAGTGCGCTACTCACTGCGCAGTACCGCACACCTCACCCCCGCTGACACGTGAATTCGTTACTGCGCAGCGATTCACCTCATGTTCCGAGCCGCCATAAAGCTTGAATCCGGCTGTACACTAGACCTTAAGTCGTCGTCGTTTGCAGGACGTAAAAATATCGCGACGGGATTTTATCGCGCACTGGATTTTCAACTCTCGGTATTGAGCTTAGCATTGAGAATCCAACAGTGTGCATCCCAACGCGTCGATAAAGCACACTGTTCGATTTTCTACTCTCGGAGCTGACCCGAGCGTTGAAAATCCAGTACGCGAAACAAAATCGCCGCGATACTTTTACGTCCGTACGAACGTCGCCCAAATAAAAGGCGATACAATGACGTCACGCATCACGACCCACGCACACAAAGCGTTACATTTTGGACATTTATTTATTTATTTATTTATTTAAACTTTTCACACTTAAAAAAGTACAAAGGCGGACTTAATGCCTTAGGCATTCTCTACCAGTCAACCAAGGGTGGTGAAGAGATTAGATGGCAGGTGCTCTGTTAGAAATGGAACAATTTGTACATAAATAAGTCATAAACTTATAATACACATACATACATATTTACTATAATATATACCTATATTATATACATATATTATATACAAATTCAAGAGAGAGAGGTTTTGAGATGACTCTACGCTATTTATTTTGAAAATAACTCCGCAATCTCCGCTTAAATGCATACCGACTGGTGGCCATCCTGATGTCAAGAGGTAGCGCATTCCAAAGAAGAATGGACTGAAAATGAAAGGAAGAATGAACAAAGTCAGAAGTATGAGAAGGACAGAGTAGGAGAAGATTGTTAGAAGAACGAAGATTCTTAGCGTGTGAAGAACATAGATATTGGAAGTGAGACACTAGATAAGAAGGAGGAGTGGGAGAGTTAAGAAGGGAGAAAAGCGTGGTCAAAGCACGCAAATTTCTTCTCTGGCGAATGGGCATCCATTTGAGCTCAGACCTGTAGCTCGACACATGGTCATATTTTCTGAGGTTGAATATGAACCGGATACAATTGTTAAGCAGTCTGTCAAGCTTATCCAGCAACACCGCATTCAAGTCAAAGTAGCACACGTCACCATAGTCAATGATAGGGAAAATCAAAGTCTGCACAAGCATAGTTTTCGTCTTAGCGGGCAAAAAGTTTCTCAGACGATACAGAGATCGTAGAGTACCGTTGACCCTTTGACTAACATTAGAGACCTGGCGCTGCCAGCTAAGCGTCGAGTCAAGATGCAAACCGAGATCTTTCACAGTAGGGGTAATGGGTATGACGGTACCATTGAAAATGAGAGGAGGAAGAGAGCTAAGCGTCACCCTACCCATCATGCGCGAGCTTCCAATTACAATGGCCTGACACTTTGAGGGGTTCACTGATACCCCAAAACTATCAGACCACTTTTTGATTGCATCTAAGTCTCGGTTTACATCTGCTACAGCATCCAATAAACCTTCCACCCGCGCAGCTGTATACAATTGAAGATCATCGGCATAAAGATGATACGAACACCGAAGACAGTGAGTTATAAAATTAATGAAGATGGAGAATAACAATGGAGAAAGAATACCACCTTGTGGAACACCAGCATCCAGGTCACGCCAACTCGAAGAGCTCTCATCAACGCGAACCGACTGCCGGCGTCCCCGAAGATAAGAAGAGAACCATTCCAGAACCTCGGACGAAACCATGAGATGAGAGAGCATAGCAAGGAGAATATCGTGGCTGACAGCGTTAAAGGCATTGGAGAAATCAATTAAAACCAAAACAGTAACCTTAGTATCCTCCATCGCTTCTCTAACGTCACCAGTCACTTTAAGGAGAGCGGAAGCTGTACTATGCCCAGGCCTGAATCCAGACTGAAACGAGCTAACAAGGTTGTTCCGGTGAACAAACCCCGCAAACTGTCTGTGAACGCAGGCCTCAAGCACTTTAGACAGGAATGGGAGAATGGAAATGGGTCGAAAGTGAGTGGGCAGGGAGGGGTTTGAAACTTTAGGAAGCGGGCGGACATAGGCCATACGCCACAGGGATGGGAATTGTCCGGAATCAAGAGAAAAGTTTATGATGTGGGTAATCGGAGGAAGTAGGGTATCGAGGATCCAAACGACCATACTACGACTGATGCCGTCATCCCCCACAGCCTTGGATTTTATGGACAGGATGGTCTTTTTAATTTCATCCAAGGTGACCGGAGAGAAGTGAAATGGTTCTATGATGGGACTAGCTAAGCCAGTAATGAAATTGACCGTCTGGGACAACATTTGGGAATCCAAATGACAAGTGGTTGTGAAGTGACGGTTGATATCATCAAGGCCAATTGTATTAGGAAAATCCACATGACGTGGTTTGCCGATACCAAGAGTACCAAGGAACTTCCAGATATCAGCAGGTGAAGAAGAAGATATGTTCTCGAGAATATGGCGGCGCTTAGCGTTACGTATCATCTGATTACACCGATTTCTAGCAACTTTGAAAAAGTTCCGATTTGCTTCACAGCGATCCTTTTTAAATTTATGAAAGGCCCGATCCCTGCGCCTCATCGCCATTCGAACCCCGGTCGTCATCCAAGGAGCAGGAGGACGCTATATAATATATAGTATATAAAACAGCTAAGTTATGCAGAACCAAAGACCTGACGATGGCTTTAACATACCGTAAGATTGAATACCCATTAAAAGTCTCTGAAATAAAGCCAGCTCTATGCCTCTACCATTACAATTCATCTTCCTAGCCGTTTCTCAGCTATTTTGGGATCGGCTTCCGGTCTTACCGGATGCAGCTGAATACTAGTATTTTAACATGGCCTGCCTATCTGACCCCCACAATCCAGTTACTGGGTAATACGATACCCCTTGGTAAGACTGGTTGACAGACTTTTGGGCTTCTAACGACCTGTAACGACTGTCAAAGATCCATGAAAAACAGCCGGGACAACGGCTTAACGTACTTTCCGAAGCACGGTGGGGTACCGCGGCAACCGTAGCTTAACCTGATCGATTGACCAGTGCGGCTGTTATTACTTAGCCACAAGCCTCTCTACCATTACAATTACTAACCCAAAAGTATCTAAAACAAAGAAACCAGGATATAATCAGTCTACAACGTTCCCACTGCTGGGACACAGGCCTCCTCTCTTCGAGAGGGAGTGGGCTGTGATCTACCACGCGGGCCCAGTGCGCGTTGATAGATGTCACATGTCTTTGAATTTTTGGTTTTAGGACATGTCGGTATCCTCACGACGTTTTCCGTCACCGTTTTGAGAGCAGCGGTGATGATATAATTTACACAAAGTAAAGCGGATGACTGGGTTCGCACCCACGACCGTAAGTTGGGACTGTTTCCACTGAGCCACCACTGCTCCTCGCAAACCAGGTTATACCTGAGCCTTTTAAATTATAATATTGACAGAAGTTGGGTAGATTTCGGTGAAAGAAACCATCGTGAGGAAACCAGGACGAATAATTAATGTAGGTCTGAAATCACCAATCCGCCTTCAGCAAGCATGGTGATCGATGCTCATGCTTTCTCGGAATTAGAAGCGACCTTCGCTCTACAGTGTGACAGTAATAAGCTGGTAAAATAAAATGTAATTCCTCATTATTTTGCATTTTAATAAAACTCTTCCAACCCGCCGCGTTGCATCGCCCGCCCTTTGCTGTTCGTACATTCAAGTTCATGGGTTTTAATTTTTTTGCGTGGAACCATAATTCTTTTTCTAAAATAAAAGTAGCTTAAGTTACTCCTTATAACGTCAACTATCTGACTGTGAAAGTGTCGTCAATATCGGTTCAGCCGTTTCGGAGTTTAACTTTAAATGTCTTTTGTGATGCGCACAGCAAAGGAGTGGAACTCTTTGCCTACGTCTGTGTTTCCGAACGCATACAACCCCGATCTCTTCAAAGTGAGAGTGAACAAGCTTCTTCTGGGTAAGCTCGCTCCATCGTCGACTTTGTCTCTGTCACCTCTGACCTAGACTAGAGTCAAGAGCAAACCTATCTCGAATAACAAAAAAATAAAAAAGCCGAGACAAACAACAAACAGACAAAAATGTTTAAAATTGTTTTCTTTTTTATTTAAAAAAAAAGCTATTATTTTGACATTACAAACAGACACTTCAATTTTATTTATTTTTATGTAGATTCTTACTGATATGCATCAATATTGTAAACTACACACATCGTTGCTTTGGAATCACTAAAGCTTTTGCATATACGCATCATGTATAAAAAATAATTTCACTTATAACCAGTGTATTATTACACAATATCACATAATTTATGTGGTGTGTTATCACTCTGACAGCTGCAACAATGACTTTGTCACGGTTATAGGATGAAATTAGACGGAATTAGGCATCGCTCCTGCCGGCCACATCCTCGTTTGCTCTGTCGCTATCGCACAGTATACGTCAATGTTTCAGGTAAAAAAAAAAAAACTATACTTTTTGGAAGTATTTTAGCTGTTTGAGTGTCTACCAATGTGATCCCTAAGTGGTCCATACCATTATTTTATAGAATTGTTGGACGTTTTTTATAACCAAAATTTGCATTTTTTTTTTTGCTTTTTATCTTTTATCGATGCTGGTTTTCTTTAACATTCATTAATGGCCACCAAACCATTTTGATAAACTTCAATTTCACCTGAAAATTCGGCAATGAAGTTTAGCCTTTCAGTAGCTTTATAGATTATTCAAGTGACAGTAATTAAAACAAATTAAACACAGTCGTTCGTTAACTGAATACAACTGCAAGCAAAAATTAAAAGGACCGCAGGAAGTCATACCGTATTTAATTCAAGATAATACAATCGTAACATTAATGAAGCCAAGATTCTGTAAATAACACTACTACAGTAGATAACTAAGGTATATGTAATAAAAACTGATTAAGTATCAGTAAATGAACTCGTAAGATATATGCCACGCAATCTGGTAAACTTATCTTCAACTTAATTGTAAAGACCACCAGGCTTTAGGACTTGAGTCTAGCCACACGTACATACTATCGGCAAACGTACATACTATTGGTTTATTTTACTTACGATTGAGTTTATGTTATCTGTTTACCCACATTTTTTTCATTTTTCTCTTTGTTACTTGGTTTTGTTATTTTATATACGTACATCTGTGCGCTCTAATTATTAATTTTAGTTTTAGATATTGTTTCTCAGTAAGTGAATTATGTATGCAATTCTTATGAGAAATAAAGTTGTTCTTAAACCAAAAAAAACGCCAGGCCTTTCCAATTTTGCTTGCAAGCTGCAATTGTGCTTATGACAAGTGAAACCAAGGACCATAGGGGCAGGGTTTCTTCAATGAATCAGTGTACACAAAAAGCAACTTTATAGTACTTATCAGGATAAGCGGGAATTATTCCGCTTTAATGCAATGCTCACAGTTGCAATGCCATTCATTTTGATAATTAAAACGAAAAGAAAGAAAGAAAATAAACTCATTTGACCTAGGGTCACACAATATACACTCGAAAAAAAAACAGAAAAAAACTTTGTAACGGTATTGTGTGCTTCACGGCTAATAAGCTGAGTTCAGCATAAATGCCAGACAACTAGTGCCTGGCGCTAGTTTTCAACTGGACCTTGTGTTATGAGGACGTCATATAGATGTAAACCAGTTTTATAGTGTGTGTATGTGTAATCCTATTCTATCCTACTAATATTATAACGGTGAAAGTTTGTGAGGATAGATGGATGGATGTTTATTACTCTTTCACGCAAAAACTACTAAACGGATTTGGATGAAATTTAGCAAACAGATAGTTTATAACCTGGATTAACATATATACTGTTTATCCCGATATCCATACACGATCATGACTTATGCGGGTGAATCCGCGGGGCGCTGTTAGTACTTATATAGAAATAGATAGCAAATAGTAATAATAAATTCAACAACATTCATGGCGTTATTTACGTAGAAAGGCAGACGAATTTTTTAAACATATGAAACAATGGATTAAGAGTTTCCTTTAAGCTCCTTAGGATTGTGATAGAAAGTGTGTAAAGGTGGGCATTCACGGGTAGTCCATCGCGCCATATGGCGTGATGTACAGACGCCAGCACATCAAGCTACCCGAAACTGTCAAACTTTCCCAATCAACCTTGAACCTAATGTTTTAGCGATAAAGTCGAAAATCTATTAAAGAAATTTGACAGATTGTAGTAGCTTGATGTGCTGGCGTCTGTACATCCAAAATTTGATCGTGAATGTTAAAATCCGTTGGCGTAATGTAAACCTCTGGATGTCTAATCGCTCTATTTGACTTTAGCCGTTTGGAGCCACGCCAAGTGGCGCTAGTTACGCAATTGGAGTGCAGGGCCATTCTGAGCTCCGGAAAAGGAGTGACCGCAAAGAAGACTCTACTTATTTAGTTCTTGTTTGAAAATAAACTTATTTTATTAGGTAAGTAATTTTTTTCATTACTATTATCTTAGGTATAGTCTGAAACCACAGAATAGTGTTAGCATTTACTTAACTAATGTCGTGTAGTTACAAAAACTTTTGTCATAAAAAACAAAATGGTTTTAAGAAAACTAATAAAATCTAATTAATAGATTCCCTTATTCCGCTTGCGTTTGACCATTATGTCATCTGCTTACATATGTTAAACAGCCAGATGGTTTCAACGATAAAGAACACTTTCCTAAAAATGTCCATTCAGAATCGCGGCCAAAAATAATAAATCCATTTCAAAAGAACGTTGTTCCCACATACATTGCCATAATAAAAGAGGTGTAAAAAATAATAATATTACCTGCGAACACATTAATTTTATGTACCCAATAAAGATGTCAAAACTTTCGATATACTGACATGGAACATTGTATTGCGACATCAAAATCAGGAAATGACTCTATCGCGGGTCGCTGCCTCCACCATAACCAAGTTGTAGAGTTACTAGATGTACCTACCTGTGTTAGATTTTCACTTATTTTTCCTTAATTCAGAGATTTCTCAGAGATTACAAAAATTAAATCGTTTTAGCTGTTTACCTTGAAATATATTTTTCATAGTGAAAATAATAAATAAGGAATTTGAACATACTTACAGTTTATAGGTAAAATAAAATAAATAATTAAATTAAGACGAACTGTCATTTATTTCTCATAGCTAACTATTTACTATTTACATAATTTAAAAACTAACAGTCTTAAAAAATAATAATAATACGTACAAGTATATAAAAAAGGAGGGGAAATAATCAGAGGGCATCAAAAAATTCATCCGCATCGCTGTCAACAGGAAAAGTGGCCAAAAGGCTGGCAGCATTGCCACGTTGTATGGCAATGCTGATTCTTTGGCCAAAAAATAGGCCAGCCCTCTGGTCACGTGTGGAGTCGACCAACCGCCTGGCGGTGTCTCGAAAAACTAACTGGGCACTCGGATCCCATGGCAATATATAAGTCCCAATAATTAAATTATATTTTAAAATGGTGAAGGTTTCATAAAAATACGCTCAATAGTGCCAGTGCTAGTTAAAGTTGAAGGTGCCCGTTTGATGCTGTCAAGTCTTGACAAGCTTTGAAATAACATTAGCTTAGCATTACCTAAAGTAGTTTACTTGCTTACGCTTAACTGACGGGCTTCCTGGATGAATTTCTTAACAATTCTAAGTCCTGTGAATTGTAGCAATTGAATCATGTATTCACTAAAATTTTTAATCGCTGCATGGGCCTGCTCTTGACCTCGGTCACGCCTGATGGAAAGCGTTGGATGAGGTCTATGATAGAACAAGCATACCCAGAAGATGCCTGTTCACTATTGCTTTGAAGGCAGACGGGTTATATGTGGAAGGGAACACAGACGCTGGCAGAGAGTTCCACACTTTGGCTGTGCGCATAATAAATGTGGAGGAGAAGCGCTTAGTACAAGTGGTCGGAATGTCAGCTAAGTGCGGTTGGTACCCTGCAGTACGTCTCGTAGTCCGGTAGTAAAAGGGCGATGGTGGGATTTTCTTCTACACCTTTCTCATCCAACCACGCTCCAACCCCATCCAGCCCACCTCTACATCTCTGCAAGCCACAGTACATTACACGCAGTGACGAACATACCAATCCACGAATGTTTACACATTAGCATCCATCGTATGTGTATCGTATTCGAGTAGATCACGATATAAATTAGATTAAACTTTATGAAAGGAAACCAACTGTATTATGTGACGCAATCGGTTGATTTGGGTAGATCAAACTAATTTGATAAGAGTTAACTATGACTGTCTCGTTGGTCTAGCGATCGCAAGCCCTACTGCAGAGCATGAAGTCCTGGGTGCGATTTCCGGGTCGGGCAAAGTGTTATTAGGTTTTTCCATCTGGAATTTCTCAGTAGCAGACCGGAGTCTGGATTTGTGCCTGGTTGATGGCAATAGCGAGATTACATGAGACTTAAACATAACTAGTGAAATGTGGGTGTATAGCTACTATAGGTTACACCTCTGCTTAACCCATCGGGGAATACAGGTGTGATGTTATGTTATGTTAACTACTATTTGGAAGGTAACTTTGGTATGACCGACACATTGAGGTTTAGAAAGAGTTCAGGTTTGTATAACGCCATTATTTTCTGTCCCTTATTATATCCATGAAAGTCTCTAAGTAATATGGTAAGTACTTAAGTAGTCCTTTAAGTAACGGGGCACAAATCTAGACTCGGAGAAGGCGGTCTACTCTCTAACGGCGGAACCCAATTACCTATTTTCAGTAAAAGACAGATCGTTATTGATGGTAGACCATCAATAACGATCTGTCTTTTACTAGAAATGGAATCTTACCGGCCTGACATAAAGACAGATAGAATTACACAGGCCGGTAAGATTCCATAATCTCTTATAAATTATTGGGACGTTAAAACCATAGATAGTTAGGTTTTTCTATCTCCAGTATGCCAAAATTGGTGGCAAATAGGTTATATAAGTATATAAGTTATATAAGTCCGAAAGTAGTTGACCCATTCAAACAAGTGTCGAATTAAATTTTTCGCACAGGCAAAAACACATCGGGAGTAGAGAAAACTGTTAAATAGTGGTGTCATTCATTCTTAGTTCAGGCCCCGAAGTAGCCCGGGTGTCACCACTGTGTGGATCGCCCGGAGGACACGGTGGAGCATACGGTGGAGGTCTGCCCGGCTTGGGCGGAGCACCGCCGTGTCCTCGCGGAAGCGATCGGCGGCGGCGATCTCTCGCGTCCGGCCCTGGTCCAGGCCATGGTACGGAGCGAGAGTGCATGGGAAGCCATTACCTCCTTCTGCGAAGCAGTAATGCTCGTGAAGGAGGAGGCGGGACGCGTGAGGGAGAGGCAAGCTTTGCGCCCTCACGCCCCTAGTCGCCGCAGGAGACGCCCTGGGCGTCGGGAATTGGCAGCCGATTCCCGACCACCGTAGGCGCGGGCTTGCGGACGGCGAGAAATGGGTAGCTCGCCGTCCGGTAAGGACCAAGCCCGAGTCGACGGCGCGTCGTGTTCCACGCGCGCCTCAAAGAGATGTCAGCACTATTGACGGGGTCCGCTAGGGCCGATGCCAGCTAGGGTTGCGGGATGTTCGAAAGAGTTACCGTGGCCCCGGCATAGGCAACAGAAGGAACACGGGTGGGTTTTAGTCAGTAAAAGTCTGACACGCCCTCCCGCTCCGCCCAGAGCGGGAGAAGTCATTTGATGATTTCCCATCCAAAAAAAAAAAAAAGGTCCCCGAAGTAATCGAATGTCCGTAGGTGATGCGGATGCGGAGTAGGAAACCCGTAACTTCGGCCGAAACTACGGATTTCGTGCTTAGGGAGGAGACCCTCCCCCCCCCCTGTTACAGTACAGCCGACATATCTTGGCGAGTCCGAACTTTGCACGGATGGCTGCGCAATAACATTTTTTAGTTCAAGACACGTCGGCCGTAGTGTATGTAGGCGAACGTTCCCGGTCGACCACTTTTCAACCTTATTACTAAGGGCATAAGGGCAAAAAGTTGGCGACCGGGAACATTCGCGGGTGTACCTATTAGAATTTTTATTAATGAAAAAAACTTACTTCACTTAGACTAAAGCACAGGCCCCACTGGGAAAGAAGTAAGTTCGTTAAGCTTCGCTCATGTAGCTACCGCGTGTTTTCATACTTCGGTTCATAGTTCGCGGTGTGAGCGAAGCTCAACGAACTTAGCTTCGTTCCCAGTGTGGCCTGCGCTGTACGAAGTAGTCACACAATTAATAAAATTATATATTTTAATTTAAATATTGCCTACAAGACAATATCATGATAAGAATATAGTAAAAACTATAATAATAAAAACTTAATTATCTGAGAATAAAATAGAAACAAAAGGTTCAATATTTCCACGCTTATTGTAAAAGCTAAGTCAAGTAAATTAAGTTGAGCACAGGTTACAGTTAACTTAACCTGGGAATTCACTTACTCATGCATTATTTTACCAGAATAACTAATAAAAGACCCGGGCAAGTTTATAATTAAATAGTAAGTAAACAAAATTTCAGAAAGGTGTAATTTAAATTCTTCTAAAATAACTTAATCAATCATCTCAGCCTATCGCAGTCCACTGCTGGACATAGGCCTCTCCCAGCCTTGCCACAACACCCTGTCCTCCGTCTTCCGCATCCAGTCTGTCCCAGCCACCTTCTTATGGTCGTCGGTCCATCTAGCTGGGGGGGCGTCCCACACTACGCTTGCCGATACACGGTCTCCTCTTCAGGACTCGCCTGCTCCACCGGCCATCGGTCCTTCGACAAACATGACCAGCCCACTGCCACTTCAGTTTGCTTACTCTGCAGGCTATGTCGGCTACTCTGATTTGATCCTTCAAAGAAACTCCAAACATACCTCTCCATAGCGCGCTGAGCGACCTTGAATTTGTGGACTAGCCCAACTGTCAGTGTCCACGTTTCGGCATCGTATGTCATAACGGGCAGGACGCACTGGTTGAAGACCTTAGTCTTTAAACATTGCGGGATAGGTGACAAGAAGATTTCGCGAAGTTTTCCAAAAGCTTCCCAACCAGTCTCCCAACACAAGAGACTCTTAGTACTAGAAAGCTATAATTTGGTATGAATATACATATTAATCACGCCGACAAAGTGGTAAAATAAAATCATGAAAAAAAAATTTTTAGGGTACCTACCTTCTGTAGGTACCAACAGGTAAAGTGGGGATGTTTTTTTTTTCTCGTCTACCTCATGGTGTGGGGTGTCATTAGACAGGTGTTTCAAAAATATTGCGGGTTTGTGGAAACAATTTTTCGATTAAGGGATCCTTTTCTGAAATATTAAACTTTAAAGTGCTAATTTTTGTTAGAGTCCAAGTGTCTGTAGGTTTTACAAGTTTACGGGTAATAGTCGACCAACTTACATTTGCAGTTGGAATGTATGAAAGAACATGTTTTTCAACTATAATGTTTAGTTTGTTCTTGGGATAAACTCATTCCAACTACGGAAACCTTCATTGTGCGTGGTCCAACACGCACTTGGCCGGTTTTCTCTAATATAACTACTTACGTGCATTGGATAAAATGCTTTGTGTTTTCCTGACAGCCGACATGTCTATAAAAACTGTGAAAATTATAAAACTATGTAACCTTACCTAGTATGGGTAAACCTTACACTTTCTTTGGTAATCTTTAAGTTTAGTGTAATCTACAATCCATATCTACTTATTATTAATATGAAAGTAACTCTGTCGGTTACCTTTTCATGTCCTACTGAACCGATCGTTATGAAAGACAGATAGGTAACCAGGCGGAGCACTTGCGTAACACACTTACAGTAGGAATCGGTTTCATTTTGACAGTTCAACAACATTCATTGCGTTATTTACGTTGTTGAGCAGACAAATTTTTCGAACATATTATATGAAGCAGTGGATTAGCAATTTGCTTCAAAATCATTCAGATTGTGATTGATAGTGTGTTTCGCAACTAGGGTGTTGATCATTGGAAGAAGGTAGTCCGATAGGAAATGTCGACTCCATCTAGCTTATTTTTGTTTTTTTTTTTTCAATATGACGTGTTAAAGTGAATCCAATGTCCTATATACAGAATAAAAAAAATTATTTCATTTAAGCTTCAAAAATATTACTTAAATCAATCAGCCTAGCTTTTTCCCAACTAAGTTGGGTTCGGCTTCCACTCTAACCGCATGCAGCTGAATACCAGTATTTAACATGAAGCGACTGCCTATCTGACCTCCACAGCCCAGTTTCGGAGTAAAACGATACCCCTTGGTAAGACCCGTAGCGACTGTGAAAGATCCAAGAATGACAGCAGGTACCAACGCTTAACGTGCTTTCCGAGGCACGGGGTCTCATTATGTAAAGATAGTCACCCATCCACGGACCGACCGCGGCAAGCATAGCTTAGCCCGATCTTTACCAAAAGTTAAATGGTATAACGCCGAATCTGCACATAAAAACTTATCCCATCTTATATCGTGCGTAATAAATCAGCATTAAGTAACAACTATAGAATATTATAAAATCCGTGTAACCAGCTACTTTAAAACCCAAAACGTTTAATAATATTTAATTTTATAGTCCACGCCGACCTCACAAAATAGTGAACGAATAAAAAAAAAAGACATAAAACTGTATTTTCGTGTAAATCATTTTTGATATAATTTTTTTATGTTTTCTCACTACCTACGCTGATTATGCGATGTTTCTAGGTTTATGGCGACAGGTGTCTTTTATAATATATTAAAACTAGCTGTGGCCCGCGACTTCATTCGCGTGGAAGTCGTAAGATACACAAAATACGAAAATAACAGCAACATTTTAATAAAACCCCCTCGTCCCCCCCCGACCCGCCGCGTTGCATCGTCCGCCCGCGTTATTACTTCTATTTTGCTTAGCGTTCTATCGGACTTTTTCTTTTTGCTCGGCTCCTAAGGGTCGAAGCGTGATGTTAAATAGCCTATAACCATCCTCATGAATTGGGCTACAAAATGTAAATGAAAAAATAATTTAAGAAACCCGGTTTTTGTTCATAATTTCATGGGTTTTATTTTTTTGCGCGGAACCCTAATTATTTTTCTAAAATAAAACGAGCCTCAGTTACTCCTTGTAATATCAGGTACTTGTTAGTGAAAGTTACGTCAAAATCAGTTCAGCCGTTTCGGAGATTAGCCGGAACAAACAGACAGACAATTTTTTTTTTAAATTTATTATAGGTATATTTTAAACTTCCATATGCATTTAGTAAAAAATACTGTTATTTAGACATTACAAACAGATATTTCAATTTTATTTATTTGTATAGATAATAAAAAATATGGCAGCACCACTATACTCGTCTAGTGGTACTAAGAGCTCGTTTGTTGTACGCTCAGCAACTGAGCTTTCGACTGCGTGGTCCTAGGTTAATTCCCAGGTAGGGCAAGTACTTACAACTTAATTAAATTATTTACTATCTATTACTTTGACAAAACACTAACGATGCCTAGAACCTACACTTGTTCCAGTAATAAACATATCAGAAAAGGCTCATGTCACAATTAATTATTACCTACCGTCAATTATAGGACGCTGATAATAGTCCCAATCGAAGTCAAAAGGTCACGCCATTCGTGTCGTACATATCATTATATACGGCAATTTATCAAAACGATTGCAGACAAACATAAGCCGTACACCCACGAACTAATGTTACAATAACAACGCTAAATATGCAAGCAATTACCTCCCCTATACGTATGCAACAATGTTAATAATCGTGTGCACGATTTTGACAGGTATGGTCAATGAATGTGGTGGTGATGGTAGGGTTGGCAAATTGGAGCTTTCATCGTTACCGAAATGAAAACTTAAATTGACATAACGTTTATATTTCCAATATTTTCTTGCAGGGAATTAATAATCAAAGAACATCAGGAATTTGAGAGGAAATGCCCTAAAAGCTACTCAAAGTAGTCTTTTCAAAATATCAATTACATTCTTACAGATAAAGGAACAGCCATAACAAAAGAAGATTACCTTCAAGCCACCAGTCCACTCAGATCATCGTCAACATTCAACCATACGATGTCTTCTGTTGCAGGTACCTCTGACTAAGCATTGCCACAATGACCAGTCCTGTACCTTCCGCATCCAGCAGATTCATGAGACTTTCACCAGGTCATCTGTCCATCGCGTGGAGACACACGCTGCTTCTTCTTACCGCTGAGAAATAATAATTCCAATCAGAGATTGAATAAAAAATTATTACTGTTTATACAGAAATAACTCCAAATAAATATTATACCTCCAGAACCTCTTTTTGCTCACCCTACTCGACGCGTACAATCGTAACGCCGAAACGGGTGCGCACGAAGCTGACCGAACAGGCGCGTAATGACACGAGCCGTCACGAGCGCGTCCGATTGCACCCGAACACGACGTGGTCGTGCCGCGTGCGCACAATACGGTTATCAAGGTGTCATAAGGAACATTGATTTTCAGGTCGAAAATGAGAGCAGAACAGACACAAATATAGACAGAGTCGTGTCTGAGTTTTATTAAAGATATTATCATCTTACCCCGCATTTAAATAGACTAACGGCCGAACCCAATAAACTATCAGTCACCAGCTTTGCATACTGGAGATAGAAAAACCTATCAGTCTATGGTTTTAACGTCCCAATAACCTTTAAGATATTATGAAATCTTACCGGCCTGAAATAAGGACAGATAGAATTGTATTGTCTACCATCAAGAGCGATCTGTCTTTTACTGAAAATAGGTTATTGGTTTCGGCCTTAAAAGCTTATAGACGACTCCAAATATAGTAAAAGAAAAAGTAATAACACATTGGAGACATGTTACGTTACATAAATGGTAATATTGGTCAGCCTATATTAAAGTAAATGGACCCATAACTAATGCAGAGACCGTAAATTTTCACTACTTATTGGTTCTCCACAGAAAGGTGCAAACAACGTTTAAAATACAGTCACAAAAGCTATATTTGAACATGTACAAATAAACACATCGAACCGCATTTAAACGACGTGCATTAAAGGAACAAAACACAATAAACTCTTACAAATAATGCATCCTTTGGCAGCAAAAGACACGGCACGAGTATCATAGTCAACACGGCGAAATAAGCCCGAATAAAGACATGTAACAGAGTAATGCTATCGCTTGCGGCACCTGTCAAACGAATTGCTTCAGAAATTATCCGAGTACTCGATACCCGAGGCGCATCCACGATTTACGATACCGAATTCCATAATCGAATGCATCAGCTGAGCAAAATCGAATGGAAATAGTCCCGTTTTAGGTAAGCGACGATTTATGATGCGAATTCGAAAGTCGGTTACAAATCGAATTTGGAATTTCTTTTGAATTACTTACGGCTTTTATCGCTGACGCCATAAAGTTAGCGTGCGTTTTGGTGTAAATGTCAAAAAGCGCTGGACCGATATTCGTGAGATTTTATCTCGTTGGAATAATATTTTTTCCGAAATGACTCTGCCAGAATATTTTTTTGTAGCTTATCATGATCATGACTTGAAGACTCCTTTTTTGGTTTGTGTAACTTTACAGTAAACTAAAATCTAGAATCAAGATCTTTGAAATCCGTGAAAGCCATTAAGTACATGTAAAACGGAATTACCACACAGTAAAACGTATGCCTTGAATTCACATACTGCCATTTAGTACACAATAAACTTTATTACACACAGCACTTCACTTTCACCTACTTAACATAACCAAATACGCTGCAACGTCTGTTAGGGCCGTACACAGTCGTAAAACGGTTCTAAAACCTATTTTCTATTTAAACCTTTTATTACTTACCACGGCTCTAAAGTTGGACAATAATTTAAGAAGCGAAACCAAATTAGTTTTACCACCAAACTGTTTAGACCTCTGTCGATGTATTCCGGGAAAGTCTTACCGTGAGAACTAATGTGAAGTGAGCTGTCATTCCACCTTATGGACTGACACTATTGACAACTCATTTCATTAGGTTTTGACGATGAAATTTTTACAATAGATCGGCTTGGTCCTAAAAGTCCTAAAACCGAACGCATTGACAGAAAAAAATGTTTGTGATCTATGAAGCAGGGAGGGTCAACCAAAAGTGGATGATTGAATTTTAATGAGAGAAAGATAAGTGTTATAAAATCTTCACCAGATTTTTGGAGGATAGTAAATTATGCGACAAAGTTGACTAGATAGATTTTATTACCTGTTTATTAGTCGTTTAGCGAGTTTTCATCTATTAACAGATTACAGTTTATGAGTTCAATGATTTATTTATTTTCAAATATTGTCTTTGAAGCTCTACGATTTGAATTCCATGAAAAAATAGCTTTATTTTACACGCAAGCACTACTAATCACTAAATATCTTTAGCGCTAAACATATTTGTGGTGCAAGCGGGGCTAAATATTTTTGAATATTCAGGGTCAAATTAAATTAGCTAGCGAAACTCCGTCGATGTAATGGATCGATATCTAAACACGACAAAATAAAAAAGTCTGCTGGTTTTTTTTTGGAGGTCAATGAGAGCTGTTAGTGTTGTTACTTGAAGTATAAGTTGAGATACCTATTTATCGTGTTTAGATATCGATAATTCGATACCCTTCACGTCTATGAAGTTTACCCAAAAATTACAGATTTTTTTAACTGATATATCAACTACACTGCGGTTGATGACCCCAAACAAAATCATGAAATTAATTAATTTTTTGCTTAATCACGTTTAGATATCCATACCCATCACGTCTGCGGAGTTTCGCTAGCTAATTTAATTTGACCCTTTATGCCTAACGGCCTTGTGTTAGGTTTTATAGGTAGCTTCCTATGTTCAAGCCTTGGTGAAAGGATTATTCACCTTTTACCCCTTTTTTTTTTTTTTTTTTTTTCCTAACTATGGCATCTCGTAGTTGGCCAAGAGTGGCCGTGACTACTTAACCGGTCAATCCTGTGGCTGCCTTAAGCTAACTCAAAGCCTCCAGCCAGGGGCGTGTTACTTACAATACTAAGTGACTGCGCGCTAAGGGCACCCCCTGTGGGGTACGAACCTCGGCTTAGGGCGTCACTGGGGGGACAGCAAGTTGGGACAGGCTGGATCAAAACTTGGATAATTATTATTAACTGGGGAATTTAAAACTACAGGCTCAGCTTCGGCGCGGGCTGGCGCTTCTTCGAGCAAGGGTCGGGGGGAAACCTTTTACCCCCGCATGAGCTACATTTTAGTAAAAAAAACCTTTGCCGCTATTAGTGTCCATACTGAAATACTTAATTAAAAAGTATAAAACAAAGTTGCTTTTCGTGTCTGTTTGTGTGACCGCGTTTTTCTTCTAAACTACGCAACAGTTTTTGATACAGTTTTCGCCATCATTTAGACAATTTCGGAAAGTGTGTTAGCCCCATGGAGGAAGTTGTTCAGTTTGATGGTCTGTACCACACTCTTAAATTTGACCACATCTTTCTGATACACTCTGTATTATTACCGTGCGAAGCCGGGGCGGGTCACTAGTATCACTTAAAACTCAGTTACCTACAGCTTGCTAATCAAGTCAGAATGTCAAATAAATTAATACAAAAATACGACATGGTACTAAAAATCCCAAAACATGAAATTATTAAAAACACCCGCGTTTTGACGGGGGATCGTAAATGTCCACATCAATTTAATAGTTTCCTGTCTGTCCAGAATTGTGGAGATATTAATGGCTATATAATATAGATATTTAATTTCTGAAAGCTTTTGCGGCTAAACGGCTCCTGCGCAGATGAGTGGTGTCAAGCCGGTTTTATTGTCCATTGGTATTTTTAAAGTGAAAATTTCTTTATGCACGTTGAGCACTTTTTGGTAGAGGAAAATCTTACGGGTTCGCGAAATGCGACATGCTCCAACGAGTTCAACTACTCAACGCTAGAGGGCGCTGTAACCAAATTACTCTATTTAATACAATCGCATGCAACTGTTAGTTTTAAGTTTTCACTTATATCTGCAGTCCCCATGTTTTAATGATTCGGCAGTCAAACTTGCTAACTACTTGATGATGAGTGGCTACCACTCATCACCACCTATAATATGCAGTACCAGAGGCATTACAGCTAGGTGCATTGCCATCAAAGAGCTGAAATATCTCAGTGCCTATTTGTCTTATAACACCAGCCTATCACTGTCCCTCTGCTCATACAGAGAAGGCACGAGCATTGATCACCACGCTTGCTCAAGACGAGTTGGGGATTTCCGACTAATATTAACTATATGTATGACCTGGTTTCCTCACGATATTTTCCTTCACTGATGTCAGTAATATCCAAGATAAACTCAGAAAGTACATATGAATTAAAAAAGTCACATTGGTACTTGCCCGGATTTGAACCCACAACCGCAACCTCTTGCATGAGAAGGCCATCACGCATCTTACTGAAAGTCAATAGGGTTCATTGGAATGACGACGACAATTTTATTAGTGACATTAAATGTCAATTCGATAACCGCCAAGTCCCGCTATCAGGCGCTCATGCTGATACTCTTTCTTGCTTGCTGATGGAGAAGAAGTGGAGTCTGAGATCCTAAACATGCCTAGATCATGTACCCAGAATCACCAATTACTTTGGCGACAGAACTCGAATACCATAACTGTTGAACAATCTGCCGGCAGAAATAAGGAGTGAAACCGATAATAACCGATTTAAAAATAAAATAAAAAGATATGTCTTAAGTATTTAAAAGTTTTAGTAGTGTATAAAGACTCTCCAGACCCCACTGTCAAACCGCTACTACCGTTTTGTGGGGCTTAGTTTATAATTAGCATGTTGTGAACTTATAGTAATAAATAAATAATAAAAATAAAGTAAAATTGATATGACAAATTCGACATTATAGGCAGTACTCAAATACGTCCTGAAAAAAAAGAGAAACTCAAACTCAAATCATTTATTTCAATTAAACCATTTATTACAGGCACTTTTGAATTGTCAAGGAGTCGGTCAGTAAGAAATATACTACACTTTTACAGCTTTTTAAATAGTAATTTCTATTCCCATCATGTTATTCTTCAGACTGCCTGTAACAAATTACTACAATAACTTAAGTTCTTGTCACTACTTTGATGGTCAATAGACCAATTGAGTGAGTCGATCAGGAAAACGATTTACATCGAATAAATGCGACGAGCATAAACAAGCAGGGGGTCTATTCCCTAAGTCCGTCAACGAAGATACGGGCCCATCAGAAACTAGTTAATCCGTTAAAATAAGTGTAAAATTAAAATTTTCGGACGGGCTAAAACACATCGGGCGTACGGACAACTGTAAAATCGTGTTGTCGTTCATTCTTAGTTCGGAAACCGAACTAATCTTATGTCCGTAAGTGATGTGGAGTAGGAAGCGCCCGTAACTTCGGCTGAAATTACGGACTTCGTGCTTAGGGAGTAGACCCCCTGATTACAATAGGATATAGGATAAAGTGGATAGAACAGGATAGAGTGGTATATACCTATGTATTTAAGGATTGATCATCGATGTCTGTTCTTCAAATCAATATCAAACTATCATGCTCGCTATTTGCCCACCATCTTTTCGAGGCGTGTTCTTTATGTATGGTATGATCACAAAATCATTCTGCCCAGCCTTTTCCCAACTATATTGGAGATGAATACCAGTGTTTGACATAGAGCGGGTAAACATGATACCCCTTGGTAAGACTGGTGGTCAGATTTTTTGGGATCCGACCCGACCCGACCTGACCCGTAAAGACTGTCGAAGATCAACGAATGGCAGCCGGGACCAACGGCTTTACGTGATATCACAAAGTGTGGAATTGATACTTTTATTGTCATAGACATATCAGGAGGAGAAGAATAGATTAGAGCACCCATAGATACGATCTACTGCAATCTCTTTACTGTCTGTGCTGCCTAGCTGGTCTAGTGGTCGCCAGAGTTCCGTACCTCAACAGGAAAAACCGGAACCTGTCTGTCTGTCTGTCAGTCTGATACAGCCGATTTGCTCCGGATCTACTGGATCGATTTAGTTGATATTTGATACACATTATGAATTTCTGTGACCCAAACACGGACGTGTTACGTAAATAAATGAATTTTGAATATGGGGGTCACTTTTGTTAGGCAAATAAGAACAAGAAAGCTTTGCAAATTTTACCGTGTGATATATCAAATGAAAAGGCTTACTGTGTGTCTCCAGCATATTTTTTTTTAATCATTTAAAGTAAATAGTTTTAAAGTTATTAAAGAAAATAGAAGAAAATTGACCATACCCCCGGTATCTCCGAAACCACTGAGCCTAAAACTTTGAAAAAGATACAGAAAATAGTTTCTATAGGTACTTATAGATTACAGGAAAACTTATAAGAAGTCTATGGTCTTAACATGTTTTTCCCAATATTGTGCGTACAAATACATTTGCAGTTGGAATTTAGGGGAGAACAAGATTCAAATACAATGATAAGTTTGTTCTTGGGATAAATTCATCCCAACTACGGGACCCTTCATTGTGCGTGGTTCAACACGCACTTGGCCGGTTTTTGGGGTACCCATTAAGAATTTCTGAACAGCAGCCGAGTCGAGTGATCTACGTTACTTATCTCTTTAAGTTTTCCTTTGTTTTTATAAAAATATACTTTTTAATCTCCCGATAAAACCTCGAAAATTAAAACTATCAGCTCAAAAAACATCGCAAGATGAGGCTGTAAGATTTTAATGCGGTCAGGTACTTCTAACAAGCCCAATACTTACATGTTATCATAGACTTAGAGATTCATACCACGTACCACGAGGCGTCAGTACATACCACGGAGTGTCTCAACACCCATAAAATCGTTGACATTTGAGACTATCACGATTAGAGTCAGGTAGGTGGACCAGTTGTCGTCCACCATTTGATATTTATTTACACACGTTTCGCCTTACGTGTTGGTGTAATGGTATCAAAAAGCTCTGGATTGTGTAGTAAATAATAGTTTAAATTCATAGCACATAGAGTGAGGCGCCAGTAATAGCGAAGAAAGCGTCAAATGCTATAAAGTCGGCGACGTTAAGATCGTTGCGATTGGAATAAGGTAGGGAGACGTGTTGTCGGTAACTCGATTTGTTTATATTTTTGAATTCATCCCTCGTTATGTCAAAAAAATCGGTAGTTACAAGTGCAATTAATAAAGATTTGGTGTCTGTTTGGTATATTTTGTCAAATTTGATATTATACATGACATATGAAGAAATAGGAAAAAAACCACTGGAAAGTCACACACTTACGTCACCCTGCACTCTTCAGTCATTTACTCATTCAGTTGAAGTTTATTCTTTTTCAAATAGCAACGGTGTATGGCAGTACTGCCCACCGTGTCAATCTCTGACAGTTGAACGTGGGATACGTCAGTCAATGTTCTCAATGAACGCTTTGATTGACACTTGATTACCTACGTAGTTTGCTTACTCTGTAATAGAGATGGATGAAGTGTTTTTCATTCATTCTATTAATTAGATATGGAAATGATTCGCTTTTAGTAAAATCAATTGTGGTTTCAGGCTTTCAGCTACGCGTCGGAAACCGGATTTTTCAGTTTTGACAAGAAATATTAGGATGTTACATCTTACACGTGTTTGCTTTCCTACGATTATGAACGTATAAGTATATTAATGTTGTACATCACCATTATAAGGTAAATTTAGTTAGGTATATATGGAACTAAGTTATTCTCAATAATAAACCAAGTTAATAACTATTAACTCCAAACAATTATAGTTAGACGTCAATTTTCCTCTTCACCCTGCACTAGAGTGGTACCGTTTATCTTCTGATGACAGTTTGTCGACAGAAATGTCGTAAAATAATAAATAAATATTTTTGGAGTTTTTATTACTAAACTAACGTTGCCGCTCTAGTGTTTTATGTAAAACAAACTAGTAACTACATATTTTGTCCATTGAATTATGTATAAAGTTGATAGACATGTTATTTTGTGCCGCTGTGTGGTCTTGGCTGTAAAAATAGCTATAAGTTCCAACATATAAATACAGGGTCAAATTAGATTAGCTAGCAAAACTCCGAAGATGTGAATGGGTATATCTAAACCCGATAAAACAAAAAAAAGTTATCTACTCTACTTCTAACTCATACACAACAATAGTTGGTACTGTTGTTGGTGCGGTCGATGACCCCAAAACAAATCATCAAATCGTTAATATTATTATTTTGTCGTGTTTACATCGAGACCCATCGCGTCTGCGGAGTTTCGCTAGGTAATTTAATTTGACCCTGTATAATTGAGCCATAAGTTTTTATATAAGACTTATGTAATCTAGTTGATAGTCCAGCTAGTGGTTGCAACTCTGCCGAGTTTTTTCCGAAGGATTTTGAAAGAAATTCATAATCCATTGCTTCATATATTTGAAAAAATCGTCTGCTCGACAATCTAAATGATGCAATGAATATTGTTGAATTGTCAAAATGGATGGTATTGGGACTGTGAGTGTGTTTCACAATTGAAGCTGTGGCCTCGTTGGTCTAGTGATCGCAAGCGCTACTGCCGAGTCGGACAAAGTGCTATAGTGGTTTTTCATCTGGCATCCCAGAGTCTGGATTTGTGCCCGGTTGATGGAAATAGGCTCGCCCCCTATTACATGGGACTTAAACATAACTGGCAAAAAGTGGGTGTACTATAGGTACACCTCTGCCTAACCCTTCGGGGATCACAGGCGTGATGTTATGTTGAAGCGATTGGTTTTGTTGTAGGTATGCTCTTAATTAAAGCGATATTCATTTCGAAAGTGACGCTTTTAGAGCGCTCTGGGACACCAAAAATAATCTCGATTTTAAATCATTCGATAAATCGAACCGTTCTCAGAGTTCATTGACATTGTTTTGATCACATCCTGAAGTTAATATAATTAAACTCATTAATATTCTTATTAATAACATCAATTCAAATGATAAAAACTCATCAGGTTTTCAAATAAACCGCCATGAGCATTCAAACAAGACTCGTATGGGAAATTTTGACTGGTATAAAATGGGTCGCAAAGCGGTTTCCGACAGCCAGCAAGTCTCAAAGTTCGGCTCCTGTGTTATGAAAATTCTTATTCGAATATACCGCTGTTTTATACCTACCCCTCAGCCTAACCCCTTCGGGCGTATTCATGATGTAGGTACTATCCAGCAGCACGACGGACGATGTCATTAAAGGCTCCTTCAAACAGGCGTGACTCGAACGCGAATCGCGAGCGAAACAAGGGAACCGTTCGTCGCGCGACACGCGGTGTTTGCAAGAGTCTTAATGCTGGCGTGCCGCGCTATCCGATCTGCGCTCTTAATGCAGGCAGTCGACAGCTTCACCGCATTGGCAGCGATGCGGAGCCCCGCAAGGGGCGCCCAAACGCAGACAGGTCGTGAGCCGGATGTGGTGTCACCCAACATAGTGCCTTTGTTGGATGATGGTAGCGCCTGAAGCTAGAGGTCTGACTCCCACTCACCCACAACCAGCAGGCGGGCACGCTCAGCCGTATCGGTCGCATTAATAAGAGGTCCCCGAAACGATCAATTGCGATTGATTAATTGGCATCATTTTCACTTTTAGTATTTTAGTTGATAATCGTTTCAATTGCATTTGGTAGACGGTCAATTTGCGCATCAGTGTGTATCTATCAATCACGTAAAAATTGACAATTAACCGTTTCGGGGACTCTTAAGATTATTGTGTGTGCTTTAGGTATCACAAAGAAGCAACTGATTCCTAGAACTAATTAGAAATTACTAGTTCAATTAGAAACTCGGTAAATTAACTGCCCTCATTCTGTTCTAACCAACAATAAGGGCGAGATTTACAGACGGCACTTTGCCAAGTACCATAGTAGGTAAAGTAAGTGTGGCATACGAATGTGAACATTATTTGTGTAGTATTAAAATTTATATTCGCTTGCCCACATTCGCTCAGGTCGCATAAGAAGGTTCATATTCATATGAAACGCTTATTCTACTTATATTGTAGTAAAGTCGACGTGCGATCTGTGAATCTTGCCTTAAGTGTTTTATCAAATGTTCCTCGGCACTTCAGAAACCGTTTATAAATAGCCCAACACTTTACGACATAGTCCCGATGCCCCCTATTGCGTTTGAGATATGATACTAATAATATATTTCATATTTACAACCCACTTATAAGTAATTTATGATCCTCTTATCAGCTACGAATAAATATTTATTCGTAGCTTATCAGTATATAATATTATAATGATAATATGCAATCGCTGTAACCACAAAAAGAACCGGTATTTCGACAATAGTATTCAAGTTTCCGTAGTGTAGCGGTTATCACGTGTGCTTCACACGCACAAGGCCCCCGGTTCGATCCCGGGCGGAAACAGTCTGTTTTTAGATTTTTGTATTTGAACTTTTTGTTACGTGCACACTTGTTTTATGAGTAGGTAAGCAGAAATAATAGAGATCTCTTTGCCAAGACATTTTTATTGAATATAATGAGTTTTCAACTTAATTTAGTGAGACCCAGCCACTTCGACCGTAAATTAATTACTGACTTGGATTTCATGCATCTCGACAGCTCAGTTGCGGAACTTTCCGATAAGAGCTTCCGTGGGTAATCTAATCGCTACTGTAAACAAACCTTAGGAGATGTTGCATGTTTAATGAACATTCGTGTAGTATTTTAGCATACACAGTAAACTTATGATACCTCCTACATAATATATCTACAGACGTAGAACAAATTGAGCATTTATTTATTTAAACTTTTCACACTTAAAAAAGTACAAAGGCGGACTTAATGCCTTAGGCATTCTCTACCAGTCAACCAAGGGTGGTGAAGAGATTAGATGGCAGGTGCTCTGTTAGAAATGGAACAATTTGTACATAAATAAGTCATAAACTTATAATACACATACATACATATTTACTATAATATATACCTATATTATATATATATTATATACAAATTCAAGAGAGAGAAGTTTTGAGATGACTCTACGCTATTTATTTTGAAAATAACTCCGCAATCTCCGCTTAAATGCATACCGACTGCAGCATTAAGTAAATAGGGCTTACTTATTTACCTACTCAATTTATAATGTATTTATATTTATTTTCTCAAATCTTAAATACAATATACAATCAGTAACTATCTAACTATACAAATAAATATAGCTGTTAGCTAATTACCTACTTACTAAGAAACTCTTCGCCCAGGAATTTTCAATTCCCATTTAACATTGAATTTCGAACACATACGACAAATAAAGCCGTTAAAAAATAAAAAAAACACATCAAGAATTCGAAAGGCAAGTCCACACGTGCATCGCCCGCATGAATAAAACAAAAAACAAAAAAATAAAATAATAATTCGTACAAAATTGATTTGCATAAAAGAGTCCTTTTTATAATACTACACGGGGCGCCCGAACAATCAATCTATTGTTCTTAGTAACTCAAAAAATATTTAAAACAATGCACTCGCAGTGTGCACTACGCTTTAGAACCGTTTTAAATGCGGGCTCTTTTAACCAACTTTGACGAAAGGGGTGTAATTGGATCTAGTGATGTCGGACAAAGATATCGAACGTATATTGTCTAGAAGTATTGATAAAGACTTTTGAGAAATATTCTTCATTCCGAGACTAAAATGAACTAAAATTAATATGATTGATTTCAAACTGTAAACGATCAAAGTTGTTTGATGATAGCTAGTTTATTTATTTAAGACACATAAAACGTCCTTAAAATTGATTTTGATATGCGTAAAATGAATTCGTTAGAAGACTATAAAAATAATCTAGATATTATGTAAATTATGAGTTGTTATTAGTTATTGTTGTTCGCAAACGAAATACACACTGTTTACTAGCTCTGTTCGTAGCCATTCTAAAAAACCCCAAATGTCTACTCATTTCTAAGAACTCAAGCCACTACCGCTTTTTTCATCATCATTTAGTCATCGGCCGGCCCGCCGGCCGGCCGATGAGTAATGCCGCTTGCACGCTACTGCTTTTGTCTGGCGAGCGCGTGCACACAAGCGGATATTCATACAACAATCAATGTTCCAGTTTTGAGAAGAGAGGTACTGACCTACTTACCTATTTTAAATACAATAGGTATACAAGCTAACACTAAAATATATACAGGGTGTAAGGGACAGCCCTCCGCAAACTAACAGGGTGCATTCAGCTCCTTACTTTGAATCATATTCCACCGAAAATATTCTCAGGAAAATTTTCTTTTTTTTAAATCATATTTTCAGTTGCTATTTTTTTATTTCAATGTAAAATTACATTATCTGCACGCAACACTCCATTTATGTAAATAAAACAGCTAAAATTAAAAAAATCAGCAATGGATGTTGAAATACTCGACGACCGAAGGCTCGCTGCGCTGCCGTTTGCTACGGACGTTTTGCTACGGTAACGATACATTGCGTGTGAGGTAATAAAACAAATCAGGTTTATTGGATTCCCATAACATTCTTAAAATAATTTCATGTACCGGTTATCTTAGTATGATATACTGAATTCACCCCATCAGTCTGCGGAGGGCTGTCCCTTACCCTGTATTACCTACAAGTCAAAAAAAAGGGAAGCTCAATGGGCATGAAAAAATTCGACCGCGTAGCTGTCAGTGAGATAAGTGCCCAAAACTCTGGCAACGTGGCAGTTGGATGGTAATGCCATAAAATCTTTGCTCTGAAAATACGCCAGCCCTACATAGAAACATAATTAAGTAAAAAGGAATCTTAATTTTAATGCACTCTTATTGTAGTAAGGCAAAGGTACCAAAGTAGTAAGGTACCAAAAAATATCCGTGACAATGACACTGATTATCACTAAATAATTGTTAAAAAAGAATCTTTCGAAGGACCAGAATAGCTAAAAATTATAATTCAGGCAAAGCAGTCTGCAGACTAACTCAAAAAAAAGTATTACATTTCAAAAAATATTCTAGAAATTAGAGACTTTTGGACGCTCGTTATTAATTAAGTCCAAATCCATAGATTCTAAATTTGAATTTTATACAAAAAGTTTCTAATTTGACGTTTATGTATCATTTGGTGCAATAACAGCGCCATTATAACTGTGGGTGGGTCCAGACTTCAATAAATTAAGTTTTAAGTTATACTTAAGTAGCACATTAAGTTTCATGGATGCTCTGATTGAGAAACGGCGATAATCTTAGAGAGAATCACCGTAAATTTTAGTTAATGGATAGTATATTTTTAGCTAGAAAAGTAAAAATGTCTGCTTTTTAATGTGATTTGGATCGTCACGTAGATTTCTTAATTTTTACTGTCATTGCACACAGCAAAGACACAAGAAAGAAAGAAAGAAAAATATTTTATTTGGGACACGCACAGGAAATACAACATAAAAAGAACATTAAAACTAACAATATCATAAACACAAATAAAATAAAAGGAAAGAAAAAAAAAACAAAACAAAGAAGACCTGTGCGAGACCAAAAAGGCTCCTATCTCAGCATGATGCTGCGATATTTGAAAATACAAGAGTACATAATATAATATATAAGAAGTACATAATAACACTAAAAATGCTAGTCTTCTTAACGCAATTTAATAAGGGCCAGTTTTTTAGCTTTTGGAACCATATTTAGTTTTAGAATGAATGAGAATGAATGAATGATAATAGAAAATATTACTGGCTAGTTTTGTGCTTGAATGATTTTCTAAGTAAAATTTAAGAATGATAACCAGTAACCATTCTTTAATTTTACTTAGAGAATCATTCAAGCATTAAAAATAGTATCAGTTACTCTATAGCAGTGGCGAAGCCTTCATATAACCCGATTCCTATCGGCTTCCCTTCGGAACCACCACTCTTCTTAGTGTCTACTATTGCCAAATAATGTATACCTGTGCGTGTAACTGTGTATCACATCAGATTATATATATTTAATACCAGTTTAACACAGTCATCATAAGATTAAAATCATTACAAATATGCCTAAATTTTTTTTGTCTGATTTTATGAGAGTTGAACAATTTTTTCTTCGGCTTCCCTCTAATGATAATTGTAGCTGCGCCACTGCTCTATAGTAACTATTAGGTAAGTTTGTAATTAACTATTAGTAAGTATTCGTGTCTTCTTTATTCCACACGTTCTATCCTAAGTCCTGGCCTTTCAATAATTCGTATAAACATCCCATAGAAAAAGGACGTTCAGTTTTCCCGAATTTGAATTTTTTCTGGGAAACTTTTCCATTTTTTTTCCACAAAAACTTAATTCAGGAACTTTACTTCAGTGTGAGAAAGAGATGGAGCTATACAGGACTTCTAGCTCCATCTCTTTCCCACACTGAAGTAAGATTACAATAATACTGCTTTAAGAGGTGGTGGTCTAGCTCCTGGTAATTCTATTGATTGACTATGTCATGAAATCTTGACAATTAGGATTATACCAAGTTATGGAGTTGTATTACTGATTTTGAATTTTTGTTTTATTTGAGATAGGTTTGCTCTTGACTCTAGTCTAGGTCAGAGATGACAGAGACAAAGTCGGCGATGGAGCGAGCTTACCCAGAAGAAGCCTGTTCACTCTCACTTTGAAGAGATCGGGGTTGAATGCGTTGATGATTATAATTCTGTAAATGCATATTTGTTACGGTCGCGAATGATACTTTAATAATTATACAACTTAATAATGATTTGCGAATTGCAAAAAACATAAGAAATTTGAATTTCGCGGGCTACCTGGAATTCCCCCTTAACGAATACAAATTCTATGTATAAAACCATCGCGGATATTTGCGGTGAACCACTTTTCAACCTTGTTACCTTAGTAATAAGGTCGAAAACTGGTTCCCCGCAAATGTCTGCGATGGTACCTTATCCGCTCAGTACCTTGTTACAATATTCTCGTGAGACAAAAATTCAATGAAGATTTAAGAAGAAGATTTAAAAAATACCAAAACACATTGTCGATTTGAATTTATTGTATCGACCGCTACCAGAATTTATCGGTACAAGAATTAACATAACACTTCTCAAGTAACAAGGAGTTTGTAACACATATAGGTAAAATCGCAAGACATTCCGAGAATATATTAAATTTGAAATAAAAATGAACAGTTTTGCATAAATCATGTAAGAGTAATCAATCGAAACACTAGGGCCATGGCATGGGGGCCGAGTGCCCACTTAGTTTTTTGAGACATCGCTAAGCGGTCGACTCTTCACGTGACCAGACGACTGGCCTATTTTTTGGCCAAAGAATCAGCATTTCCATACAGTGTGGCAATGCTGCCAGCCTTTTGAGCGCTTTTCCTATTTGAACGCGATGCGGAATGTATGATTCATCCCCTCTCTTTTTTATACAAGGTGTAACAGGACGATTGACATTCCTGTACACCACGTAAAGAGAATCATGTTCTTTACCCGTATACAAAAAATAAATCAAATCCAATCAATACTTTAGCCACAGGAAATTATTTTTCATTTTCTTATTTTTCAACATGATGTAGATCTAAGTCCGTAATCATAGGTAAACATTGCCGCCGCCGCGCCCCGCACCCCGCACCACACCGTTGGTCAGTGACTTTGTGTAGATTTTTTTTTTTTTTTTTTTTTATTTAATTTTAAAGGGCTTTGTCGCTTAGCGACCACATCGCCCAGACTTTGTGTAGATAAAGCGTGTTTACTTTTTATGCAGTTGGTTCTGCTATTTATTTTGTTTGAAAACTGCAATTTTTTTAATTTTCCAGTGTCTACTAATCTTCGTGTCTTAAAGTGTTTCCATGGACTAGTACTGTGCTCGTTTTCATTTAATGTCGTACGTCCAGATACACGTTGTATATTCGTGCATATTATTATTATTATTGTAAGACTGTTAGCTTTCACATTAAGTATGTAAATATTATCTTGGAAACCGAAGCTCGATGTAGAGTTGTACTGTGATACAATTCTCACGTTTGCTGTACTGGCGAGGTATATGCTAATTGTGCGAGACGAAGAATATTAATTTACATAATTTCGATTTTATTTTCACCCGACCTGAGGTGGGGTTGATAGCTGCATGCTGACTGATTTGAATTTCTTTTGTTGAGGTTTGCTACTGGGATTTCTTTGAGATGAGATGCTTCCTTGGGAAACGTCAATTATAAAATTAAATGTTAATCCCAAAGACATTTGTGTAACTTTTTTTTTGTAATTTTAATAATTTTAAATGATTTATTATTCAATTTTAGTAAAATTACAAAATTATATCCTAACTTAACTAAAACTATTCACTAATTAAAATATAACGTAGAAAAATTCCTCCGCATCGCTGTCGACTGGTAATGTACCCAAGAGACTGGCGGCATTGCCTCGTTGTATGGCAATGCTTAGCCTCTGGCCAATGTAAAAGCCGGCCCTTGGGTCACGGAAAGTGTTAGCTAGCCGTTTGGAGACAAACCATGAGCGCTCGGACCCCACGGCCTGAGGATTTCAACCCCAAACGGCTCGAAAATATAATTACCGATAAGGTTTGTATAACTTACTTTTAAATCTCTTTGCCTGAGCCATTTTCGTTTTGGCTTGACTTTTTTTTCGTCGGTCCTGAGTAGATAGGTATGTACCTACAGGAGGAGGTAGGTATGTACCTTCTTAAAAATCGTATTATAAAACTATGTATTGTTTATTACTAGATACACTATCGTTTCGAGATGTTGCTGAAAATGGACAACATCGAAAAAAAGACATTTCAGAAAAATGTAATAAATCTTACAGCTTTGATAAACATTAAATATATAATCCTACTAATTTAAATAACTTAAACCGCTACTGCCTCGTTGGTCTAGTGGTCACAAGCGCTACAGCTGATCATGAAGTCCTGGGTGCCATTCCCGGGTCGGACAAAGTGTTATTGGGTTTGGCCATCTGCAATATCTCAGTAGCAGCCCGGAGTCTGGATTTGTGCCCGGTTGGTGGCAACAGGCTTGCCCCCTATTACATGAGGCTTAAGCATAACTGGCGAAATGTGGGTGTACTATAGGTACACCTCTGCCCAACCCTTCGGGGAATACAGGCGTGATGTTTATGTGATGTAAATCCAATAATGTTCCACATTCAATCATAACTGCAGACCATAGACAAGTCGTTTTTGACATTATAAACCCACTCATACGTTTTGTTTCTCCTAAATGATTATTTATAGCCGTGTTAAAATGAATACGTTGTTTTTACAACTAGAATAACAATTAATAAATCATACTAGGCATTTCATAAAAGGCATTGACTAAGATATTGTATAAAAAATATGGAATTCCAATTGCCTTGCTCATCGAGTTGCTAGATATAAAATATACCGTTCTAACTGGCGTTAATTATTACCTACATTATGTTAAAGTGATTAAATATTATTTGAAATATTTTAGACTTGTCATCTTGCTGCTTCATCGTTGCGAATTTGTGAGTAGTATATTCTTATATTATTTCTTCCTTGACTGCTTTGTTAGTCTAATGATTGCAAGTGCTCAACAGTAAGCACGAGGTCCTGAGTTTGATTCCCGGGTCGGGCAAAGTGTTATTGGGTTTTCCATCTGGAATTACTCAGTAGCGGCCTGGAGTCTGGATTTGTGCCCGGTTGATGGCAATAGGCTCGCCTGCTATTGCATGGGAGCTAAACATACTTGGCGAAATTGTGGGTGTACTAAGGTCACCTAACCCTCTCTGCCTAACCTTTCCGGGATTACAGGCATGATGTTATGTTATATTAGTTCTTACTAGCTGTGCCCCGCGACTTCGTTCGCGTGGAAGTCGTAAGATACACAATATACTAAAATAACCGCCATATTTTAATAAAACTCCCTCGTCCCCCGACCCGTCCCGTTGCATCGCCCGCCCGCGCTATTACCTCGTTTTCGCTTAATGTTCTTTCTGACTTTTCTATTTTTGCTCGGCTCCTAAGGGTCGTAGCGTGATGTTAAATAGCCTATAACTATCCTCGAGAATTGGACTACCAAATGCAAAAAGAAGTTTTCAAATCCGACTTTTGTTGATAATTTCATGGGTTTTAATTTTTTTGCGCGGAACCCTATTTTTTTTCTAAAATAAAAGTAACTTCCCGTAAAATCAGCTATCTGCCAGTGAAAGTCCCATAAAAATCAGTCCAGCCGTTTCGGAGATTAGCCGGAACAAACAGACAGACAGACAGGGACAGACAAAAATTTTAAAAATTGCTTGTTTGTTATAAGCACCGTATATACTTTCACATGCATTTAGTAAAAGGTTGTTATTTTGACATTATAAACAGACACTTCAATTTTATTTATTTGATTAGATGTTTATATGAGTATTGCTAAAAGCAATAATAGTCTATAATGGCCTCTCATTTGGCATTTAATTCTTTTGCTGAGAAAACTCATGTTTACTTTGCCATGTTTGCCTTGTCATGTTACAATTTTTAAAGGTTTATAATAATACTACTTCTTTGTAAAGTTTTTTCTCCTCCAATCACAAAATTTAATTAAGTAAAATAATTTTCATAAACCATCAAAAAAAGTTTTTAAATGAGCCTCCAAGCCAAAAGCAATGTTTTCCAATAACAATAAATTGTTTATAAAAATAATGCTGGCTCGTATAAATAAATTAAATGTTCTAAACATGAGGTTTCTTCATCGGCGATAGTAAATCTTGTCAAGCTAGCTGTAAGGACAGGTAACAATGTAAGCGAGTAATAATCGCTTTAAGAAATTTATAAGATACGACGACGAAAATTACCAACATTACTGCCAAATCTTGTTATTATCACTACGTAATTTAAAGTAAAAATTGTCATTTATTTACAGAAAAGGCCATAATATACATACATATAATAATTATTGACTGCAAGCGATTCAATAAATTTGTTATTAAAATACAATTCCTTCTATAGTGACATTGAATAGCTAATTTCATATTAATCATTCCCATCTCAACGCAATAGCTGAACCTCATTGGTAGTGTCATCTTTTCCAAATGCTCCCATTCAAAAGATATCGCAATAAACTTGATTACCTACTTTTCATAGCCACCATAGAGGTAAACTGGAACTATTTACCAGTTAACAGTTCCTATCTTCCCGCTAACTAACCCGTTTACTGCGCGACCGGTCCCAAAGGCCAATAATTTTAATCTCAATGTTCAAAATTCTAAATTTGAATTTGAAAACGTTGATGGCCAGTGAAACTAGCTAGAACCGGTCCGAACCGGTTATCCGGTATTGTAATAGCTTATACGTTTATAAGGCAGAGTAATAGATGGTAATCAGGCCTGTCTTAGCGTTATTACAGGGATTTAATGAAGCCTGTTACAGATTTTCTAAAATGCTTGTAAATGTTGTTGTTGGTAAAGTAATGTATTTACATAATTTTATGGGAGTAACATGTGTTGTGAAACACCACCAGTACATGTGTTTTGTTACACTATTTGTAATTTGTTAGGCATTCTGTTTTTATTTTGTTAAAAGCCAAATACTTGTTTTGTTTTACAAACCTATTGTAGCTCATAATGTTTTCAATTTAACATCCAATCAGAATCAAAATGTCAAAAACGTGTCTATTATGATTAAGTACATACCTACTTGCAGATAAGTCGTTTAACTTTTCAATATTTTTAGTCATAAATCATAAGAAGGTGTGTACAATAATCGATTTTTTACAGTAACTAAATCTAAGATAACTTCTAATAGATGCAACACTTTTAATGCTTTTAATAAGATACTTCTATCATCGGACGACAAAGTAATTTATGGCTGATCATAATAAATTGCGATTATAGTTAACTAAATAACTAACAAAAAAAAAATACCGTTACACTATATAAAACTGGCTACACTATTTTGGAAACCAGAAGAATAATCACGAAGCAATACTCAAAAGGCCGTAGAAAACTTCATCCCTTCTCAAATGTATTAAAATTAAATAATTACAACAATGCGTTTGCTAATATGCAAATTGGAATATACGCAATACAAAACACTCTCCAAATATAATGACAAACTAATAAAATTTCCGACAAAAAAGAGCAGATGTGCTTGAAACAATAAAAAAAAAACAAAAAACTTTTTCTTCCAACTTTTTCATAACAATGACAATTACTTTTTTTTTAAAGAAAAAACTGTTACCCTACGCTGCCATTTTTTCTTAACGAACCTAGAGTATCTAGAAAAAATCGTGGGGTCATATTAACATACGCATATGCAAATAAGGCCCAGGGAATTCGTGCACGAAATATGGTATTAAAAACAACTGCATTGAAAGGGTTAAAACTTTAGGGTCCGAATGGATGATTTTTTTTTTTGCTCTTCTAAATAAAAAATATACTGGTTTTTACAACGTAATAATAGTTATTGCATTGTATTATTATTTGGAAATTAAAACTGTTTAAAACATACCAGAATTACGTACTTTTGAAGTTTCATGCTTTTTAAAACCATTTTATCGGATTAGAACCCATTTCTTTTTGTGACAGTCAACTTTCTGTTAGTTAAGTGGATGTATTATGTAGTGTTAATTACGCTGTTAATATTGTCAATATTATAAGATGTTTAAAAATTAACCCGCCAAACTTCGAGGAGTGCTTTAGAAGATCATCGAACTGAATTTTACTACGAAAAAAAATCAGTAAGTATATGGGACAGCTGTTTCTTTTTTCGCGATTTCAAACTTGGTCCCATAATAAAAGTAATTCAGCTCGATGTTCTAAAGCAACTCAAGTTTTTTGGGTTAATTTTGAAACAAATCATAATTATAACAAATCTCACTGTACTTTGTCAAAAACCTCATTCTGGTTTTTGAATTAGTCAGGCTTACTCTGCAGTGGCCCCGGCACAGGCAACAGAAGGAACACGGGTGGGTTTTAGTCAGTAAAAAAAAAAAAAAAAAAAAAAAAAAAAAAAAAAAAAAAAAAAAAAAAAAAAAAAAAAAAAAAAAAAAGGCTTACTCTGCATTGAAGCAGACAGCAAAAACGTGATCTCCTACATAACATTACCAGCACCCGTCAAAGATCAGTGCATAATAATGCATCCACTGGCCTGTGGGAAGGGGGACCAATGATCAATCATAATATCAGTCATAATATCGGTGACGTTTTTCTAATAGTGCTGGTATTTTTTTCAAAGGATTTCAACATGATGGCTCATCTGTGGCTGCCGATGGGACTAAGCATGCGACTAACCATGCTTGTGAATATGAGTTCACAATTTAAGTTCAATGCAATAGGTACTGATTTAGACCCTGATGCGTCTGGAGCCCTGGTAGTCAACGATGTTAGCATGTCGGTAAAAATACTGATGATTTACGTTAATTTTGTGTTCAGAAAAAAAAAGGCTACAAATATCGGATGATTTGAACCAAAGAAGGAAAAAAATATAAATAATTCTAGACTTACACGAGAAATTATACAAGATGACTAGATGGCTAGGCAGATCATGTATGTACCATCGCCGACATTTGCGATGAACCACTTTTCAACCTTGTTACCTTAGTAATAATGTCGAAAATTGATTCACCGCAAATGTCCACGACGGCACGTCCCTAGGATAGTATTGAAACTGCGGGTCTATTTGAAACCATTGATCAGATTGTGATGAAACTTTGGTAGGGTCTTCTGAGGACGCCCACGAGGGTTTCTGGTGCAAAAAATTACAACCAAACACTCTTTTACTTTTTGTGGTATTGCAACGTATGCGGTACAACCTAGTAATATAATAAATGAGTTTGTGTATGGAAGGAGCGTTATCAAAAGAACCACAGCTCCTATTGGAAAAAATATTTCACCATTTGAAAGATACATTATTCCAGATGGACATGTAAAATATATACAAAAAGAATAATACTAACGAAATACTATCTTGAATTCATGCAAGCCTGGTACTTTTTGTTATGTTACTGCTCAGAAACTTGTGCACAGCGTGTCGTGAACAGCATAATATGTACTTCGACTTCACATGTAACTGCTCCGTGCGAAGCCGGGGCGCGTCGCTACTAACTTACAGCTGACTGCGTCGATTAGTGACGAATCTTGAAGCAACATTTCATCATGCCAAGAGAATCACTCTTCATCGTAACACTATAATTTACTTCTATTAACAGTGAACGGAACTCCAAAGAACGCGTTACGATATAAGGAAAACATCTTGCCCTAGATTTCTAATGGGTTCGGCTGAAATTATAATAAAAATAAAAAATAACAGCTTTTTACCCGACTACGGCGAAGCCAAAGGGAAGGGTAATGATTTTTGCAGTCTATGTATGTATGTTTGTATGTTCCACCGTAGTGCCTAAGCTACTGAACCGATTTTAATGAATGAGGTGTCAATAGATTTGTACTCGTAATAATGGCCGGGTAACATAGGCTATACAGGGCATTTTTTTAATCACTATCCAAATTTTCGCAGGGTGTTCTACCCATGAATATGAACAACTTTTACTATGGGACCAACTCTGAAATCACGAAGAAAAAATCAGCTCATTCATACAAAAGTTCAATACCTACTCGACCAAAATGTATGAAACAGCTGATTTTTTTTCGTGATTTCAGAGTTGGTCCCATAGTGAAAGTTGTTCGTATTCATGGGTAGAAAATTTGGATAGTGATTAAAAAAATGTCCTATATAAATTTTATAAAAATTTTATATGATGGTTTTTTAAACCTTAGATTATAATCTCGAAAAACTTTAACTGCTATTAAGGTGGAGCCGTGGTAGCACTTACTGTATACCTACTATGATTATGTGGATGCCAGGAACACCTCCATTTATCAGACATGGTATGTATAGTACCTATACAATGGGTGCGACCACGGCTCTACCTTCACCATTTTTGTACCTATGCATTTCTGGATTTCTATTTGAATTATTTTCTTGTTTCGTCCTCCTTCTTTATTCCTTTTTTTACATAGTCGGGTTATAGTTTTTTTTAACTTTATTTTTTTTACTAAATACATATGAAAGTATATACGGTACTTAAAACAAAAAAACAATGTTTAACATTTTTGTCAGTCTGTCTGTCTATTTGTTCCAGCTAATCTCCGAAACGGCTGGACCAATTTTGATGGGACTTTCAGTGGCAGATAGTGATGTTACGGCGGGTAACTAAGGCTACTTTAATTTTAGAAAAATAATTAGGGTTCCGCGCAATAAAATTAAAACCCATGAAGTTGTGAACAAAAAGTCGCATTTGAAAAATTATTTTTGTATTTGGTAGCCCAATTCTTGAGGATAGTTATAGGCTATTTAACATTACGCTACGGCTCTCAGAAGCCGAGCAAAAAGAAAAAAGTCAGGAAGAACACTAAGCGAAAACGAAGTAATAGTGCGGGCGGGCGATTCAACGCGACGGGTCGGGGGACGAGGGAGTTTTATTAAAATGTGGCTGTTATTTTAGTATATTGTGTATCTTACGACATCCACGCGAATAAAGTCGCGGGGCATAGCTAGTTGATAATAAATACTGAATATCGGTATGAAGCGGATGTGGATAGGAGAAACGTTTGCGATAGAAAGTGTGATAATCAGTTAGTTAATATAATACTCAGTAACTTTGTTTATGTAAATAATTTTGTCGAATCAACAGATAGGATGACTGGATGGCAGAAGGAGCGCTGGCAGACCGACAGTCAGATGGTTGGACGACTTCCAAAAGACACTGGTCAGACCTGGATGAAGTCGCAGACCAGGGAAGCGTGGCACAAAAGGGAGGAGTAGGCCTTCAGCAGTTGATGGAGCAAAGCTGTCAATGATAACTCAACAATTGTGAGTTTATTGTGAATCCAAGCGAATAAGTACCTCGGTGATAAATGTTCTTGTTTTTTAAGTCTTGTATCAAATTAGCGAAAGAGTTGAGACAACAAATCAAATCAATTTACCAAAGGAAGGACATTAGCATAATAATCTTTGGAAGGCCTGAACACCAGCATTATCTAAGAATTGTCAGAAAATAATTCCTTCTTCGGTATTACGTTATTGGTTTCCTAAAAGCTGGATGAGTAGCAGTATCCATACAATATCATATTGCTGGTCTTCAAAGTTCAAACGGTAAGTAATTGAAGAGGCATTTCATATCCTAGATGATATTCAAAAAAGACACTTGATTGCTACACGGTACTCCATTACTGCACACTAATCATGGCCATATAAATCCATTGTGTAAACGCCACGGGTTACGATGCCACTAGGAAGAGCGTTGAACATTTAAAATTGAACAGCTTACATTTTATGAGTCAAGCGACTCATAAAATGTGAACTGTTCAATTTTCTTATTGGCGGTGCAATGGCTAAAGGCTTTAGGGCAAAACTTGGCTAATTCGTGATATGCAGCTATTCGGTGATAGATAATTGTGTTTTATTACCAAGTTACTACTGACTTGATAAATGTACATTTTTCAATCATTATAGTATTTGCCACATTTTTAGATATAAGTTAGCAAAACTTATTTTGTCTACTATATCACAGTAAATTTAAAAAATAGTCTGATCAATGAATCGAAT